>PVIA01000854.1:35878-350287 GCA_004024845.1 Tonatia bakeri
TGTATAAACATTAATTCAGACACAACTCAGAAACAAAATACAAGGGGCTGATTGGAGGCAAAGTGGCTCTGTTCTGATGTTTTCACCACAAACACAGACAAGGTGTTCACAGAAATGTAGCTGTTCCAAGGATTTTAATACACCTTTCAATCTTTTTGAAGGGTTGCAAAAGACACTTCAAAATGCAAATTGTTATTATCTTTTTAAAATCCCTCAAGGAATATTATAAAATCTTGTCTTATCCAAGCTTAGAGCAATAGAAATGAGGTCTCTATAAGCTTTAAAGAAGGCAAGCCATGAATACAAATTGGACTCTTCATTTAATGTATTTGTTTCTCCGTAACATTTAGCCTGAATATTAGCCTGAATCTTGATCAAATTTTTCAATTAAAATTTTTCTCTCTACTCACAGTTTGATGCAGATGCCTGCCTGTTAAGGTAGATTTTGTACACATGTGTTCTTGCATAATAATAATAATAATAATAATAATAATAAATCTAGCACATATAGTGCTTACAATGTACCAGTATGTATTTTAAGCCACACACACACACATATAAATTTATTTAGTCTTCAAAGTAGCCCTATGAAGTATGATTATGCCATTTTATGAATGAGGAAATTGAGTCATGTATGTTTAGCTGAATAAAATATGTCATTTATGAAAAATGGTTGCCAATGTTCACAGTAAAACTGAATCAATTGATCTTTGCCAGTGTTATAGCTTCTATCAAGCCCCGCCTCATTCTGGATATTTTATAACTGTTGAATGTAATAGTAGAATTGATTCATCTATAATAAATAATTTTGAATACATTACTGCTAGTGCAAGCTTGATTCTTTAATTAAATTTTACATTAATAGAAACATCGTAGTTTCAATTTTTCTCCTGTGAAAGGACTGAGTATATTTTCATACATATGGGGAAGATATTAATGTTTATTTCTGCATCTATATATGTAGAGATAGGGAAGGAAGCAGACGGATGAGAAAGTAGAAGCAGAAACAAAAGTAGAAGCAGAGGCACAAAGGGACCAAGAGAGCTATCAACATTTTTAGCTTCTAAACTAAAAGGCATTTTTACCTAAAGCAAGAAATGAAATTATTTAGTTGATTAACTAAAATGTCAGGTAAGCAAAAGACTAAAAAAAAATGAGATTTATATCTGCCTCATTTTCCTAAATTAACACACAAGTAAATGTCAGTTGATAACATTTTTATATAGGTCCAAGAGTTTTCCCTTGATGTTGGGTCACAAAGTCAAGTCCTAGGATGTATTTTCATTTATAAACTATATCCATAAAATATAATATAAAATTTGAATTTAGATTACCAAATGGAAGAGGAATGAGAACTTAAAAAAACAAGAAAAAGAACTTAATATTAAAATCAGACACTTTAATGTTTTCCATATATCAAAAGCAGTTTATGTATTTTCAACTTTGACATTTTTTAAATTTAAATTTATTTTTATTTTTAGTGATTAACTTTAATTAAGTAATTTCCAAAATACTAGGCCAATGTTTTAATTAAAACCATAATTATTTTCCTTTACCTGTCCATGCTCTACTTGTTTACATAAGATTTATCTAAGCTGTGTATTTATAATAAAAATAAATCAATTGGAATTGTCATAAACAGCTTTTGATCACCATATTGCTCAGTTTATAAGGGCTAAAGTGATCGGACATAGTGAGGTAGAGCCTATGGCCATGAATATTTAGTTTCAAAAAGTTCCTTCTTCAAAGGAAATGAAGAACCCAAGTTAATTTGAAAACCCATCCCTTCTATAACCCTTTTTTAGTGTCATCTACTCTGTAGAACTGTGGCCCTTACAGTGCAAGGAGTCACAGAGAAAAATGAGAAATTTAAAATACCACCATAGAAGTGTGTAAACTTACATTCAGTGAAGGTAGTTATTCCATAAGCGAACATTCCTGGAAAGCATGAGGAAAGGCTATGGACAAAAATCCATTACAGGTCGTAAGTCCCTGACACTTGTCAGGGCTCAAGTTTTAAATTATTGCCTTAACTATTAAGTCACCAGAGAGTCTCCATAATTAGTAATAATAACCAAACATCAAGATAGCCAGACTGAAAAATAAAGGGTGGGGCTTTGGAGGAGTTGGGCAAAAAGGAAAAGGAAGGGAGAGAGGGAGAGAGAACCATGAACACGGATGGCAGGGTGGTGATTGCAGAGGGGAGGGGAGTGGGTGGAGGTGGAAGAGGGTGTAAGAGGGATAAATGGTAATGAAAAAATAAAATTAAAAATATAATGCAATTTTTTAAAATTAAAAGATAAAATTAGGAAGTACATGTTTAACATGTTTTAGTTAAACAAATAATCTATAAAAATAAGAAAAATTAAAATTATGTACAGTATAATTTAGTACTGAAAAATATGGGCTCCCAAGTTAGACTGAATTCAGTTCAGAGTTAAAAACAGTTCAGCAATAAACATATGAAAAAATGCTCACTTATCACAGAAATGGAAATAAAAAACACGAGAAGACATTACCTCACACTCCCTATAATAGCTACTGTATTAAAAAAAAAAAACAGCAAAAACCAGAAAGCAACAAGTGTTGATTAAGATGTAGAGAGAAAACTCAAGAAACCCTTGTTCAGAACACTGTTGATAGGATTGTAAAATGATACAACCACTACAGAAAACAGTAAAGCTTTTCTAAAATTAAACCAAAAGTTACAAATAGAATTACCACATAATCCAGTAGTTGTACTTTTGGGTATACATTCAAAAGAACTGACCAAAATGGCTAAAAGGTGAAAACTACCAGAAAGTCCGAAGACAGATTAAAACCTGAAAGTCTACATTCATGCTGCCTGTCACTACCAAAACCAAGAAGCAGAGATAAAGATTCTATCTTTTGGGGCACTTCATTCGGATGCCAGTGATCTGAGAACATGGTGAGCTATACGTACTGTCCAAAAACATCTTAATGTTGCATTTCAAGCCAACATTTTTATAAGGAGAAGAAAGGGTAAATGAGGGGTTTGAGAAAAAGGTTAATGGGGTAAGAGTTGCAGTCTGGTGATAATTTTCCTAATCTTCCTTCATCTGTTCATCAACAGTTCTTGATCTGTCTCAGGGACATTCCCTTCCTAGGGCACAATGGCTCAGATACCACCTCCTGGCTTGCGGCTCCCAAAACCCCTTGGACACAAAGGTTGAATTGCTTGTCCACTTCCTGGAGTCAAGTAGGTCAGGTATTCCAGTTCCTGGGATAACACATTTCTACTTGTAGTAATCACTTAATCCTATCAACTATGACTGGAGCTAAAATGTTCAATTCCTGAGTTCCCCTATTAAGATGATTTAATAAATAAAATTGGTTTCATATATCCTGCTGGGGAGGAAAAACTTCTATTCTTTTTATGTTCTATGGTTTTGGACCTGTGTAAATTAAACCAATAAATGATATATTAGTAAGAAAATATACAATTTATTTTTCATGTACATACTCAGAGAAGTGTACATACTCACAGAAAAAATGTGACTCAGTATGATGGTTGAAACGTAAGTCTTACATATACCATCTTAATAGTGGGGAAAAAGTTGGAGAAAGGTACTTGAAGGAAAACAAACACCTTTCAGGAAAGCTGAATGGGGAACAGCTGGGAGATGAGATAGTTTTGTGGCAACGTCTGTTTCCATTTGATGCTGACTTCTCTTTGGTGGTGAGCCTATCTTCTTTGCTAAGGAAATTTCTGGGCCTGAGATGTATGACAATTGGGTTCTTTCGGGAGGCTCTGTTTTTAGGCAGGTAGGAGAGTTAAAAGTCCTATTCTCAAATTCTCCGGGGTCCAAATAATTGTAATGCCACAGTTGTGTCTTCTGGACCACTTCAATACAGTGGAATGTTATTTAGCCTTAAAAAAGAAGGACATCCTGTCATATGATTGAACATAGATTAATCTTAAGCACGTACTATGTGAGATAAGGCAGCCACAAAAACCTAATATGATTCTACTTATATGTGGTACTTAAAGTTGTCAAAATCACAGAAACAAAAAGTTGAATGGTAGTTACCAGAGGCTGAGGGAAGGACAAAAAGAAGGGTTGCTTTTTAAAGGTTATTGACTTTCAGTTTTGCAAAATGGAAAATGTTCTGGAGATCTGTTTCACAACAATGTAAGTATATTTAAAACCACTAAACTGTACACTTAAAATGGTTAATATGATTAAATTTCATTATATGTGTTTACCACAATTAAAAAAACTTTATCAGCTAGTTAACTTTAAGGCATACAATTTCTTTCAGCCTTAATATTTATCATCTGTTAAATGGTGATTATAGTGATAGCTACAACATGTTTATTTTACAGAAAAAATAAGACAATAAATGCAAAAGTCCTCACACAACACCTGTCACACATAAACATAATAGAAAACAAAAAGAATTATAGGCAAAAAAGCAAAACAAATACTACATTGGTTTAAAATAGAATTTAAAAGTTTACTGGGAACATAATGTACACAGTAAGTAACTTCTGTGCTTTCACATATTTATTTACTTCCAATATGAGAAGGCCATGAATCTCACGAAAGTTCTAAGGAATTTTTAATATCCAATTGTATTACGGGATTGAGGTCTTGGTTTCTATCATGATTCATTCTGACCTCTGAACACCCTTACCAGCCTCTGATTATTTCGTGATAATAAATCAACATTGGGACTAAAGATTTCACCAGTATTTGGTGAAATAGAAGGGAATGGGCAATGTTTTCCAGGGTAGCCCTGGTTTAATTAATTAACCTTGGAAATGCCATATTCAATAAGAATACAAGTTTTTTTAAAAGGGCGTGTTGGGGTAGGAGGAGTTAAATGGGTAAAGGGAAATATAAAAAGATTAAAATTGTACTTGCATAATGTATCCATCTTCTCACCTGCTGCTTTTATCTTTTAATTCTTTATCTTCCTCATTATAACCTCATCAGGGTGCATTCCACGCTTCATTGCCTGATGCTATTAAAACTTAGGTTAAAAAATAATTTTAAATCTTTTCCACATGTATTCTTTTACTTTTCTATCTAGATCCAAAGGTTGATGGGTATTGATGATAGTATGTAATGTGTGTGCCTATGTGCGTGTGTGTGTGTGAGTGTGAGAGTTTTTAGAGTACATGCTGCTTGCTACATCAGGCCTCCTGTTCCAGCCATGATACAATTGATACATTGGAGGTACGTTATGAATTCATCTTATCTCTTTAAATATTAAAGGATTGATCGGAAAGACCATGCATTGGAGGGGGATAAAGTCCATTAGGAGTTGATCTCATTCACCTGGCACCTTCATTTCTCAGACCATTTGAGATGCTAATTACAAATTGTTTTTTATTGTGCTTGTGACCCAGGTAGTGACACTGTGGGAAGAAATCACCGTTTGGATATATCTCTGCTCTAATGAAGGTTACCTACTCAGGGACCCAGAGCAAGGAATAAATAGAGCAATACACAGGCTGTTTTTCTCTGCTCGCTTAGTGTTCATACTGGGGAACATAACAAAGTAGATATATCTAAAACTAACAATTATTCCACATTTATAACGCCTTAGGAGGATTTTTGTAGAGTACAAACAATGTACTTAGCAAAGACATTTGAAGATTTTGCTTCAAATGAATTAATTTAGCGTTTTACTCTTTCAGCTTACTCGCTCAAACTCCCGAAATTCCTAAAACAGAACTGAGTTTTCCACTTAAGTCCCAAAACACGATTGCCTGATGTGGGTCAAAGGGCTAACTTGACTTTTGAGAAATCTTACTTATTAAACCAAAAAATCTCCTGCTATGAAAGAGGCACTAGATGTGTTTCCCCTGATCCCGTTATCATCTGGGCATCTCTCACCCACAGAAACAACTGGCTGATCATCTAATAGCCTTGATGTCCAATGTGGTAGTCTACTGTGTTTCTGCCTTTGAACATGAGAAGAAACCTTTCAAAAGCCAACAATAGGTAAGCAGATGTCCAATAAATCCTGTGGACCAGTGGGCCTTGGGAGAAAGAAGTCTCATCCTCATTTCCCTTCTATCATTTTAATATGGCTGAACAAAGGAACAAAAGCCCAGTGGCTGACAGGACTGTCATCTCTCTCCAACTCAGCAAAAGCGTACATTTTCCAGGTTTCCTGGCTGTGCATTAATGAGGGGATTGTCAGAGAGAAAGAAAGAGTTGGTTCGTGGTTTTCAGTTCCATATGTCAGTTCTTCAGCTACAAACCCACTGCATTATGGCTTCTGGAAAATATGCTCGGTCATTAGGAAATGGGAATGTAGAGAATGTTCATGTTTTCACTATATTATCTTTTTAACCCTGTTTAGCAATATCCACTTAGATTTTCAGCATGGAGTTATTTTCCTAATAGTGACCAACGACTTCTCCTCTCCTCAAATGCAGACGTCTGTTGGCAAAAATCCACCTCTAATTATTCCCCATTAGTTTCCTTCTTCTTTTAACATGTTCTTACTCTGTGGAGCCTTGCCAATTCTGACAATAGCCAAATGGAAGAAAAGAGGAAGATTCTTTGATGGGTAGGTAATCTGCTTCAGCAGCCAGAGAGCACCCCTCAAAGCTCTATTGGATTCTGCTCGTTTCCAAAGATCACACCTGCTGCCTGCAATGTTAAGCACAGAAAGCCTGCTGCTGCTGCTGCTTTTGCTCTTGCTAACTCTGGAGGCCGCAGATGTACCTCAAGAGGAGAAAGGTTAGGCAAAAATACGCCTATTTATTTAAGTGCACATGTAAAGAGATTTCTCCATCAGTTTTGCAGTGCTGCAAGTCTTAAACTGTTATGAAAATTTTAGAGCAATTGTTTTCCCTTTGCTTAACAAAAACACATTGAACGCTTTCTTCGTGCAATGCCTAGGTTAGGACCTTGGAGATGAAGCACCTACTCTGTATAAAAGGCAACTAAGTGTAGCCTCTGATGAGAAAACTTTTATAATAAGGAGGATAATGTGATGGTAGTGATGATAATGGCAATGATAGTGGCTGTAATAGTGGCTAAAAGAGTTTGTGCAATAATATACTTAGGAGTGCAAAGGAAAAAAAATAAATTCTCCTATAGTGTTTAAGGAAATTTTTTTGTGAAAGAAATAGATTTAATCTAGATCTTGAAGAGTAATTAGATTTCAATGAAAGCAAAGCAGGGAATGCCTGGCCAATAACAGAGAATGAAGGTGCACTCACAGAGGTTATATTAACTCTACCCAGCATTTAAGTTGATAGAACACGTATTGTTGGAAGATAGGAATGAAGAATTAGGTGGGGATAATATTATAAAAGATATCACTTACAATTCTAAGGAGCAAGGTTCTTATTCAAAACACGTAAGAGTTTTTCTATTGGGTAGTAGTGCTGATCATGTCTTATCAGTACTTCAGAAATACTAATAATGGAAAATAATGAGCAGTATTGATGGTGTTGGGAAGACACTTGGGTATTCAAGACACTAACAATATTAACAGGCTTAGTGATAAACAAGGTATACTAGTCCAGTTGAGATACTATAACAGAATACCATAGCATTGGTGGCTTACACAACAAATATTTATTTCTCACAGTTCCGGAGGCTGGAAGTCCTAGATCAAGGCACTGGCGTATTCAGTGTCCCTGCCTGATTCATAGACATTGAATCTCCACTGGGTGGAAGGGGTGAGGGAATTCTCTTGGGTCTCTTCTATGAGAGCCCTAATACCAATCATGAGGGCTCCACCCTTACGACCTAATCACCCCCCAAAGGTCCCACCTTCTAATGCCATTACTTTGGGGATTAGCATATCAACATTGGAATTTTGGGTGGGCACAGATATTCAGTGGATAGCAACAGGTGAGTGTTGCTTGTGTCATACTGAGGGCAACAAGAAAATTAAGGTTAGTCCTGATTCGAGACAGGAGGATCCAGTAGGGGCTGGTGAAACTTGGGTGGGAGAAGAAGAAGGTCAAATCTCAGATTTGTGTAGCCATTAAAGAAAAACCCTTTAGTTCTGTAACTCAGACAGAGAAGAGCTTCTCTGCCTACCCAGAGCACATCCCACACAGCATTCCTTACGCTGTGTGAGCAGCTCAGGGAATTCTGAAGATTTTCTGCGTTACCAAAAACTCTGAAAAGGATATAGGTCTTGCTATGTGTTCTGATCCGGAAACCTATATGGTAGTTCTGTGTTCCTACCCATGACTCTGCATGGGACAGGGGTCAGGGCCTCTTCCCAACACTCACCAACACCAAACTCCTTCTCTTTACCGTTGACTTCATGCTTTCTAATTTGTATAATAGAAACCAATTTAAAACAACTTTATCCAATTTAAGTGTTCAAAAAAAAAGAGAGAGAGATAGGGGTAAGAGAAACTCTGATTGTACATCATCTAGATATTTGATCTTTGTTTCTAGACTTCTACTTTGAAACAAACTATTAATAGTCCAATATGTCATAATCTAGTTGCCAAAACAGGTCACAGATAATCAGCACGTGGGGGTGGTGGAGAAAGTGAGTTGGCCAGTGCTGACTAAAGACAGTGAATTCACCCTTTTTATCGGAGCAGCCTTGTAGAAAGATATATTTGCTAGGCCTTATATTTTCTCCTTCTCAGTTTCTACCCTCAACCTGCTACTACAGTCCTTCCACTGGCAAGAGAAATCATGAAAATGATATACTACAGTATTAGCAGAAAAACTCAAAACTTTGCCAGTTAAATTATGTGTGACACTCCAGGTGTCCTTGCATGGCTTTGAGAGGATCAGCCTCAGGGTCTAATCTCACAGTCTTTCATGTGAAGTCCTCACAGAAGAACTGTTCATAATGGAATATCGGTAGGAATTTTCTTTTTACTGATGAAATAAACCAGAACTAAGACTCAGATCATTTCATGCATAGTACATTCTTTTTCCTTTCATATTATCTATGGTCTGAAGATACGTCCTTGCTGTTTTTCAGGAAAAATAATGTTTTTTCTTATCTGATATTCTGTTTCA
This sequence comes from Tonatia bakeri, assembly GCA_004024845.1. Taxonomy (NCBI): domain Eukaryota; kingdom Metazoa; phylum Chordata; class Mammalia; order Chiroptera; family Phyllostomidae; genus Tonatia; species Tonatia bakeri. The sequence goes on from PVIA01000854.1 coordinate 44,869, forward strand.
TTTATCTTCAAAAAGTAAAAAACGCTAAAAATGTATTAGAGCGACTTTTTTGAAGTAATATCAAATCCAAATTATGCAATGCTGTGAATTAATCAAAACAAAATCATTGTATGTTAAGTAAATTTATTGGAAGAAAATGAAAAATATCAAAAATGTTAAAAAGATAACTTTGTAAACTCACAGAAAATGCATTTTATTAAGGCACCTTTCTGAAGTTTTAAAAATAGGTAATTATGTTTCTTAAGAGTTGAAACGATATTTCAAATCCTCTTATACAATTCCTTTGCTCACTATAAGTTTGCTCATTCAGCTGCATCTGTATTCATTCATGTATCAACAAATACGTTAGTGCTGACGACAAGCAGGCAGTGTCCTAGGTGCTGGGAAACAAGGCGCATAGGCCCTGCCCTACAGAGTAGAAGCACTGGTCAGAGATAACAATTTAAACAAATCATTGTTGTCACTATGGTAATCCTGGTATGCATAAGTATAATATAGGTCAAAAGACGGATAAGTTTAATCTTAGCTTAAGGAAAGAAAAAAATTATTTTCAGAAAGGATGCCTGGTATTATCTCGGAAGGCAATGAAGACATCACTAAGCGAGAAGAATTTCACACAGACAGAGGAGCTTTTACACCCTGTGAGCAGGGAGCCAGGCTGAAGGGCTGCTGTGCGGTGTGAGTATCTAGCCCTGGGGAGAGCACAGGCTCTTCTCCTTTCGCGCGGGTATAATAAATATTGCATTAACACGTGACAAAGAGCGTTTGCTTAGATGTTTATAAAACAGTGAACTCACAGTGCACACACATCCTGAAAATGGCTGATGGCACCATTTTTTATGAGACGTGTAGGACCGACAGCAGCCTTTCACTTACAGTCAGAGAAACTGATCTCAAAAGTGTTTTACTGTTTAGTCTTCACGTGTTTTATCATTTTAAATCAAAAGTATTAAACCAAATACCACTTTTGAACAACAGAATTCAAAAGTGTACCATTGTTTGTTGGCTTCAATGACACTATGAAGTTATAAACTCCTGGAAGGTGTGTTTTATGACAAAACAGGCTGTATGGAAAGTCGCCTCCCAGGGTAATCTGGTCATAAATTGCCCACGGGGCAGGTCATGGTAGGCGGTCATGCACTAGGTATATAATCTTTGCTTAAGCAAACCCTGTCTACTATTTCTGTGTATATAGATAACACACCTTTGAAATATCTCTTTTCAGACCCCTTCTAATATCGGCCACTCTTCCAGATTTCTCCTCATACCTAATCACCCTGTTAGACCCTCCCTGCTACAGAACGATCGCCCTCAAAAGAGCAGTAACTGCAACTGTTTCATAATCCTGTCTCAACCTTGCTTTCTGTCAGCTCTGCTACCTTTCCTTTCTTCCTTAATTGTAAATGCATAAAATAAACTGCAAAATTGTTATTCTCCAAAAGCATTTGAGATCTTGCTCCCAGATATGATGTTGGTTTGGATCAATTAAAACTTGTAAAAATTCTCCAACTTTCTTACATCTGCACCCCTGAAAATTGTTCACACAGTGTCAGTGGGACACTGACCATGGTTTTTACACAGAAAATCAGATTATCTACTAAGAAATAAAACTTCCTTGTTTTTCTCAGTCTTCCTTTAAAAAGCTCTTCTATCCTCTTAATCTACTGAAAGAAAATAGCACTATAAAGGTAGAAAATGTTGGCTTTTAATTCTCTTATGTTTTCATATATCGTGAGAATTATGTCTGCAGCTATTTTTCTAGTTACTTGTTCTGATTCAAAAGGCTAATAAAACTTTTCTTATATCCCCCAGCGTCAAATGGTTACAACCCGGACTGGGTCCTGGTTTAAGCCCCAAGGAACCTATGAGACCAGAGTAAGTCACTTCCCTAGGAATTCACATGCCAAAGAATGAAGCCCCAGAACTTGAAAACGAATTCAGGTCAAAAAAGCCTTCTGGAGAGGCAAGGAGTAAGAAGGAAGTCCTTTTAGGGGGAGAGTTATACAGGTCCCTTTTTCTCTTTATAAGAAGATTTAAAAAATCATTTTCCTTTGTCCCTCATCTGTTGAGTGTCTGGACACTCATTTAGGAAGAATTCCCATCAGCTCTCACCAGGTCACAATAAGGGAAAAAAAAGAAAAGAAAAAAAAAAAAAACTGGGACAGGGGACGCAGGAGGTACTGCACTTCTGTGAAGTAAGAAATCTCTGACACAGAAAACACATCAAACGATCCCTTTTTGTTTCCATTCCCTTGTATTCTCAATTTCCTGATAGAGTGCATTTCCTTATTTAGTAGTTAACAATGATCTTATAACTTGGTCAATAGACAGGTACAAATGGGAAGAATTAGCATTCACTAGACAGATATTTTTGGAGTAGAAAATGTGTACTATCCACATAATATGTACTCTGGACATTAACAATCATTGCATGGCTATATTTTAGGAAATTAAAACTGAAAGCAATTTAAAATAAAATATTGGCCCATACATTTTTATTGTTCATGGATTATGAGCTTCTGTGATCCTTGGAAGACTTAGCAGTGCTGCGACAATGAATACAATCATAGAAATGGTTCCATTAAATGCTTTAATCACTTCCCATCTTGACTATTGCAATTAACTCCTTTATTGTCTTCCTAAATTCTTACTCTCTGAGCATCAGGGGGTCTGAAATGTTGCAGAAAAAAAGTAGCACTCTTTCTAATTCTAGGGCATGGAATCACAGCATTCTTTTGCTTATATCCTCTTATTAATTCAGTGACAGAATTTGAACTCAAAGATATTTTATTATATGACTTAAAGAAATATCTCCCTTCCAGGTGACTTGGAGGAGAGAGAATCAAGAGATTGAGAAAGTATAAAACAGCCATTGAATCAAGGAATGAGAAGAACAAATATTTAAATAGTGCAAAAAAGAAGGAAAGAAGTGAAATAAAAAAGATTATGAGAGATATACATGCACAGAGTGCTATACAAGATATGAACGAAATGAATACTTCAGCTTGAAAAGATAAATGTGGAATATAGACCTCTTCAGCATATTGTGTTTTACTAGAACTCGAGGTTTGAAAAATACTAATTTGTAAGATAAATGAAAAAAGATTTTTAAAGTAAATGTGGACAGTATTTAGGTGTGGGATTTTCTACACATTTACAATGTACTTAATATATGTTTATAAGTGATTCATCAGTATTTGTGAGCCACAGGTTAGCAAAGTTTATGCAGTTTCAAAATATATTAAATATACAGAGGATAATCTTTATCTTTTGATTTTGAGAACATTGAAAACAATAGTGAATCTAGACCCACTATTGAAACATAATTCTCTAATATTCTTTTGATCCCTTAGTGCATTTAGTTTTCCAACTGTTGATCTCTACATGTCCACATTAAATATAACACTAATGTGAATCTTTATCTTATATTCACATTATTTTATTCTTAGCATAAACAACTGATGCAATGAGTATACACTTTTAAAGTAACCTTGTAAATTTTCTAATGTGTTTATTTAATATTAGGCACTGCTTAATTTTTTTTTCATTATGGTACCCTTTATTACCACCATTTTTTAATAAGCTATGTTTAATGAAATGCACATTTAAACAAAACATTTAGTTTTTCATGCTATACCTTAACACAGTAAGATAATTGATGTAAAACTTTTTAGTATAATCCAATGTTGTAATTCAAAAATGTTTTGCATTTAATTATCTTATTTAATTGCTTTGTGGTTAGGACTTGCTATGTGCTTATACTTATATCTTTGTCATTTGTTGCTTTGGTTATTTATTAATTTTTAATATTAGCAAATATTTAGAAATAAAATTTACTCTAATTTTCTCTTTTTTATGAGGAAATATTTAAAATAATTGCTTGGAAGATGGTTAATTTTTCTTTAGCATTGTGTGTGTGTATGGATATATATATATGGTATATATAGTAAGTAGATTATTGAGAATTTTCAGGTATGAAATAATTGCTAATTGAATTTCTTTTCTGTATAAGAATAGGATTCATTCATAAAATACTAGGTTTTGAAAAGCTGAATGAGAGTTTTTGGTCTCTTTTGGCTGTGATCATCTCTCAACGTTAGTTGCTTCCCTTATCCTCCATTGCCATATAAAGCACTCAGATTGTCTCATGACATCTGAGGTAAGGAAAGTGGCCAACATGATGGTCCCCAGCATGAAGCTATTCATTTCATTCTTAATACTACTCTGTACATGAACTCTACTTCATTGAGGAGGAAGCATTTGAAGAGGAAAAAAAGTATCTTATGAACTACTAATTTATGTAAAATCACTGCCAGTAATTAATTAATTACTATGGAGAGAGAGGTGAAATTTGAAAAAATAAGTCTAAAGTAATTATTTCGACATTTGTGGTTGGGCAGGCTTTCTTTGGGTCTTCCTGATAACAGTGTGGTTTTTGTTCAAATCACATTCATTGTTCTCAGCTCCGTGTCAGTGACTGGCAGTAATAAAGGATGCCACACAATATGGCTTGTGTCACTTTGTGCAAACTAATTTGTGGTCAAATGGGAGTCACAAAGCATCCAGCTGGAATATAATTACTTGGTGATGATTATATAAAGAGTCAGTTAAGGCTGTGTCTATGTAACCCAAAGAAAACTGAAGATTTTATATTTATCAAGCTTATTAGATTGTTGTGGGGGAGGGTGGGAAAGAAAGGAAAACCATATGTTTTTGATGGAATTATCTTTTGAGCAATTATCTAGATATTCTGATCCATGCTCTATTATACATTTTATGCTGCCAACTAATTTTATATCTGTATATGAAAAATTGGGGACAGTATTTGTACTGATTTATGCAAACATTGCTTCTGATTTAAGACAGATGAGAAAAATCTGTGGAAATTCACTTACATATTCCTTCAAAAATTCCTTCAAAAATCAGTATTGAATGAATAGTATGTGCCAACCCCCTTCTAAATATTAGGATATGGGATAAAGAAAACAAAAACGTGCTTGTGAGTGTCAAGCTTATTATTCACGCTACAGTGACATAATGACCATAAAGGAGTCTAGGTGCTGTAGAAAGAGGCACAATCACAAAATCTTAGAACAGAATGTTTTCTAATCTTGTTTTCTAAAATGTTGATATAAATTGTTATATTGAAAAATTAACACCCCTTATTCTTTTAAATTTTATTTATCAAAAATTTCCATTTTTGGGGGGGGGGTCAAGTGCCAATGTCACTTACTTAGGCATATATAGTCACATATTACAGGTCCAAATGATAGGGGACTCAAGCCTTGGAAAAGTTTAGCTTAAGGTAAAAAGTTATAAGTCTAGCAAGTAATGTGTATGTTAAAGCTTTTGTTTCAGAAACTAGAGATAAGGCCCATCCTGACTTCTGGGAAAACAGCCGACCTCCTGGGGCATTGCTAAAGATTACCTCCTGGGGACACCTGGACTCATCCAGACCTTTGTGTTCCAGGGAGAGACAGATGACCACCTGCCCCTGGAACGGCTACCTGCCCAGGACAGGAATGTCTCAGCTTCTTTCACCCAATCCTCCCTGAATCTCAGAGCCCTCACCGCACCTTGTCTATTCCCTGATATAAAAAGTCTGGCCTGGAAAGAGAAGACAAGATGGTCTGTTAGGGTATGAACCCACCATCTTCTCAGATCAGCATCCATCTGAATAAAACACCCATAAAAGATTCAATCGCTGTCATTGCTTATTGGGTTTGGTAGTGACAGGCAGCCTGAACTCTGGTGTCTTTTCCAGTTACACAAATCACTAATAGTTATTTGAGATGAGCACCAACCAGTTTTAGGGAAATGTATTGGTTTTCACTAAGACAATACCTTATACAATTGAGGAGAGAAAACACGGCCCTTCCTATGTTGGAGGTGAGAGAAGCAGAAGCTTCTTACAAAGCCAAAATCAAAATATTGTCTAGCTCATCACTTATCTGGAGGTGCTGGGGAAGAATCACATCCCAGCTCATTCGAATTGTTGCTAGAATCCAGCTCCTGAAGCTCTAGGTCTGAGTCCCTGATTTCTTGCTGGCTATCAGGTAAGGACTGTTCTTAGTTTTAAATGCTTCCTGCCTTCCTCTTCATTTGCCCCTTTTAGTCTTCGAGCCAGTAATGGTATAGCAAATCCCTCATACTTTGAATGTCTCTAAATTCCTCTTCTACTTTCTTCTGACACCAAACAGAACACATTTCTCTGCATTTCAGGAAGAAATTAGGTCCATCTGGATTTCACCTGAGCCAGGTAACACAAAATCTGAGTACTGTCAGGAAATTGTGAATGTGGGGGCAGAGAATCTTAGGGTCTATATTATTTTCAGTGACTAAAAGAGTACCAAAGACTGGGTCATTTAAAATAATAGAAATTTGTTCTCTCACAGTTCTGGAGGCTAGAAGTCCAAATTTGAGGATATGGCAAAGTCGGTTCCTTCTGAAAGACTCAGGGGGAGAGTCTGCTCCATGGCATTTTCTTAATTTTGCTGGAAACCCTCAGTGCTACTTGGTTTGCAGCTGCATAAACCCAACCTCAGCCTCTGCTGTTAAATGGCCATCTTCTTCTCTCTGTGTGTCTGTGTCTTCACTTGTAGTCTCCTTTCTATGTGTGTTCATCTCTGTGCCTTGTCTTCTCTTCTAAGGATACCAGTCCAATTGGATTAAGGTGTCAATCTACTCCACTAAGACCTCCTCTTAACTTGCATCTTAACTACATCTATACAATGGTATAGTAGTCCCCCTTACCCACGGTTTCACTTTCACTTACCCATGGCCCACTTTGGTCCAAAAATGTTAAATGGAAATTCCAGAAACAAATAATTCTTTTTAAGTTTAAGTTGCACATGATTTTGAGTAGCAGAATGAAATCACACTTCATCAGCCCTGGACGGGCATCATCCTTTTGTCCAGTGCTCCCACATTTCACATGTATAAGCCCCCTGCCTATTGGTTACTTTGTAGCCATCTCAGTTATCAGATCACTTACGAGAAAGAGAGAGAGAGAAATACCCCTGGCATGAGAACCAGGGGAGCCAACAGTGTCATTTCCAGTCTGAAGACCCCAGAACGAGGACCTCCAATGTCTGGCAGGAAAAGACAGACTTCTGAGCTCAAGAGGAGAGACAGAATTTGCCCTGCTTTTGCTCCTTTGTTCCCTTCAGGCTTCCAGTGGGTTGGATGTTGCCCTGAATGTGAGTAAGGCTGCATCTCTTTACTCAGTCTACTAGATCAAATGTTCACCTCTTCCAGAAACACACTCACAGACACACTAAAAAATAAGCTATCCAGGTATCTCTTAGTCTCTTGAAGGGGATAAATAAAAGTAATCATCACATACCTCAAGTCAAGGAAAGACCAAGGAAAGGCACAACCATGAAGAGACCTTGGCATGGTTTAGGTAAATAAGGATGTCTGTGCAAATGTGTGAGCAAGAAATAGAAAGGAAACCAGATCGCTGAAGGCTCAGTAAATGTGCATATGTAGTTTTTATTTTACTCTGAATTTTATGAGAAGTGTTACAAAGGCTTTAAGCATGGGATTGAAAATAATTTAAGTTATATATTTAAAAACTCACTTGGACAACTATTTAGCGAAAAATAAAGTGAATATTCCCTATAAAGATACTATTATGTCCTTAGAAATAGACTCCATTAAAATAAATTATACTTTTAAAAATGATTTATTTTTATTTACCTATAGTGGATAACAAAGGTAAAAGGGGAAGAAGGAAGACAGTTTAGAAAAACATGTCAGTAATCCAGGCAAAAAGTCACTAGACCTTTGGTTAGAGTACTCATGCAATTGATCAGAAAGCCTTAACACCCCCTCAGCTCCTCTAAACATTAAACAGGCTTTGTCCTGACTATATACCCTGACCTGCTTTTACTTAAACATTTATTTTGTTGGAAACATAAAATTGTAAATTTGGTCTTGGTCTCTTTGAGATGTAAATTCTTCTTCATTCAGGAATATCTTTCTCAAGCTGCTGAAAGCCACCCCTTTTAAATGGAATCATCAGAAAAGATAAGGCTCTCTCGTATCTCTCTAAGTGTCTGTGGGAGGATAGCCACCTAACTTTGATAAACTACTATTAGCAAACACAGATGGCCTAATCACACTGACCAACCTTCTCAACAATACCCTGAAGGACTTTTCCATTAGGCCATCCAAGCATTTCAAAACCCTCTTTCTTTTTGCTTCCGCAACACTATTTCAATAGTTTTGACCCCTATTGCAATAGACTTTGAATAAATCATTTGCTGTCTAATTGGCCCACGGCAATTTTTGTATGCACTATAGATGAAGAGATGTGATTAAACTTGGAATATTGTTTGGACTTAGGGTTGCTAATAAATTAAATATGGGAGTGAATCGCAGAGAGGAATAAAAGCTATAACCTAGATTGCTAAATGGCTCATCTGGGTGAATGGTTGCCCATTTACTGTGATGTATAAAACTTAGGAAGCAAATTTAGACAAGATAATCAGCAGTTCTCCATTGCCCATTTTCATTTTGACTTATTTATTAGCCTTCCAACTGTTTCCATCAGATGGATAACTGAATATGTAAATCATGATTTATGGGGAGGGGCCAGAGATGGTGATACAACTTTTGAGTTATCAGCATCTAGATGATTTGTAGCCAAGAGATGACACCAAGTCATCTAGGAAGAATGCCTAGATAGAGAAAAAGGTAAAAGAGGACTGAATTCCTAAGGTATTCTTTACAATCAGGGCTTTCTGAGTAGAAACACATCTCTTATATGCTCAACAACAGTTTCCTCAAGATGATGAGGAGTCCGCAGGCATAATGAAATGGAACGTAGGAGTTTGCACTTGGTCTATAGCCCCATTTATGCTGTCTTTATCCAATGCCTAGAAGTCAATATTTTGGTCACAAGAACTCAGCAAGAAGTCTGGAGATGACATCTCTTTTTGATTTGCCATGTTTGGGACCCATATTTGGGTTAATTTTATTCAGTTAATTTTGACATTAAAATGTCCAATACCAGACAATAATTAATGGCTTAATTTTAGGTAGTTAGATGCATTCATGTTTCATCAGTCCCTTATTTTTAACAAGTATTTGAAGGGAATGGGTAGGTACAGATTTGTCTCTATAAGACTTTGATTTGAAAGGCAGGAGGTTGAGAAAGATGAAATTTGCAATAAAAGGGGCTCTTCAGCACAAACCGGCCCTAAGAAAAATAGTGCTACTAAGTTATTAAAATAGTAATAAACAAGGAAATTGTATTAAGACACACGGGGCACTTATTACGGACTAAAATGCTTATGTGTTCTAGGACAGATACATGGGAGGAAAAATCAGCAGAAAAAGTTTCACTCTGAGGATTTCAGACAAGTAGTCTATGCTGAAACTGCCACTTTGCTGACCCTGGGAGAGGTGAAGAGAAAGAGCTCTGTACATCAGCGGAAAACTGCCCTCAGCCTCCGCCTCCACATCCCTCTTTAACATTTTAAGCTCACTTGACAGCACTCACCCCCGCTCTCCACCTCCTCTGCTTCTGTTCATGCTCTGGTGAGTGTCTCCGAACATTCCAAACTTTAGGCTGCACTCCTTAGAGGACTAAATTGGTTCTCTTCCTCTTAGTTTTATGAAAATTCTAAGTAATAGTGTTGCCAGTTGCCTAATGGAAAAACTCATCATCAGCAAGTTACTAAACTTTCAGCACACTGTGCGTATTTCATGCTTTACTCTTGCCGAGGTTTTTATGTTCAGTGCTTTCATCTCCAAGGATTCTGATCATCTTTCTTTATCCCCCCATCCTTGCTGTTTACTACTTCTTTCCAAGTTTAATTAGCAAGGCATACTATATTAGAAGTAAGTATCATGTGCTCTGGTCATAGTTTGGACAATGGTATCTTTTTCACTGGGCAGTAATGAATCTATGTCATCCCCTTTGGTCTAAATAATATAATAGAGGTAGAATTATGTCTTCTCAAAATTCATGTGTCAAACTCCTAAACCCCAGGACCTCCAAATATGACTATATTTAGAAACAGAGCCTTTAAAGAGGTAATTAATATAAAATAAGACTTTATAGGTGGACCCTAATCTAGCATGATTTTTTTTCTTAGAAGAGGAGGTTAGGATACAGATACACACAAAGGGAGAACCATGTAAGAGAAAGGGAGAAGATTGCCATTTACATGCTAAGAAGAAAGGCCTTAGAATAAAATCTGCCCTGCTGACATTCGGATCTTGGGCTTCGAATCTCCAGAATCCTACAAAAAGGGTTTCTGTTGTGTAAGCCACCTAGTCTATGGTCCTTTGTTATAGAAGCCCTAGAAAAGCAATTCACTATAATGTTGCTTCCACTGTGGTATATTTTCTAAGAATGTATACTCTTAAATTATACTGCCTTTATTCAAATCGTGGTTTAGTCATTTACTTATTATGTGATTATGAAACAGATAAATGTCTTAACCATTTATTTTACAAATAATAAGTAATTGAAATAATCCATGTAAACTTCATAGTCCACATGAAAGCTAAACAAATTTTAACTGACTTTGTTATTAGACTATTACTTTTATTTAGAAAAAAATGGTTTTTTTTTGGGGGGGGAAGCTAAACAATTATATGCCCCAGTGTTTCCTATGGAAATTGATCTAAAAATGACATTATGCTATTAAAAAGTGAACAAGAACAGTGGCAATTGCTATTTAAATCTATTGGAAAATATAAAATCTGTATAGAAATCTCTATGACAGATTAAATTTAAAAAGGAAAAAAAATAATGGCAGAGACCATGGCCCTCTGATTCACTACTACATTGCCAGTGTCCATTACACTGATAGGTGAAAACAGGTAATAGCTCTTAGAAATTGTGAACCAACCAATCTGAAGAAATTTTACAAAGGGAATGTGAGAATCACCCTAAAGATTTAAATGAGCAACATGTTTCTGAAAATGATATAGTATATAAAACAAAAGTAATTTATGAAAAGGTATCACATATAAGTAAAGAAGCATAAAGGTATTGCCTGATGAGCTAATTTGTTCGTATACATCAAAGACCCCCCCCAGATCTTTCTTGGTCTAGACAATTTTCAACCACGTGAACAGGCATAACATCTTGTTTTTTTATGTCAATAGATACTTAGTCTTCAGAGCGAGCTATGGTAGGACATTTGTCATGTTTATTTAAAAAAAACAATGATTTTGGATGATACAAAACAAATATCTTTTACTTCCCTTGTCTATAAATTCCCCTGGATGTCAATTTATTTGAGTAATATCATGAACATCAGGATGACTGCCCAAATATGCCTATGTCCTAATTACTGGAAACTCTGAATACCTTAGATTACATGGCAAAGGGGAATTAAGGTAGCAAATGGAATTAACTTTGCTAATCAGCTGACCATGACATAGAAAAATTATCCTGGATTATTTGGGTCCTCAAAAGTGGAGAAGTAGATCAGAAAATAGAAGCAGAGAAATGGAGGCATGAGAAGCACTTGGCCTGACATAGCTGACTTTGCAGATGGAGGGAGCAGAGCATGAGCTAAGGGATGAGGATGGCCTCTGGAACCGAAAAAGAATGAACAAACAAAATCACCTAGAGTCCCTAGAAGGAAACAAAGCCCTGCTGACGCTGACTTTAGACACTACTCATTTCAGAATTTGGAACTACAGAACCGTAGGACAATAAATGTGTGTGGTTTCAACCTGCCATATTTGTGATATGCTTTAATATGTTTTATTGATTATAAGATTACAGTTGTCCCAATCTTCCGCCTTTGTCCCCCTCCACACAGTACCCCTCATTTCCTCCATCAATCCACTCCCCTAGTTCATGTCCTGGGGTCATGCATATAAGTTCTTTGGCTACTCTATTTTCTATACGATTCCTAACATCTTCCTGTCTATTCTGTACCGGCCAATTTGTACTTCTTAATCCCTGAATTTTTTTCCTCCATTCTCCTCCTTCCCTGTCCCAACTGATAACCCTCCAAATAATCTCCATATCTATGAATCTGTTTTTGTTCTGCTTGTTTGCTTAATGTGTTTTTCAGATTTAGTTGTGGATAGTTGTACATTTGTTGCCATTTTAATATTCATAGTTTTGATCTTCTTTTCCTTAAATAAGTCCCTTTAACATTTCTTATAATAATGACTTGGTGATGATGAACTCTTTTAGCTTTACTTTGTCTGGGAAGCACTTTATCAGCCCTTCCATTCCAAATGACAGTTTTGCTAGATAGAGTAACCTAAGTTGTAGCTTCTTACTTTTCAATGCTTTGAATATTTCTTACCAGTCCCTCCTAGTCTACAAATTTTCTTTTAAGAAATAGGCTAACAGTTTTATGGGAACTCCTTTGAAGGTAACTATCTGTTTTTTCTCTTGCTACTTTTAAGATTCTCTTTTTACCTTTATCTTTTGGCATTTTAATTATGAAATGTCTTGGTGTGGTCTTCTTTGCATCCATCTTGTTTGAGACTCTCTGTGCTTTCTGGACTTGTATGTCTATTTCCTTCACCAAATTTGAAAAGTTTTCTTTCATTATTTTTTAAAGTAAGTTTTCATTAATTTTAAATTTCTAATTTCACTGTAGGTATACAGAACACTGTTGAATTCAATGACTATTATGTATGCTGAAACACAGCACCTCTTTCAATGCACAGTGGAGCTGCAGATATTTTCTCTTCTAGCAAAATTACCACAACTGTCACAGACAGCAAGAAGTTCAAAAAAGCTAACCTCTGGTATAGGTAGGTTCATGTCTTCTTCATACCTAGGAAGCTGGGAAGCTAAATCTCAATTTGAAGGAAAGCAAGTTAATGCTTTTTTAGTCTTAGTATGATATTCCAACTATTTTTACTGTGGTTTATGGAGGTACTATTTTAATGTGGAAAAGACAGAAGTTGTACAAGGGCAGAAGACTATTGCAAGTGATAGATTCTCAACTGATATGTATATTATGTGTGTAGTAAAATCAGAATCACAGATAGTGAGTGGTGGAACCAACAGCACGAATGACTATAATAAACTACCTCCCTGTATCTACTCCCTTCTTCCTAAAAATCTTTCGCTCTGACTCTGACACTAGGCTTGGTCATATGATTAATTTTGTTCAACAGGGTGTTAGCATTTGTTACTGAAGCTTAAAAGTACATGTATATTTTTAAATTCATTCTCACAAAGTTTGGGCTCCTTATACTTGTTCTTCTCCACAGCTATTAGGACATGACTGGCCTAGCACAAGACACATACAACTGAATGGACTTCACTTAGTCTTCCCAGACAGGGCCATTCTAAATAATCGGACAGCCAGTTTACTAGCAAACATATGAAAATACATTAAAAGGACATGAAAGCAGACAGTAGATTTCATGGAACTTGATTTGATATGCCGAAGTCTCCCATTTACCCCTTAAAGTGGTCCTAGATACATATTCTGAAACATGTCCTTTATTGGAGACGGATAATGTTGTGTTATAGTCTCTAACTTTTACGCAGAATTTTTCAGTCAGGTATAATAAAGGATACCTCCTTTTCTTTTTTTTTAAATAGATTATATTTATTTATTTTTAGAGAGGGAAGGGAGGGAGAAAGAGAGAGAGAGACATCAATGTGCAGTTGCTGGGGGCCATGGCCTATAACCCAGGCATGTGCCCTGACTGGGAATCGAACCTGCAATACTTTGGTTCGCAGCCTGCGCTCAATCCACTGAGCTATACCAGCCAGGGCTTGATACCTCCTTTTCTTGATCACTATTCTCATGTGCTCCTCTGACTCCTTTATGTCCCGAAAGGCAAAAATTAAAAACTCATTTTAAAACCCTAAAGTATGAGCAAGATAAGCTAGGTCCTACAACCTGGACAGAAAACCAGGTCCTACAACAAAGAGAGAACAGTGCAGGTCTGTTCTTATAAAGATGGGACATCATTTTCTGTAGGCTTACTCCTAGTTGCTACTGGTGGCAAAAGAGTTAAGATGCATGTTTTTAGCTAGGCTTATTGTTTCCAGATCCTTGTTATTACCAGTGTAAGATACTGGTTTGGAACAGCTGCCACTGAGTGTACCCCACAGCCACACCTAGGTATGCAACACCAGCATGAAGTTGTAAACAACTTCTTTATGAGTGTTTGCAGTGCCAAAGCATGGCCATGAGCTCTTTACAGAGAGGAAATAAGTCATCTCCCTTGTCCATAATAAGCTATGTGGAATGCTGAAATGCCATTCCTGAACATCCCATTTCCAAGAAGAAGAGGAACATCAATCTGGAAAGCAGAAGACAGCACCATTTGAAAATTATTTATCTAACATGTATAAATAATTGTAAGGCAAAAAGAAATTTTCACTCTCTAAAGGGAAGGTGACACATGACTAAGGAATGCCATAGCCACGTGTGCAGATGTCAAGACCTCACTCCAGAACTTTGGCTTCTTTTTTCCACCTTTTGTATTTCTCACTTCTTTAGAGATTTATAGTCTCTGAATTTCATATTTTGGAAGTGTAGTGGCTATAACCATGAGTAAAATATATTGGTGTACAAGATATTAATCTCTCCTACTATTCTGGCACTTGCGTGAGGTCTAGCTGAATTTAGATGATAGCATATTCATTCTGTACTGCTTCTATTTAAAACCCTTTGTCACAGATTTTAAAAATAAGCTTTCAGATTTGTCTAGATACCTGATCTGGAATTTTAGTGAGTCCATTTTCCCCCCAGTTATCTGAAAGATCACAATGGGTATTGAGAAATATTCACTCTTGGGGGGGAAAACATTTTTTTTTTAATTTAAAATGTTTACAAACTGGTATTCATCTGAGATGAGAAAAAGGATCAGCAGCAAATGTAATAAAATGAACTAGTACACATTAAGTTAATTTTAATATATGGTAGATGGAGAGAAATAAATTCTAAATTATTTTAGATGTAGTTCCTGAAACATAACATGCTCATAGTTTGCCAGTATGATTAAATTTTAATAATGTTTCTTTATATGCTAGAAAAAACTAATTTAGATTCCAGTGCTATCACAAAAATAGTCTCAAATTTTCAATTTATTTTTACTTATTCTCAGTGATGAACAGCATGTATGAATGTCTCCATTCCAAGAATTTTTTATTATGCAAAGATAAATATACGATTATAGGACAAGATAAATGAAGAATTACATGTAAATTTCTTGCATATTTTGAAAATATGATATATTCTTTAATGGAGTTTTGGAAATTTAACCTAAAAGTACCTTCCTAAAATGCTGTTTCTTCATGCATTTTTCTAATTCAAATATCTTCATTTTTGGTAACTAAACTATCATCTGAGTAAAATAAAATCTATAGAAATGCATGAGAGTTCTTGAAAATATTGACATTATATTATATATATTATTAATAATAATATATATACATTATTTCATGTGTTACAAGTAAAATCTATTTGTCAGTGAGTAATTTCAGTTCTACAACTATGTGTATTTTTTCTAAACTGAAGTTCACTGGTTTATTTTCGTCCCTCTCGAGAAAGCTTCTGAACAGATTTTTAATCTCCCTTTAGAGTAATCCTGCTACATTTATTAATAAAATGGAGGCCATCATATCAAACTATTTTCCATTTTACTATTGTTTTTGTTTAGAAGGTGGTTAAAATCACAAATGCTGTTATCGGAAACTATCCATATCATGAACTTAGAAAAACAACAAAATACTTACCTTCCACCACATAATACTCACTGATTCTACTCTCTCTTATTTTTAAACTCATTCTCCTATACTCCGTGTTGTGATGCAAGACTGGAGTTCTGCGCACCACGTTCCTCCCTGCCAGCTCATAGGTCCATGCAGCAGGGGTAGTGAGGAGAAACTGGACATGTGCAGGAAGAAAGGACTTGACCCCTTCTGTTTGTGTCGCTCAGTAGCGTCACCTTGGCCAAGCTTCTTCAACTCGGCTCAATATTCACCACAGTAACAGCAGTTAATTTCAGTTTGGGATTTTCCCCATACTTCTAGAATCTATCTTATTACACCCCTTTTGATAGCTAAAAACCAACCAGCTTCTCCTCCTCCTCCTCAGGTTTGGCTGAATTCCCAGCCCCACAGGCCTCTTACTTGACCTCGAACTTCTAGCTTGGAGGTTGGAGCACCAGCTGAGCCACGCCCCTCCTGGGAGAGGTTTGAATCCCTGTTTTTCATGGCTCCTCCTGCAAGCTATAACAAGCCAAACCTCTTCCCTCTTTTTGTTCGGTGCTGTTGCCTGAATGGACGACCTCTGTAATTCCACTGTGTACCTTTCTTTCCTTTTCTTTTCAGCTTCGCAATACCTAGTTAACAATTCTTTAAATTAAAATTTCAGTTAATGTAACTGGAGTGGATTCTGTTTCTGGAGCTCATGGGAAGGTGCAGAAACAAGAAGCGCTTACCAGTATGTTTCTCAACTTTCATTTTAAGATTAAGACTTTAATCTCAAAATATGTATTTACCTCAGTTTCTAGAGCATTATTAAAAATACAGCTATCATATGAGTGTTCAGGAAGTACCAACTCAAAATAAATTAAAGAACAGGAATTAAAATATAATGGACTGCTTCTGTGTGCTAGGCCCCGTGTTCTAGATACTTCTCTAATATATTATCATACTTAGGGGAGAAAAAGATTACTCACAGATTATAGATAAAAGGATTTTAAAAGTTGAATTCCTCCTAATCTCAGGAGTCCATAATTTAGATAAAAATATTGCTTAATCTTTAATACAAGTAGAAATTCAATAATACCAGCAGTAATTACAAAAATAATACTAGCTACCACATATTGAGCAGTTATTTCTTTGTAGGCATTTTATTAAGCGCTCTGCATACCTTATTTTATTAATCTTCAAAAACCACTTAAGATAATAAGAAACATTGTTATCACTCTTTTCACAGGAGGTAAGATATATGAAATAATTTAGAGATGATCACACATTAATTGACTGAGGCAGGATGGGAACCAAAGTTTTTTTTCCCCCTGCTGTTTTTTTTTTAAGTACCAAGTCTATGTTTTTGAAAATTATATTTCAATTTACTTTTAAATTACATGGCTCAGGATAAATGGCTTTTTACTTAGTTTTCAAAAACATTTGTGTTTATTGTACAATCTATTATCAGGACTTCACTCATTCTGGGAAAATGGCCAGCATCTCTGGCAGATGGTCCATTAGTAGCCCTGTTTATCTTAATTTGGACCTGCTTTTAGTTTCTCTATTTTGCCTGATTCAAAGCCTCCTTCTCGTTTTCTAAAGTTGATATACAGGCAACCATTCTGAAGAACCCTACATTGGGAGAACTTAGCAGCTGTCAAGTGCAGCTACAGTCTTCTCTGTGATCCAAGGGAAGAACTACACTGGAGCCATTCACTTACGTGTTAGGTCCAAAGGCCTGGCAGGTCACAGACCCCTAACTCGGTGATCAGCATTTCTGCACTGTGTGAGAGATGAGAAACCTGGTGCTAAGTCTTTCCATGATAAATGGTATAAAAATCAATATAACTGAAAGTGCCCACCCTGGGTATTATCATTTTCTTTAGCATGAATTTGTCTGTGTATTAACTAAACATAGGAGGCCTGTCCGGAAAATGTCCAGCCATTGTTAATATAACAAGAACAGTTTGAGCAATGTTGATGACGTACCCTGGCAGCCAAGGTGAGTGGACTGGAATGCGCATATGTGAACAATAAAAATTTCACTGTCCTAGTCGGGGCAGTCGGCACCCTTGAGCGAGCATGTGTACGGTGGGTGTGGCTGTCACATTCAGAATGACTGAATAGAGCACAAATCTGTGACACACTTTGCATTAAGCTCCTTTGCTTTGCAGCTCATTAACTTGTCTTTTGTTAGTTTAATTTTCAGGTACCTCGATGGAGAATTCAGGAGAGCAGAGCAAAAAGATTTCCCACCTCCCTTACACCAGTAAAAGTGTTTAGGTCGGTGAAAAAAGCTTGAGTGCACATTGTCTTCCGCCTGGTTGTAGAGGAGTAAGTCTGACTACAGACGTCAGACACACTGTGTAGGGTGAGAAGGACTATCGTTCGGCACCATTTGCTAAAATGCCACATTGTCTTTGGTAAGGACCACAGAGAACTCCTAATGGAAAAAAGATAAACTATTTTTCAGAACTTTTTGGATATTTTTTTGGCTCATAGAACAGGTAACCCAACCAGGATAAAAAATAAATTGAACTTTCTTGGAAAAAAAGTCATGAGTTATTATTCAAAACAACAACAACAACTAGAAATTAATGAAAAAAGCGATAATGTCCCTTCCCTGTATGGACACTTTATCCACAGGCCGTTCAGATAAGGATTACCTCTGGGCAGGAAGATAAAGCAGGTGTAGCTCTGCATGGAGCATGTTAGGTTGATGTCTTACTCTAGGAAAGGAAAGGAGGGGAGGAAATTGTCTCAGAAAGCCAGGGAACAGGAGTCAGGAAGTTTCAAGGGTGTGGTGGGATGAATGGTTTTGAAGATTACAGTAAAAAGACTTGGAGAGAAAAAATTTCCCAGAGACGTTGTATAGTGTAGGTAGGGTACAGAGAGCAAACTACACGGTATGCGACTTCAAGTTTCCAGCGTATGATTGTGTGGATGCCCGCGTCCTGCACTTCATCATGTTCCCACGGCTCAGTATAAGAAGAAAGGGACTTTTACGGGAGCCAACAAGGTCCGAGTTTTCATCTGATCCAGAGTGAACTGATAGCAGGCATGAAAACTTCATACGTGTTGCCAATTAACATCGTGTAACTAAGTATAGCGCACGTGGTAGAGAAATTTAGCAAAAGAAAAATTACGTTAGATTGGAACAAACAAGGAAGATGCTCTATGGGCCGTAGAATATGATCTGAATTGTGCAACAAATGGTTATCTGAGAACATCACTGTAATCAAAATAATCGTGGAATAAACAAAATATAAGAAAATGTTTAGTGTACTAGCATTTATCATTTTTCATGTCTCAATGACTCTGAATGGTTTTTATGCACCAGGCACTGCTCTAAATGCTTTACATATATTAACTCATTTAATTCTCACAACAATACTGTGAAAATAGATGGGTCCTCCTCACTTTGAAAATGGGGAAGCTTAAGCCCAGAGGAGATCGTCAATGCCTAGGTCATTTGACTACTAAGTCGCTGAAGTGAGCACGGAGTCCTGCCACTTAGCTTTCAGAGGAAAGACCTCTGCCATCTGCTCTCGTTCCCCAAAGCACACTGCTTTACATCCACGTACCAAATTAGACATGCCGACATGCAGAATTTAAGTTTTGCTCCATGGTGATTTTCAACTTCAGACTACCTAATTGATATGTCATCCAATAAATACGATTGCTTTAAATATTGAAACATATACAGAGGTTCGGGTCTTATTTTGGATTTCTTCGTAAGAGGCCTTCAGAGATTAAGGAAGCAACTGAACCTGAATTAAAACTATTATTCTTAAAGCTAAAGTGGTGAGATTATGAAGACAAATGAAGAAGTGACATGGACATTATTTTTTCTCTTTTACCACTTTCCTTCTTCCCATTTATACATTAATTATCTTTGGCTTTCAGAATATAGATATAGTTCTTTTGGACAATTTCACTTTTCTTTGGTTTCCTTATATTTAAAATATGGACAAATAGCTTCCATGGTCATTTAGATTTCAATCTGCCCTCTGAGCTAAAACATATTTAAACTCTCGGTGTCCAGTTAATATTTAGTATTCAGAAAAAAAAATGATGCTAGAATTGCCCATACTGTAGCAAAGTGTAGCAAATGGGTGCACAGAGGGAGACAGCATTCTTTGACTCCTGGCTACTGGTGCACTCTGTATTTACCCTTCCTTATTGTAACGACTCCCCTGACTGGGTAATTCTGAGAGGTTATCTGATTTTGCCTCCTAGTACTATAGGAGGCAAGACGGCAGTTAGTTTTTCACTGCAAGCCTAATTGCATAGAGCTTTCAAGAAACCCTTTGGATCATTATTTCTTTCTTTGTCTTGAACTCACAATTACAAATCCCATTTAAAAGGAAAGTGTTGCTCCAAATGTGTATACTACAACAGCCCTGGAAACTAGAAGCCTAGTGGTGAAATTGTAGAACAGACAATTTACACAAGCACAAGCAATCAAGCACATGCATGATGTGCTGCAATGTAACTCTGGGTTCACAAAAAAAAAAAAAAAAGTACCTTTCTTAGTAAGACCTACCATTTGGAATCACATCTTTGTCATTTTGGGTAGAGTCTTTAAAAAGTAAAACACTCACTTAACTCTTCATCCCAGTCAGATTGAAAAATTCCCTGGTGGAAAATTAGGTAGCCTGAGAGTGCATTGACTGGTGCAGATGAAAAGGCACCCTAATAGTCTGAGGAGTTAATATGCTCTAACACCCTCCTGATGCAAATTGGCTCCAGGATGCCCCAGTGACCCCAAATAGTCCATGCTTAAGTGCATCTTTTAACACCTAGTGTGGGAAGGAGTAATTTAGAAACCCAAGAAAATTTAAATTACAGACTGTTTGGTTGTCTAAATCATCCTCAGGGGGAAAAGGACAATTTTGAAAGCTGCATTAACTCAGTGGGAAAACTTACATAGTAATCCTCTGATGGGCTGAAGGAGTTAATGCTAAATTTCTGCTGAAGTTGAGTCACTTTCTGTAGCGTAAAAAACCTTATAGGGACTTTCACTTCCAGGTCAAAATGCACAGGAGCAGTTACTGTTAGTGGATGAGGAGACACCAGATAATAAAGACACACGATGAGAAAAATTATAGTTTCTTCCAGCACCATCATCAGGGTTGAAGTTCTTTAAATTACCAAGATTTGACGGCTTAAACATGGTGGTATGCTGAAGACTTTTAAATTCAGACCTAGAATAATTTAACACTGTAGAAAAAAAGAACAAGTTTTCCTAGTTTGAAATATGTAAAAATGAAACTAGTAGCTCTGTTGATACTACAGCTTATTAAAGATGCAAATTAAAAATATCAAAAAGCATGGAGATCTGCTTAACCTTTTACCAAGTGTAAATCTTTAATCTGGTCTGAATGTGAACTTTGTTGATTTAAGTCGAAAAACCCTAAATTTGTGAGATGATACCAGTACCTTTAGTGGTCCAGTACTGTATTTTAGAATTGACGGAAAAAGGTTAATTTGAAATCCAGTCAGGAAATCATGTTATATTGCACAACATATATCTGCTTTAGCAAAGAACTAACAAATTGCAAATGCCTCAGAGGAAAAATTCCACTGAATTAAAAGCAAGAGATTAATGCACTTGGAAATGAATTTGCATTCAACTGTAAAACAATGGTATTACGCCATTTTTTCTTTCCATTTTTTTAAATGTAACTAGTCATTTCTGAGGCTCCTGTTACTAAGTTAGAAGGTTATATGATGCAAAATGAAATTGGGGACACGTGGATTAAAACTGAAATTCAGTAGAAAGTTTTATTTATAAACACCAGCTCTCACAGCATATTTTATTGTTAGGTTACTAGGGGACTTTTTTTTTTTCATTTTACAATAAACTTAAATTAACCATGCTACATTAAACATTTAAAATATACCGTGTAGGAATACAGCCACTGTTATAGCCTTTAGAAGATGATTTAATTTAGCAATTTTAGAGGTAGCATTAATAAAAACAATATAATATCCAAATGACAAGAAAATAAGGCAGTCCCTCATACTTGTACAGGGCCTTCCTTTCATCTTCTCTGAAAATTAGACTCACAAAACATGTCATAATTACTTGAAATAGACTGCAGTATCAGGAAGAATAGTTTAAAATCACTTTATCACATGCCAATCACAGTCTATCTCTGACAATGTAAATTAGTCACTGCTAAAAATAAGCTATGACGATTAATTACCTCGGAGAATACCTGCTGCAGTCACCCATCACTGGAACCAGATTTCCTACTGAAACGTACTCTGCAATAATTTACATGCGTGCTTTATTGCCGCACCTCATCTGAAACAATCTTCATGAACTAAAAGTAAATAAAATATTTCTGAGGTAAATCTGCAGTGTGCTGAGTAAGCAGATTAGTGGACAATCATATTATCGTGGATACATCAAATGTTAGTTTCACCTTGGACTTACATGCTCTCAGACATGAGTGGCCAGGGAGGTTTAATATCATCGTTACCTATGATTTCAATCTTGAAACTCCGATATGATCTATGCACTCCCCAGTTACTTAAAGTTACCTTTTAGTTTTGTTGTTTTGTTTTGTTCTTGGCGTTCAAAGAGAGCTCAGTTCTTCCACTGAGAAGATCGTATTATATTCAAGTGGCTAATGTATCTAATTTCCAAAATAATATCTAGAACATGGAAGATCAGTTTCCTGAAGATAACTCTAAAACTTTAAATAGGTTTTGTATTTGATAATTAAGTCATTATTTACTTATATTATCAGATAAAATATTCCATATTTTGATGATTCTGGGCATAATTGAATTCTGGTTTTAATTCCTAATGCATTCAATTTGTGGACATTTTATTTCTACATATTTGCATAGTTGTTCACTGTTTGTGGTAATAAAGAATTCTGATAATAACAAAATGCTGCTTTTTGAAATCTCTCTGAAGAACAATGAAAAAATTTTTGTAGAAAATGTTCTGTCTGGAAATTATTTAGCTTCCAATAATGGCAATAGATTCAAACTATGGTTTAAATAATTTTCCTCATTTAGCTATCTCCAATCATTTTCACATAGCACCTCCAGCAATTCTTTTTTATAATGAATAAATCATATTAGTTTACTCCACCAATCAAAACTTTTAAAAAGCACCTCTGATTCAATTTATAATGTGCTACAAACTTCTTAATATAGACTCAATGGCCTAAAATGACCTTTCCCGTGACTACTTCTTATATCTTATTTTTACCACTATCTCACTTAACTGAATAAAAGCCATACAGCTTTTTTTATTTTATTATATATTTATTTTTAAATGTTTATCATTTGCTGCATTTATTTATTTTTTATTTTTTTTATTATTGTTCAAATACAGTTGTCTCCATATTCCTGCCACCACTTTACACCGCCCTACCCATTCCTACCTCTCACCTTCAATCCTACTCCCCTTTGGCTTTGTCCATGTGTCCTTTTTAAAGGTTCCTTAATGACCCTTCCTCTTTTTTTCCATTATCCCCTCCTCCCTCCTTTCTGGTTACTGTCAGTTTGTTCTTTCTTTCAATGTCTCTGGTTATATTTTGCTCACTTATTCGTTTTGTTAATTAAATTCCACTTATAGGTGAGATTGCATGGTATTTGTCTTTCACTGCCTGGCCTTTTTCCCTTAGCAGAATGATCTCCAGATCCATCCATGCTGTCACAAAGGGCAGGAAAGAGCTCCTGCTTTCTGCAGAGTCATATTCCATTGTGTAAATATGCCATAATTTTTTGATCCATTCATTTACTGATGGGCACTTAGGTTGCTTCCAGCAGTTGGCTATTGTAAATTGTGCTGCTATGAATATTGAGGTACATAGGTTGTTTTGAATTGCTGTTTCAGGACTCTTAGGCTATAGTCCCAGCAGTGGAATTGCTGGGTCAAAAGGCAGTTCTATTTTTAGTTTTTTGAGGAAATTCCATACTGTTTTCCATAGTGGCTGCACTAGTTTGCATTCCCATCAACAGTGCACTAGGGTTCCCTTTTCTCCACAACCTCGCCAGCACTTGTGTTTGTTGCTTTGTTTATGATGACCATTTTCAATGGTGTGAGGTGGTATCTCATTGTGGTTTTAATTTGCATCTCTCTGATGACTAGTGATGCTGAGCATCCTTTTATATGTCTCTGGGCCCTCCTTATGTTCTCCTGGGAGAAGTGTCTGTTCAGGTCTTTGCCCATTTTTTAAATTGGATTGCTTGTCTTTCTGGAGTGATGTGAGTTCTTTATATATTTTGGAGATAAACCCTTGTCTGAGGTATCATTTGCAAATATATTTTCCCCCACGGTTTTTTCCCTTTTCATTTTGCTGATGTTTTCTTTAACTATGAAGGAGCTTTTTATTTTGATAAAGTCTCATTTGTTTATTCTTTCCTTTATGTCCCTTGTTCTCGGAGACATTATCGGTGAAAATACTGCTGTGTGGAATATCTGAGACTTTCCTGCCTGTGTTCTCCTCTAGGACTTTTATGGTGTTGCAACATATGTTTAAGACTTTCATCCATCTTGAGTTTATTTTATGTATGCTGTAAGTTGATGGTCGATTTTCATTTTGGTTTGTGTGTAGCTGTCCAGATCCCCCACACCAGTAGTTGAAGAAGCTATTTTTACTCTATTTTTTGCTTCTGCTCCCTTTTCGGACTATTAATTGACCATAGAGACACAGGTTTATTTCTGGCTGGTTTTTAATGTTTACAAAATCCCAGGCCTTATAGGACATTTAGATATGCAATTCATTGTCTCCACTTGATTCTTGAATTCTCTTCCAATACCCCCCTTCTTTTAGCCTATATAATTAAGACTTATCCACATGCCTTTATGCATTTTCTAATATCACAACCCATACTACCATCTCCATCACCACTAAAATCCTTCTGTTATATTATTCCACCAAAGTTTTTCTATGGTAAGACAGAAAACTACATGGTGTATTCTTCCTTTATCAAACAGAAATATATGCAACATTTATATTTATTTAGGTCTTTGCTATGTGTATCATGTTTTTAATATATTTATCATCCAATAAATATAATGAGTAGAGAACACTAATATGAAAGATAAAAGACATGCATAAGACCTTGAAAATTACTCACCTAAGAAGAAATAGACAATCTGAATAGCCCTACATTAATTAAAGAAATTAAATCAATTATTAATAACATTCAAAATATAAAATACTAGGCAGAGATGAGTTCACTTGTGAAATCTAGCAAACATTTAAGAAAGAAATTATAACAATTGCCTACAGTCTCTTTCAGAAGATGGAAATGGAGGGAATATTTCCTAGCTCATCACATGAGGCCAGCATTACCTTAACACCAAACCCAGATAAAGTCATTACAAGAGAAGAGAACTACAAACCACTGTCTCCCATAAGCCTAGATGCCAAAATTTTCAACAAATTTTAGCAAATCAAGCCTAACAATACGTAAAAATAATTACATATGACAAATAAGTGGAATTTATCCCAGGTATGCAAGGCTGGTTGAACATTTGAATAGCAATTAATATAATCCATCATATCAACTGGCTGAAGAATAAAAATCACATGTCAATAACCACAAAAAAGCATTTGAAAAAGTCTAACACACATTAATGATAAAACTCCTACTAAACTAGGAATAGAAGGGAACTTTCTCAACTTGATAAAGAACATCTACAAAGTACCTACAGTTAACTTCATAGCTAATAGTAAGAAACTTAAAGCTTTCTAAACTTTATTCATAATTGACAAAACTTGAAAACAATTGAATGTCCTCTAATAGGTAAGTGGAAAAACAAACAGTGGTACACCCATACAATAAAGCATTACTCAGCACTAAAAAGAAATGAACTATACAGTCATACAATGACAAAGAGGAAGTTTAAATGAATATTACTAAGTGAAAGAAGCCAATCTGAAAAGGCTATGTACTGTGTGAGTCCATTGATATGACATTCTAAAATAGGCAAGGTTGCCAAGGGTTAAGGAGGGGGCAGAGATGAATAGAAGGAACATAAAAGATTGTTAGGGCAATTAAACTCTTCTGCATGACACTATAATGGTGGGTAATTGTCATTCTACAGTTGTCCAAACCTGTAGACTACACACCAAGTGTGGACTCTACCGTAAGCTGTGGACTTTGGATGATAACAATGTACCGTGATCATGTGTCAGCACAGGTTCCTCATTGTACCACATGCACCTCTCTGGGTGAGATGGCAGATGTGAAAGTGGTGGGGACTGTGCATGCGGTAGGTGGGGCAGGCCATATATGGGAACCCAGCATTTTCTCGTCCATTTGGCTAAGAAGCTAAAACTGTTCTAAAGGTAAAAGTTATTAATTTTAAAAAATTGACTATAATGTGATTTTATTTTAAGAAGAAAAATGAAAACATTTTTTTTTTAATTTTAAAAGATGAGTATGGGTGTATGTCAGCAAGATTCTCCCCAATTTGCAATATATGCAAATACAAAATAACGGTAGACAACAGTACCTAACAATGCCTGAGTTCAGTTGCTGGAGCAGGCGCTGAATACAAGGCAGTTCAAGTGGATGCAAACATGACGAGGGCATTGATGCAATAAGATACATCGATTAACTGTAGAAATATTGTTAGGTAGTAAATCCTCCATCAAGCTTTTTATCCTTAAAACTAAACTTTCATACCCTAATACAAAAAATTAGGGGATGAACGAAGTAATCTCCAAACACCCCTCAAGTTCTCCCTAAAATTATAAAATTATGAAATCTAAGCACCCAGGCTTTGAAATATAATGGAAATGTAAGACTTCAAATGTAAGATAATATGGAAAAATTGTTTTCAGAATAAAGGTTATAAAGAAAATAAGATATGTGAAGGCTAGGTTAAAAGAAAGAGGATGAGAGAGAGATATTCTTAGGAAAAAGCAAAAAATAATGTCCTTAAACAATGAGAAATGGAAAGGCAGATTGAGACAAGGCACAAAGAGAAAAGGGAAAGGAGAAAAATTAAAGAACAGTTTTGTTAAAGGTCGATTTAACCTTCACATCAAAGTGTAACTCAATTTCCAGGATACATTTTGAGGTTAGTAATGTCTTATTAACTTAGTTTCCTCTGACTGCCGCTAGAATCTAAATGTGATTCTTACCAGCGCTGAGCACAGAAAGGTGTGCAACTGGATCACAGGTCTTTGAAGATTTACAGTCACATCAGCAAGCAATTGCCATAGCCGTCTCATCAGATCTGGAGGACAAGGGCACACCTAAATAAAGTCTGGAGCGTCTGGTGCAATAGAATCTTTGATACGCCACAAGGAAGCCTCTAATTTGTAACACTTCCCCCTTCATTCACAGCTCAGCAGGAGAGAAGTTTTTACGATAGCAACTGTAATTTATAAAAAGGAATCCTAGTTCAAGGATTGAAAATTCTAAGTTCAAGTACAAATTAGCTTCTTATTAGCCATGCAAAATTTCAGTTTTTTAAGTTTTATTGTGGTAAGAATACGCCACATGAGCTCTATCTTCCTAACAAAATGTTTAGTGTGTAATACATCGCTGTTGACAATAAATGCAGTCATGCTGTACAACAGATCTCCAGAGTTTATTATCTTGTTTGATTCATTGCCATTGATTGGCAACCCTGCATTTCTCTCTTCTTCTAGTCATTGGTGACCACCACATCACTCTCATTCTGTAAATCTGACTATTTTAGACCCTCATATAAGTTGAATCATGCGGTATTTGTTTTCTGTGACTGGATTATTTCACTTAACATAATGTCCTGAAGGTTAAACCTTATAGTCCCATACTGAAGAAATTATTTCCTTCTTAAAGCTGAGTAGTCCATTTTATATGTATGCACCACATTTTCTTTATCCACTCATTTGTTGATGGACATTTAGTTTTTTTGTGTTTTAATTTTTTTTAATTTTTACATCTTGACTATAGTGAATGGTTCTACAATAAATATAGAAATTTTAAAATCTCTTTTAGATGTTAATTTAAAGTATTTTGAATAAATATCCAGAAATAGATGTCCAGGTCATACAGTAGTTCTATTTTTAATTTTCTGAGGAAACTCCACACTGTTTTCCATAGTGGCTGTACCATTTTTCATACCCACCAACAGTTGGTAAGGGTTCCTATTTCTCTACATCCTTGTTGACTTTTTTTTTAAATAAGAGCTATGCTGACAGGTATGAGATGATATTTCATTGTGATTTTGACTTGTACCTCCTTCATCACTAGTACTATTAAGATTTTTTTCTTATATTGGTCGGCCTTTTGCAATTCTTCTCTGGAAAAATGTCTTCTTAAGTCCCTAGCCCATTTATGGAAAGAGAGTTAATCTAACAGGAAGATATAACAAGTATAAATATATATGTACTCCATGCTGAAGCACCTACATATATAAAGCAAACATTGAGGGACAAATAGACAGCAATACAACAACAGTAGGACACTTCAGTACTCACTTTGGATAGTGGCTAGAACACCCAGACAGAATATCAGGAAGAAAACAGAGCATGTGAGCAACACCGTTAACCCAATAGACCTACTAAGCATGTATGGAAACTTCTGCTATCAGCGGCAAAATGCACTCTTCTCAAACGTACTGACATTTTTCTCCAGGAAAACTTACACGTTAGGTCGCAAAACAAGACTTACAAATTTTAAAAGGCTGAAATCTTACCAAATATCTTTTCTAATAATGATGAAATGAAACTCAGAATCAAGAGTAGAAGGAAAACTGGAGAATTCACAGATAAGTGGAAATTAGGGCATACCACTTCTTCTGAGTCACCTAGCTTCCAAAGGCTGATTCTTTATCCGTGGAACATAATTATGCCGTATATGGTTATGTAAGGATTTTGAAAGGATAACGAGTGTGATAGCACTTTACTCTTCAAGGTAGGTTTACTTCATCAGTCATTTCAGTTTTTCAGGAATGTTGCTATGTCCATTTCATTCAGTATGAAAAGTATCCCGCCAAGAAAAAATAAGAATGAATATTAAGTCGTTTTCTTTTGTCTTTCTATGGCGCTTGCAATTCAGTTCATATTGATTAGCACATTTTTTTCTCACAAGAATTCAATGATATCACCCTGTTCTACTGCTGCCCCCAGTTTACTAAAGAGGGGACATGAGATTTTATAAGTAAGATCCTGAGACACGGGTGGTTTATGCGATAACATGCCCACAGTGACAATACCAGTAGAAGCGATGTCAGCGGTATTTCACTGAGTCAGCCCAACTCCGTAGATTCTCTACATATCTGCAACTCCACATTTTACCCTATATGTCCCCAGCAGAAAATTTATTGTATTTCCACTTTCAAAACCTTGTGCAGTCATTCTCCTAATCCTCTCCTCTGAAAATGTGGAGACTTGTGCTGAAATATATACTCAAAAGGTAAAAATCTGTTCTCTTATGGTTAAATTAGCTTAGGACATCGAAGGACTTAGGTGAATGACATGGAACTACTGAGATGAGGTTAATACCTGGGCCATCTGTCCCAGAATATACACGTTGTCGCAGTTAGCCAATTTTAGTCCTTTCTTGGTAACCTCATTTTCACAAGGGGACACTCCTTTAGTAATGAATAGACTTAGAGAATCACGTGCCCGATTGTTCCAGAAACTTCTCATTTCACTAATATCTAAAGCAACACGATTCTAACTTTATTTTTTCAGGGGATATCTTAATGTTCCTTAACAGCAAATAAATTCTGAGGATGTAGTAGTCATGTATATCTATATGTGAATGAGTTTCTTCAGATCCTCTGCAGACAGCAGGTTTTGAAGGTGGGGTAAGCAGAGTAACCTCCGGGTGATAGGCCCTGAGGGAGAGAGCAGAACACGTATCGTTAATATGATAAATTGTGTGAGAGGGGAGGCTGGTGACAGCAACAATAGACAGTAGCAGCATTACACTTTTACTGGTGGCCTGCTTTGTTGTCCCTGCTTTCTTATTTCCACCAGGAGATGGCAAGTTCAATGGAAACAGAAATGTTTTAGAAAAATTCTAAAATAAACCTCAAATAGTTGTTTAGAGAATATAAGTGATTTAAGTAAGATATAACAATGGATAAAAACCTGACTGTTAAAAATGATATCAATTCCCCTACAAGAGCTGTTTGAAAGAGACTACTTTTATCTCAGGAAGCTACATCTCAAATCTGAGTCCTTAAAACAGGGTTGTCAAATTCTGGTTTACCAGTTCAGTTCCAAAGGCGAGATAATATGATACAGAAAAAATTCAATTAAGTTTCAAGGTGAATCCCTTCAGTTCCATTAATCATTGATTTTAGGAGCTTTGATAGTTCCTTATATTTTTGCAAAGATATTAATAAAGGGTTAATTTTGTTCTATTTCCTTATGCTGACTGAAAAATTATTTTTTTATTTCA
The DNA here is from genome assembly GCA_004024845.1 of Tonatia bakeri. NCBI lineage: Eukaryota > Metazoa > Chordata > Mammalia > Chiroptera > Phyllostomidae > Tonatia > Tonatia bakeri. The sequence continues at coordinate 74,915 of PVIA01000854.1, forward strand.
TTTGCATTTCATATTTTGGCCTATGGTTTGAGGTTACTTCCCAGTTATACTGCAAGTCCATTGGGTAATTTTGACAATTTTCCAAATCTGAACATATTACTTATCTTGTTTCTTCTGTACTAACTCAGCTAGGTATTCAGGAAAACTATCTAAAATTGCCTCTCCTGAAGAGCCATACAATTTGTAGCAAATGATTTGTCAATTTTATAACTTCTGAAAGGTAAAATGATCACTGACATGATGGTGGCAAGATAAAAACTAATGGGAAAACCTCATTATCATGTCATTCCTTTCAAAATAGCATCAACTGTAGTTATGCACAATATAATTATTTGTAATAAATTGTGAATATCTTTTTTTATCTCCAGTGCAATCTTGTCCAGGAGCCATTTATTATGGATGTTGTCCATTGTTTTAGAACTTTGTTGGGCTGTTGGTCAAACACATGGAGTCAAACTTCATGAAAGGTGCCCGTGGACTTCTGTGGTGACCAGTAAGTGATCTTAGCAGCTGCTGACTGCCTACACATGACAAAGGTGAACACTTTAACTGGCATGATTTCTTTAAATTGATTTAAAAGGAATCTGTAGTGCTAATAAGTAGCATTTACTCTCAAAAAAGTTTATAGCAGTATCATTTATCACAGCTGAGATCTAAAAATAGCCCAAGTGCCCAGTAGTAGATGAGTGGATAAAAAAGCAAAGGTACATTTACACAATGGAATTCTATACAGCTATAAAAAGGAAGGAACTCTTACTCTTTGTAACAGCATGAATTGAACTGGAGAATATGCTAAGTAATATAAGCCAGTCATAGAAAGAGAAATACCATACGATGTCACTCATATGTGGAATCTAATGAACAAAATAAAAGCAGAGGGTACATGGGAAAGACTGACAGATCTCAGAACGAAGCGGGTGGAGGGGATTAGAGGAGATAAGCCAAAAAACCTATATGCATCTATGCATAGTCCATGGATACAGACCACAATGTGGTGAAGGTCAGGAGGAAGGCCTGGGCTGGGTGGAGGGGAGCAGAGAGTGGGGCAACGGGAGACAACTGTGATAATGTCAACAATAAAAAATAATTTCAAAAAAGTAAAATTAGATAATGATATCCATTCAGGTGAGAAATACTATCTGATTTTCCACTAAAAGTCAAGCAGTGTACTAAGCACTAGGAACAACAGTTATAATCTTAGAGAAGGAAATAAATGGTAAATAAAAGAAATGAGTAAACTGTGTGACTTGATGTTCTCCAGTTTTTATTTCTACATTTCTCTTATGTTCTGTGCACACATATATACACAGGTATATATACATACACACACATATTTATATATTTAAGCAATATCATCTTGAATACAACTCTGCTGTTTTTGGCTAAGTAATGACACAGACTTTTGTTTGTTCTAAATTGTGTTTTAATTAAGTGTTTAAAATATATATGCAAAGTACATATATATTTTTTAAATTTTCTACTGACAAATTATTGAAAAGAAACTTTATGCTCTTTCCTAATGGTCTTTCTACTCCTGAATCTTGTTTTTTTATTGATATGAAATCACTCAATTTTTAAAATAAAAACCTTGAGTTATACTCTACATGTGATAAACCACATATCATTTAAACATGAAAGCTAATGAGTATTGACAAATATACATTACCACCACAATCAAGTTATAGAATATTTGTATCACCCCAAAATATTCTCTCATGCCTCTTTTTAGTAAGTCTTCATACCTCCAGTCCCAGGTAAACACTGATCTGTTTTATGGTCACTGTGGATTAATTTTGCTGGTTCTGGTATTATATGCAGATGGAATCATCCAGGGAGTGCTGATTTGTGATTGACATTTTCACTCCACATATTTTTGAGAGTCATCCATATTATGTATGTGAATAAATAGTTCATTACTAATTATTTGGGGGCAGTCAATTAAATTTGGGGATAATACAATCTGTTGGTCCTTTTACTTTGATGCACATTTGGAATGTTTTCAATTTCTGACTATCATAAACAAAGCTGTCATAAAAGTTTTTGTACAGGTCTCTGTATATACATATTTTTCTTTCTTTGGGTAAATAACGAAGAGTAGAATTTGTGGATTGTATGTTAATTGTGTGTTTATAAGATATTGCCAGACTATTTTTAAAAGTGAATATATTCTACATTCCCATCAATAACTAATTAAAATGTCAACATTAGATATTTTAAATCTTTTTATTTTAAATGTTATAGTGGGTGTATAGTAATACTTCATTGTGTTTTCACTTTGTATTTTCCTAATTTCTAATGACCTTTTGATATATCTTTTCCATTACTTTTGGGCCAGTCATATGTCTTACTTTGAAAAATATCTCCTCAACGATTTTGCCTATTTTTGATAGAATTGCTTATTATTATTTCTAACTTGGAAACAGATCTATTTACTACATACCTTTCTAATCATCTATCTATGTAATCTAGCTATCCGGGCCTTGGTTGAGAAGAGAGTTCCTAAGAGCCTAGGCGAGGATCTGTCAGTTCCCTAGGCACCATCACCCACAGGGAAACGTGAAGAGGGCCAGGTAGCGTCTACGCACACAGTGGGTTGCATTACAGAAGAAGCAGTGGGAACATTTGGGAGCTTGAATCTTTTATAATGGAAGTTAGGAGAAACTTTTCTTTAGGGAAGAAATCTGCCTAAGTTAATGACAATTTCTTTTTAATTTTTGCAAACTACAAGTAAGCGTATAAATGTAGTGGGTTAACTGCCTACAGTACCTCAGGAAAAAGGGCGGGCTGATCTGGGCTTGATTATCTCGTTCAGCTGGGGCTGAAAGCAGCAGAAACCCAATTAGTATTAAAAAGTATTGTCATCCCTTGGCATGTAGTCATGAAAGAGCAAAATAAATGATTGCTAATGGATACCTGGAATGAAGTGTCCATTAAAGGCAAAACCCTGGGAACAAGTAGCTGTTGCCATAGAGAATAAAGGGTACCAGGAATTCAAGGACTATAGGTCAGAGTGAACACTTCTAAAAGATAAACACAGCTTTGAAAATACTGTGGACTTAAGCCTTGAGACATTATGTGTCTGTGTTAAAACCATCTTCTATCTCTTGCAGCTAGAGAGCTGATTAACCAAAATCCAAGCCCACAATTTGATCCACTGATGGGCACATATCATCAGTTGAACTCACAGTATAACCAGACATATAATATAAAAAGGAGCATATGCTGTAAAAGAGTGAGAAAGATTCTTAAAAGTCATAGTCATGTATTTGAGGGGTCCAGAAGACTTGGTACAGCCATACACTTCCACTCATCCTCTTATTTCTTAGAAGTAGACATTTATTATCTAATTGATCAGGCTGTTTTAGCCTTTCTAGAAAATCCTTTCAAAACCTATGCTTAAGTAACCACCCAGGAAACGTTTATTTAATTGTTTGGGGGTGTGGCCTTGCTATAAGTAATTTTTACAAGCTCCCAGGCAGTGGCAATGTGTAGCCAAGGCTGAGGTTCACCAGCTCAGAGAGCTGTTTTGTTGTTGCTGTTGTCGTCTCCTTCATGAGCAAATTGGAACAGCTGGGAGTGGTTTTAATTGTCTCCTTTTTTGATCGCCTACATCCTAGATTCACCTATGGCACAAAATATATTAAGTTGAAGTGCCAAGCATTCCTTGATATTAGTAAAGGAAAGAACACAAAAAAATATAGGAAATGGAAATCCTGATTTTTAATAAGTGATTTAACAAGTAATTTTTAACAAACACATGTGACATTTACAGCCATTTTTCATATAAATAATTTCTTTTTTTGCTCTTTTTTATTAAATACTTTTGAATTTTATTGTTGTTCAAGTACAGTTTTCTGCCTTTTCATCCCACCTCTCCCCCTGCAAATCATTATATTTCTTCCTCATAAAATGGATGATTTTTAGCAGAGTTTTTCTGGGAGGATTTTTGTGAGAATTAAGTAAGCTTATAGCATTAAAGAGCTAATAAAATTTGCTGAAACATATTTAGCTATATATAGGTGTTCACAGTAATCATGTAGATTCTCATAATTATACATCACAAGAGGGGATGTGAATAACTCTTTAGGAAGATCCCAAGAATTTTTTTAAGGGAGGGGTATAATGAGAGATTAAAAAATATGTTAGGCCAAGGGTTTCAATGTGTATGAAAGAAAATACTAAGGTGTTAGAGGAAAGCAATGACACGGCTGGAGTTATGGTTTGAACAATTATCACAATAGCAATAGAGGCAAAATAGTAAACTAACATCGTGACCCATGTTTGAATTTTAGTTTGGGCTAATTGTTCATGTAGCCACTGGAATAAAATAAATGAGCAGTCTAACCATGCCCAGTGTTATTTATAAAAAAAAATATGGAGATTAGATATTGCTTTGAGCCAATGTGGTAGAGAGCCATACCTCCTTACTCAATTCCCACTCCAGTTCAGAGATACAGAAGGATTTTTATCATGATGATTTAAAGCAACTTACCACTTTCACTGTGAACAATGGAGAGCAGATACGTCCATCTTTCCTGGAAATTGACACTGATTTCTGGGGTCCCCAAAGATCACTACTCAATACTAACCACTAGTTAAGATAAAGAATTATAGCAATTGTACCCAATGGAATATCAAGCAAACATGTTTTAATAATCCCTGAGTATGTATTTAACACAGTTATCTCCAGCAAGTGGAAAGTTTTTGTTACTAACTTCCTGCTTTCAAAAAGTTGTATTTGCAAACAAAGTTGGAAGATTTTCTATTGGTTGATAAAAATTTGGGGGAAAGTGCACAAAAATTACCTTTTTTTATGGACACAGAATATGAGAATATTTATTTGTTTGAATGATTACAAAGACCCATAATAAGGAGGCCAAAATGACCTCTCTGTGGATGGAGGTCAACCTTATTCCACAGTTATCTCCTTTTTGATCAATGAACCCAATGTCATTATAATTATAAATATACAGTGGGAAACTTTTTGAGAGCTAAAAGGTATATATTGGTTGTCCAAAAAATGCATTTACCTTTTCCATAAAGTAAAAGACGCATTTTAATCAATAATTTTATTGATTTGGATATTTTGAGTACATTGCCTATTCCCTGCTATTGGCTTCTAGTGAGTAGGGGACAGGGTTGCTGTTTAACATCTTCCCATGCATGACATAGCCCCACAGCAAAGAATTATTTGGCAGATATATCAATGGTACCAAGAAACTTAGTAAACCACTTTTGACATATTTGATCAGTCACAGGACGTTCTCCATACACTGCACAAATCTTTTTTTGCCTTTCAGTTGCATTTTTACCTTTCTTGAATAAATGCAGACAACTGGACTTGAACAACAATAAAAAAAGTAAAAAAAAAAAGCATAATACACCAAAAATGTTACATATCTTCTTCCATCTTCAATATTAAAATGGCTGCACAAAAATCCCTAAATTTGACAAGCCCTTTTAAATGCACACTGATATGACAGCTTTCACAATACAATCTAAAAATTTGTTTCGAATGAAGTTAAAGACAACTAAGCACTTCTAGAGTTATCATACAGAAAAAAGCTAAATGAACTTTTTTGCTAACCCAATACTGCCTTATCCAAGGTAAAATTGGTTACCACCATTAAACATACCTAAGTTTCTAGTAGTCATGAACAAGGCAGAGCCAACAATGCAATGTTCTATTACAAGGAAGTGAAGATTTCATTGTAATATAATAGAAGAGACTTTTCCAGACTATCATGTTATTAGGTGTGGGATACTTTATGCATTATCATGGGGTCACACCCCAAATCAATTAAATTCAACACTGCCAATAAAGAAAGTAACAGCAGTGAAAGAAGTATGCTCTTGGAATGCATTATTCTTTTCCTGTTCTAATGCACCCCGTGAAGCCAGCTCTTCAAAAAGATGGGATGATCTAGTTAAGGGTTCATGTGAGTTGGGGATGCTGTCCTGCAGGATGAATTACATGATCCAGGAAAACTGGTGCTGTTTTAAATACATCAGAACATCACAGAAGTGGAAATGTAGAAAATACAGTTTGTGACTTTCTGTAATGATACTTTTTTAAATTACTGTCTCCTGTCCTGGCATCCAAGAATGCTATTGAGTTAAGGGCTTTAGTAATTAAGGGAGGAATGCTGCCCTGTTACTTTAGAAAGTAGGATTCTACCCAGCTGTTTTGAGCTTCTTATCTCTTGAATATGCATAAGAAAAAAAAAAGAAAGAAAGGAGGTGGGTTAGTGTCTCAGAGGACTGAGCCTGAAAAAAAGTAGGCTCAGGATGTGACTAGAGCAGGAAAGGAATGTCTGAGGGTTTTTGTAATTATGCAAACAACCAGTGTAAACTTTAATGGGAAGACTCCTCATCCATGCACTGATACAAGGTGTTAGTTATCTCATGAATAAATGTTTGAGCCATTGCACTAGGTAACAATCGAGGCAATGGTGGTGTTAGATGAAAAGAAAGGAAATATAGAAAGGCTTGAGAGATTTAGTGTCAAGGTTCAGCACCATTTTTCCATAAATATTTACACATTTGAGGTAACTGGGACTGACAAAGAAATAGAAAAATAGCAATGTCACCAAAAAAAAAAAATCTAGAAGGTGAAGTAGAACATAGTATTTGATGAAATTTTAGGTATTCTTTCTTTGAAAAGTGGTGGGGACAGGGCTTGCAACTGAATGCATGATGCATTGGAAGTAGAAATATATTGTGGATAATTAATTTTACTTTTATTTTGGAAGTGTCATTTTGGGAAGAAGGATGTATATAGATTTGAAGTTGAAATGCAGTGAAATAAACTGTATATTTTTGCTACAGTTTCTACGATAGCTTCAAAATCTTGTGCACTCTTTGCTTCTCCGCAGTTCTCCTCAGAGCGAGTGTAGGCTGAAGGGAAGCCTGTCACCTCCAACAGCAGGGAGTTCGCGCTTCTCCCAACCACACTCCCGTACACACAGCACCAGTCGCACACAAATGACTAATTCAATCTGTTGATCCTGTTCAGGGTTTTTAATCTGGATGAGTAATTTAAAGAAGCGGTTTCTGGGATCAATTCTACCAAGTGGAAGTATGACAGCTGCCTGACCAGCGTCCAGCAATAAAAGTTAGTGTGGCTGAGATGCCACTCTTAGAGGCAGGCCTTTCCACAGGGGTGGTGCTTTATGCAACTTAGAAGGTTTCGTCACCAAGAACCTCCGGACTTTGGCCCATTTTTGACCATATGACCATGCGACTGTGACCATATGACACAGTTAGTCATTCTATCTTCTCAGTTATTCTGAAATCTACCCACGGCTTCCAAGAAATCACATATATGCTTAAAATAACTCCAGTCAAATTCTGAGGTTTGCTACATGAATATTGGTTAATATATATGCCCAAATGGATTATAATGTTGGTAAAAGACACTTATGGAACTAAAACTAAAACTATAATATCACTGGAATGGTGACACACTGAGACTGACTTAAGATATTATACACTGGGTTTTTTTTTAGAGAAGAAGTGATCAATTTTACTTAAAATAGCTAACAAAAACATACTGAGCATTAACAAAGTGGTATGCAGGCACCCTGCTATACTCTGAATATATAATCTCATTGATTATAAAATATATGTTGAGAAGAGTACTATTTTCAAATATAGGATTTTGCTTTCTTTTGAATTATTTTGTATGAGTAAATAATATATTCTCATTCCTAATCAGTTGTAACACTTCATTCTGCATCTTAGTAGTTACATTTAAATTTATACTACACACCTTTAACGTATCACAGTCTCCATTCAAATGATATCATAGTGCCTCACGTGAAGTTTAATAACCTTACGTCATGTAAAGTTTATTACTTTTGCTTGTTAAGCTTTGTTTGGGGGCCCAAATGTATACTTCCACATCTCCCGTCTTGGTCTTTTTGCTTTTGTTGTTATATATTTTATTTATACATGTGCTATAAATCCCATATTACCTTGTTCCTATTTTTACAGTTAAAAATTAATGATCTTTGAAAGGGGCATGAAAAAATAAGAAAAATCATATTTATTTCCATAGTACTATTCCTGGCATCTTTCATTACGTTTTGTAGATCTAGACTTCCATTTTGCAGCATTTTCTGCCTGAAGGCACTGAATATTTCATGTAGTATGGAAATATAATGGATGGATTCTTTCAGTTTTGTATGTCTGTATGAGTTTCTGCCTAGTTTTCGAAAAATACTTTCATCAGTATAGAATTCTGGATTGACCTACTTTAAAAATTTGGATGCACTGCCTTGAGTAAGTTTACCATGCTCAAAGAGAGCTCGGGCCCACCCTCTCAGCAAGGAGAGATAGTCTCCAACCCTTGGAATTTCCTGTGCAGTAACAGTGACTTCGTTTACTTAAAGACATGGGGCCTTGTCCGGTACTCGGGGCCTTGTAACTTACGGTGGAGACTGAGTCATCAGTATCAGTCAGCCTTGACCTCTCTAGGAGCTGGAGACTAAAGTAATCCACATGGACTGTTAACCATGACCACTTGACCATGTTTCAATTAAATCTCTGGACACCACAATGCTATACACTTTCCTGGTTTGTAACGCTCTGCATGGCGACACCTATCAGTCTGAGGAAAGTTAACACTCTTCACAGACCCACTGGGACAGAACAATTGACATTTCCATGTGTAGAAGTTTCCTGGACTCTGCCTGATGTATCTCTTCCTTAGCTAAATTTAATCATTATATTTTTACAATCACTATAAATGTGAGTGTAACAGCTTTAAGTGAGCTTTTTGTGAATCCTTCCAGCATTATATCATAACTGAGGGTCATTTTGGGGACCCTTACACTAACAATTGGTGTCAGAAGTAAGTGGAGTTTTATGAAATGTTCCTGAACTTTACAACTATCTTCTGGTTTGCAATGTTACAAAAAAACAATCTTCTATCATTCTTGTTTTTTGTCCTCATATGCCTTTTTTTTTATTTTTTAAAAGGATTTTTCTCCTTCACTTTTTCTAAGAAATAATGTAACCATGTCGCAAAGAGTTCGGCCGCTTGTCACTTTGCACACATCTCACCCAGAGATCTGTGTTGGAGGATACAGACTTTTATTAACAGGGTTCCAATTGGAGCAGTGTCGAGAGCACTCCTGCTCGGCACCCTTCCCTGCCACGAGGCCCAGAACTTCTCTTCTTCCCCCAAAGGTTATAAACCAAAGCCACACCCGGAAGTTCCCCACTTTCTTATCTTTTTGGAATTGAAGCCGGCCGCATAAACAGATCTCCATCTCCTCTGGAGTGTGCACTGGTGGGGTTCAGAGTCACCCTCATCTCGCAGCAGCTCTCCCTAAGATCCTGGGATGTGCTGCTCTCAGGGTCCATGCGGCAGTCCAGGCTCCATGTGCTGTGCTGCCCCGGATCGCAGTGTCCCAGAGGCTGGAGCCCAGTGAGGAATGCTTCCCAGTGTAGGACGCTGCATCCAGAAGTGGGTTTCCAACCACGTGGGGTCTAAGCCCCTCGTGGGCTGGGCATCTACTTGTCCTATTAGTGCTCCTGTCCCCGTGGGCAGGAGCAAGGGCCAGAGACCCAGAGTGCCCAGGTGTACCTGCAACCAAGCCAAAGCCTCACAAGCCAAGAGCCAAGATCCAAGAGAGCCAACAGTCAACAGAGCCTGCACCATTCACCAAAGCAAGGCAGAGAGCTTCTTCTCACCTCCTGTTTAAAATTCTTCTTTCCCAGAATCCCTTGTGCTCTGGAAGTCAGTGGGAGTGCCCAACTTTCCGACCAACAAGGGCCAGTACTGGCCATATTTGCCTTTGTCCCTCACTGATTAAGGAGTAAAGTCTCTGTCAGCATCCCCTCCCTGCCTGGTTGTCAGGACAATGCATGCTTGCTCATTTACAGTTGATAGCTGCCTTCATTGTGCAACGTGCCTTAGGCACTGTGCCTTCTACTCCCTTGGCTCCTTCCTGCCTTGGAGAATGAAGGTGCTTTTAACCTGCAGCATCCACAGCTCTCCAAACTCCCTTGTTTTTCTTGGCAAGCAGGGCCACAGCGTTGTCCAGATTTTGGGGTTCCTATGCTTTCCAGGGATCTCAGGTCCAACCTATACCGTTACAATAAGATTATGTATTTTTTTTTACCTATGTTTCTTCGGATTGGGGTTAATTAATTTACTTAATATGTGAGTTTATAGTTTCAACAAATTTGCATTATCTTCAAAATTCTTTAATACATTTTTTTTTGTCTACCTTCTTCAGGAACTCCTGTGGCATACACAATGTTGCCTTGAATTGTCCCCAAAATAACTGATACTATATTGATTTTTTTCAGATATTTTCTTCTCTTTGTATTTTATTTTGAATAGATTTTATTGTTATTTCTTCCATTTTATTACTTTTTATGCAATGTCTAATCTGCTATTAATTCTACTCTGTGTATTTTTATCCTAAATATTATGGTTTTTAATCTCTAAAAATTTTATCCAGTCTTTTTTTATATGTTCCTCATCTGTACTTTATGTGATCATTTTTTCATCCAAGTTATCGAACATATACAATATAGTTGTATAGGTATTTTAATGTTAACACTTATTAATTACTTCAATCATATCTTTCACTTTGTGGTCAATTTTGATTGGATGTTTTCATCCTTTTTATAGGTTATTATTCCTACTTTCTTGTATAACTAGTAAATTTTTATTAATGCCTGCATTGTAATTTACCTTGTTGAATTTTGGACCTTCTGTATTCTTATGAATATACTCAAATATTTGCTCTGGGATGCAGCTACTTACTTAGGATTAGTTTGTCCTAATTTTTAAGGTGTTAGGTAGAACATTCTTTTTTTATTGTATTTTCCATTACCACTTAACCCCCTTATATACCCTCCCTCCCCCTACAGTCACCACACTGTTGTCTGTGTTCATGAATCTTTGTTCTTTTTTGCTTTATTGCTCCGCCCCCTGACTTCTCTCCCCTCAGCTGTCATCCTGCTCTCAGTCTATAAGTCTGTCTTCATTTTTCTTGTTAGTTCAGTTTGTTCATAGATTCCACAAATGAGTGAAATCATGTGGTATTTGTCTTTCTCTGACTGGCTCATTTCATTTACCACAATGTTCCCCAGGTCCATCCATGCTGTCGCAAAGGGTAGAATTTTCTTCTTTATGGCTGAGTAATATTGTACTGTGTAAATGTCCCACAGTTGTTTTATCTACTCTTCTAGTATTGGACACTTGGGCTGCTTCCATATTTTGGTGATTGTATTAATAAATGTGAAAATAGGAGGGTGCTTATGTTCTTTCAAATTCATATTTTGAGTTTATTCAGATATATCCCCAGAAGTGGGATCACTGGGTCAAAAGGCAGATTCATTTTAAAACTTTTGAGCTTTCTCCACACTGCTTCCCACAGTGTTTATGAAAGGATAATTTTACCCAACTATCGAGGCCTGACTATTCTGAATAGTCTACCAGATAGATGTCCCATGATTTATAAGGATTTTGCCTATGGCTGGTTATAATAATAACTAATCCAGGTCCTTTATTATACAAGAGAGAGTACTGTTGATCAGTATCCTCTTACAGACTCAAACAACATCCTGTGCAGATTTCCAGAACTTTCTCCCTGTGCAGCACTCTTTTCTCTAGTGTTTACTCTGTAAATCCTAATAGCCATTATGTCCTGAACAATGAATTTCACCCCTCCAACTCGAGTAGACTTCTCCCTCTGTGCCATAGCCTGCAAACCCTCCCCAGGAAGTAAGCTACAAAAATTGTTTCAGTTACCTCGATTTATTTCCATCTCTCAGGGGTGTGGTCTTTTGATGACTAATTACTAAGGCATCAAAAATGGGTTTAATGTATTTTGTGTGTGTTTTTTGTTGCTCGAGGTGGGAAGCTAAATACAGTTGCTGTTAATATCCTTTTGAATAGAGGTTGGTTTCTACAATTGAACATATACTTTGTATAGACTTTGTATATATTTTAATGATGAGTCACCAATATGTTGAATAACTTATACAAGATTATAGAACTGGAAAGAGGTTATGAGGGCTTCATAAGCAGGATATCTAACTCACATCCACATTCTTAATGTTTGGTTTCAAAGATAATGCAGTAAATTTCAGAGACTTTCTTAAAATCAAGATTCCTGGCAAATTCCATGGTGTTCTTTCCTCTAGAGTACATCATGTTTACACTTGAAAATAACTTGACCAGTGTTTCAGTGACAGTTTTACATACACATGTCATTTGATGAAATTTGCCTAATAATCATGGCAGGGACAATGCTCCCTCAGTACTCAAAAAACCCCAAAAAACATTAATGAAACTATTGCAATCCCCATGGCGGAACAGGGTCTTCACCCGAAGTCAGTATAAATTAAATAACTGGACCATCTATCAAATGATTAACAGGTTTTTGGTCTGACAGAAGGAATATAGTAGCCAGTCTGGCAAGGCAAATATTTGGCAAGCATTGCATTTCCAATAACACTGATCATTAAACTTGTTTCATGCAGCTGTAATTCAATAAACATAATTGTTTCTTCTGCTTAACTTTAATGCTTGTTTTCAAACTGTTGTATGGACAGGAAGCAGCATACGAGGAATTACTAATAAATTAGAGGAATTACTAATGGCCATGGGAAAGACTCTATACTCAATTTTCAATTACAGCAAAGGCAGGGAGCCTAAATTACCCCTTTCATTGCTGTGATCCTTTTCACTGCGGCCTGGGCGAACCCTCCTCGCTGTTGTTTGTTTCTGCTATGGCCCCTGTAGTGAAGAGCACTTGAAATCAAAGGTTAAAGGTAAGGGACCAAATCAAAGTGGTGTGGTGTGTAAATGTAAAACTTTACACGAAAAAGAAGGAATGGTGAAGAAAAATAAAATAAGAGCTGGCTTTTTAGGGGATCAGGAAGCTTAAAAAGATTTAGTTAATCTTTGTTTCAAATTTTGATTCTGATAATTTTGTAACATTGCTACTTAAAATTAGAACTTTTCAAATAAAGAATATTTGTCTATTTATATTGCAGTATTTTCACCAACTTTTTGATGAGCTCCTAGCATTTTTCTACATTATTATATTTGCAAACATTTTTCAAGGAATAAATCCTGAGGGTTTTTATTTAGCTATTAGTAGGCTTTTCCTATAGTTAATTGTTTCAGTATCCAGTTCCATACATTTATAATGAAATGTTTCCTATTTTATAAATGTATTTTCCATACATTTATAATTTTAGTTTCCTATTTTAATATGACATTAATATGTCATATTAACTTCTTTCCTTTATTATTTATTACTCTAAAATGCAAAATTGCTATATACTTGATAACACCACTCTGGCATTTAACAATTAACAATACCAGCTTTTAATCACTCCTTTGTTTAAGTAGCCACAGGGAAACATAACTTTTAATGATAATTAAAGTTATGAACTTTCATTAATTAATAAAGTTATTAATTATAATCAATTTAATAAAGTTATTAAAGTGATTAAAGGTCAATCTTGACTTAAGTGACCCTTTGTTAAGAAATATGATAATTATGTATCTGTCCTATGAGTTTATTATGGTTTATTTGTAAATATTCTCAAAAATAATACTTAAATAAATTCAAAAATAAAAAAGTAAAAATAAATAAAATAATGCCTTCATGTAACAATAATTATTTTAATAGAGTTTTGACATTTAATTTATGTTTCTTCACAGTCATTAGTTTTATATACTGGGTGGAGCAAAGGTAGGTTTATAGTTTTTCATCTAGAAAATCACACAGCAATTAATAAATGATAATCTATAAATTAGTGGAAAACAAATAAATGTTAGTCTGTCCCTTCTTCTCTCTCTCTAAAATCAATAAATAATTTAAAAAAAAATCTGTTTCACATACTCACAACTGTAAGCCTACTTGTACCTGACCTATTCTTGCACGTTATTAAATGCATCTTCTGGTAACTCTGAACACTCAGGTATTTCCTTTTCGAAAAAAAATTAATTAAATTTATCGGGCTAACATTATTTAATAACATCATATACAAGTGTCAGGGCAACAATTCCATAATGCCGTGCCTGCATATAGCGTCGTGTGCTCCCACTCACAATCCAGTCTCCTTCTGTCACCGCATATTCTGTCTGACTCTCTTTACCTTCTTCACTCTCTCCCTACCTCCCCTCCCTTTATGGCCGATTAGCATTCTAGTGTATATATGTGCCATATCTTTCTTATCCAATCATCTGTCAAAGGACACTTAGGTTGTTTCCACGTTCTGGCTATTGTGAATGATGCTGCAATGAATGCGAGGGTGGACAGCCAGAAGAGGGATTTCTGGGTCTTGTGGTGGCTCTATACAGAAGTCTACTTCTTAGTATATGGGCCCAATTGATTTGCATGCAACCTAAGTTTCTTATTTATCTCACGATAAATATATTAAAATCCATAGTATTGTGGGGAAAAAATAAATATAAAATAAATTAGGATGATTTTTGTAGGTATGCAATACATTGTTTTAAAGCAGTACTGACTTAGTATTTTTTATTAGGCTCATATACTTTATGGTGAGGAATGCATTCATATAAAGCATAAAAATATTGAGAATACAGGAATTATTAAACCTCATTTTCTAAGCGCAATGCAGAATATATGCTTAGTAGTCCATAACTATACAACATTAAAAATAGGTTATCATAAAATGACAGATGATTACTAAATTAATAATCATTAAAAAAAACTGCTGGTAAAATTCCAGAAAGATTCTTTACTGTTGAGAACAAAAGTGTTATTACCCATAGCTACATTAAAAAACAAGAATAAAAATAAACAAACAAAAAATACCACAAACTTAGAGAACTAAGCCACAATAAGCTTGGAGTATCCCATAGTTCCTGTGGCTCAGGAATTCAGGACTGGCTTAGCTGGGAACCCTGTCTCATGCTGTCCCTGGCGCTGCAGTGAGAATGTTCCAGCTGGGACTGCAGACATGCTGGAGGCTGGAAGCTGTGCTACCAAAACGGCTTACTGACATGGCTGGCAAGTTTGTGCAGGTTGTTGATAAGATCCTCAGTTTTATTCCATGTGGGTCTCCTTGGTGTTGAGTGTCCGTACCACAGGGTGGAGAGCCCACAGAGTGAGCAATCAGGAATGGACACGGAGGAGCAGCAATGCCTTTTGTACCCTAGTTTAGAAAGCCAAGCACTATCATTTCTGCCATATTCTACTTACTTAGAGATGTTCAAGGCAACACTGACCAGTGTGCACAAGTTACACAACGGAGTGGCACAGACCGCCACAAAAAATAGCTCGATTTTATTTCATCATTGCCTTCAAAAATTAATTAAAGCACAATGCTGGGCACAATGCATTCTAGTTTATTTAGTTGTACAACTGTATGATGGTGATAAAAAACTGAACTTATTCCATGAGTTTTCTTTGAGGCTTAAAAGTCATAAAAGAGTGTAGACATGTAGAAGGAATCAGTCAATAATTGTAAGCCTTTATAATTATTAAGAATAGTATATATTTCCCTTGGCTGGTGTGGATAAGTGGTTTGAGTGCCAGCCTGTGAACCAAAGGGTCACTAATTTGATTCCTAGTCATGGCAAATGCCTGGGGTCTGGGCCAGATCCCCAGCATGGGGAGTGTGAGAGGTAATCACACACTGATGCTTTTCTCCCTCTTTTTCTCCCTCCCTTCCACTCCCTAAAAATTAAATAAATAAAATCTTAAAAACAAAAAGAGTAATATGCATTCTTAGAATAAGTCTTTTTAAATTATTTTGATTTTAAGGTAAAGAAATGGCCTAAAACCCAGGATTTTTTAAATATTTTTTCTTATTTTTTGAAGCAAAGTATCCAGTTAAAGGAGAAAAGAAAGAAAAGAAAATATCCTCTTGATATTTTCTCGATATTCAATTTTCCAATGCTTTATCTGATGATCAGAAATCCACTAACCTGACCTACAATGCAGAGATGATTTTGTAATTAAGAAGAATATCATGTGTAATAGATTGGAAAACACACCTTTTATGAATTACTAGTGATTATCTCCATTATTTTCTTACATCCTAAGCATATGAGCACTCCGTGACACCTACAGAAAGTATTCATTATGCTTTATAAAGGTATTCGAATGGTGAACTCAAGAGAAGCCTTAGGTTCTTTGGTAAGGAAGTGGACCCTGTGGGTGAAACTTGGAGTTTGCACTTGTGAGCTATGATTGTTTTTATCTTATTTATATACACTGCTTTCCTCTCTCCTGTGGGAGAATAAAACAGCAACTTTACTCCCTGGAACAATTAGCTTATAATTTATTTCATTTTAAAGAAATGTTGACGTTAAAGAGGACCCTTTAGCCACTGTAATGATCATGGGTAGCATTTCCATTGTTCTTGAAAAAAGCTTCTTAGTCTCTCTGGAATGCCATCATAATTACTTTTATGGTTTTTGTTGGGGGAACGAGCATCAAGATTTCTAGTATAAATTAACTGTAATTCCTGTTTTTATTATTCACTGTTTATTCTTCATTCTAGATGTCTGTGGATGGGACTGACAGATGAGAATAGCTCAAATGGTGGCTTACTTTTGTTCCTGATATTTTTCATTGATGCAGTAAAAGTCCATGTTCCCTCTACATGCAATTTATGTAGCATCATGTATTCTACATTTTATTTTATTTCTTTTCCCAAAGAATGACACAGGAGAATTATGTATATTTGGAAAATGGGCATATTGTTGTGCTGGAATATTGTATTTTCCATAGCATACACTCTTCACGAGGAAGTGATCTTTACAGCTGTAATGCTTGGATAGTGAGTGAGATGTGGAAGTGGTAGCAGAGGAGCAAGAAAATTAACATGAATTGCATATATTTTGATTATTGGTTAGTGGACATTTTTTATTTTGTGTTGTGCCCTAAGTTTTTTACTTTGTATTTTTCTTATTATATTAAAATCTATGAACTAAGAAAATCAACTGAACAACTTACAAGTTCTTAAACCTAATGCCACAAATTCTAATAATTTGGGTAGAATTCTGATGTTTTTGCATATCGTTTACCAACTGAACCACTTAAATGTTCTGTGGCAAAGAAGGTAATTGAAAACCCAGTCTTATTTTCTTAATCTTAATTGCTTTTTTTCATTGAGCAGATTTTTACTCTGGTGTTTCCAAAAATATTTTTAAATACTCAACAATGAAAATAAACACATTCATAATATAAAAAATATATTATATTTATATAACTATAGCAAAATGTAAAACACAATTATTACCCTCTGTTGAATCAGTTTACATTATTTCTCATTAATCATCTTTTTTTATATATTTCTTTAAAATAGCTAGAAAATATTGTTTACTGTTTCCTCATAGCTAATGCAAGTTTAACCTGCCTATAATTACTTGCTGTACTGTATGTCCTACTTTCTGAATAACCATGTTATGTTTGCTTGAAATTATTCCCTAGAGTATTTCTAAAAATAACACAAAATTATCATTTCCTTTTCATTTTTTAAGACTTAGGTCTATGAATTAATGTCATTAAGTTTTAATAAATTTAACTTTTGCTAACTTTGTATAGTTGTCCCTCAAGTCATACAGTCTCATATAAAGAATAAACTTATCTTGATCAAGTCACAGTTTGTTTTCATGAAATATCAAATAATAACACAAATATCCTCATTAAAAGTTGAGTTATTTAGCCCTGGCTGGCATAGCTCAGTGGATTGAGCGCGGGCTGCGAACCAAAGCATCGCAGGTTCGAATCCCAGTCAGGGCACATGCCTGGGTTGCAGGCCACGGCCCCCAGCAACTGCACATTGATGTTTCTTTCTCTCTCTCTCCCTCCCTTCCCTCTCTAAAAATAAATACATAAAAAAAAATCTTTAAAAAAAAAAAAAAAAAAGTTGAGTTATTTCCCATGCCAATGTGCTTTCTATTCAGGTGTCCAATAAAACATACATAAAATATTTAATAGCTCTATGCATATACTCTAAATTACGAATGCTATTTATTATTAATAATGGTAATCAGCTTAGTCTTTTTTCCTTAAAGTTTTCCTTGTGCTACCCTATGTCATAAAACCCTTACAGTGGTGCCCAAACTTTTGGCATCTCTGGTCCACACTGGAAGAAGAAGAGTGATCTTGGCCCACACATCAAATACAGAAACACTAATGAAAACAAAAATCCCATAATATTTTTAGTAAAGTTATGATTTTGTGTTTGGCCACATTCATAGCCACCCCGGACCACACATGGCCTGTGGGCCACAGGTTGGATACCACAGACTGGAGCCTGGTTTCTAATGTTAGGCCTATATGGAATAGAACAAGAAAATATTTCCATGAAGCAAAGGATATAATACACTGGCATTTAAACAGTTTAAATCCTGGCAGTTTTCAAGCCCCACTACACTCTTCCCTTCTCTGCCCACATCTGGGAAGGCTGAAAAGATAAGCTGAAGGGCTCTCTCTTCTGGTTCTGGAGGGAAGTTCAAACCATACAGCCATTTGCCCCACCTTGCCTTCTCAAGCATCTTCAGACCAGTTTAGGAGTCTGCCCCACTCCTCACAGAAAGCCTAATGATATGGGTCTAAACCATTTGAAGTTATTCTTAGTGCATATGTGACATCATCCCTATTAATAACTAAATTAAATATGGGGGCCCTGGCCAGGTAGCTCCTTTGGCTGGAGTGTCACCCTGATAAGCCAAGGCTGCAAGTTCAAGCAATGAATATACAAATGAGAGAAACAGCAGATCGATGTCTTTCTCTCTCTCTTTTTCTTTTTCTTCCTCTCTCTCTCTTTACCCCTCTTTCATGCTCTCCCTTCTCCTCTTTCTCTCCAATCAATAACTAAAAAAGTTAAAAAGATAGAAAAATTAAATTTTGAGTGGGGTTTGACTTTATTGGACAACCACAGGCCATGTAGTAAGTAAAATGGTTGATGTATTACATTTCTTGAACTCTCCCAGCATTAGAAGGAAATCAGCAGACTCTATCTATCACAGAGATCATAAACTCAGATGTCTAGCAGGCTGTAAGTTTTAGTAAGCAAGGGAGGTAGATTAGAACAAACTTGTCATCCAAGAAACAACATCTGTGCATCTCTAGTGAACTTTTATCATCATGGAAGAAGTTTAACGCTATATTTCCAGATTTTCTCTTTTTAACTGACAGAAAAATTTGATATAAAATAAGAAAATATAAGACAAAACACAGTATCAACAACTGACAATTGACATTTCTATGATAATCCATTTAATAATAATAGAATGCATATTTTTTAAGAGTGTCCATGGAACCTTGGGAAAAAAGACTATATACTAGACTATAAAAAAAGTCTAATTTATTTTTAAAATTAACATCATATAGAATATTTTTTCTGATAACAAAAAGATTAAATTAAAAATCAATGAATTATATCAGGAATATATATGGATAGTTGGAAATTTATTGACATACTTTTGGAAATCTCATGTGTCAAAGAAGAAAATAAAAGAAAAATTAGAAAATAAAAATACCAAAATTTACATAAACTAGCTACAGAAAATATTCAAGGGAAGTATATAAACTGTCATGTTATAAAGGAAGAAAAGAATCAATTGTATGATAAATGAACACACTTTAATAAGCTTTGATACAAATAACAAATAAAACTAAAGGTAAGAAAGAAAAAATAAAGAGAAATTCAATCAAAACCTGAAAATCTACAGAAAAATAGAGTGACATTAGAATTTGTTTTCTTGAGATCAATAATATAGACAGAATGGCATATCTTGAAATACTCAAATTACCAGAATTAATTGAGGCTATTCATATAACAAATATCTATATGTTCATTAAAAGGAGAAAAAAAGAGAAAGAACTCATGGACATGGACAACAGTGGCGATTGTGAGGAGCGGGAGGGAAGGGTAGAGTTGGAAGAGGGTATGGAGGATAAACAGTAATGGAGAAATTACAATAAAAATAAGTTAAAATTATTTATAGAAGTATTTTTTTTTACAAAGAAAACTGCCCCAGGTTTCTCTGGTGAACTCCACCAAATACTTAATGAAGATGCAAGGCAATAAAAGACTGCTCATGAATATAAACCTAAAAAATCGATATCTAACAAAGTTTAATTTATTAAATATGTCATTATATACAAAAGATAATATACATTAAATGATGGATATTTATCCAAGATTGCTTAAAAACATCAAGCAATTTATTATGTTATACTAACAATAAAATAAAAATTGTACAATAATCACCTCAACAATAGCAGAAAAAGCTTTTGGTGCACTTCAACATGATTTTGTTATTGGAGGTAGTTAACTAGTTATTCATAAAAAGAGAACAAAGGAAATTAGACATTGAGCTTAATAAATTGGGGATCATAAGCTTGTTTGCTTCACCAGGAAGCTATAGCTTTTCACACTCCAGGGATTCTAGCATTGCTCTAAGGGGGTTAACACTCCTCCATTCCCTTCTCCAGTATCTGATTGTTAGGGGATACAGGAGGGGGTGTTGACCATAGAGCGCACCAGTCTAAATGCTGGGTGGGTGGGGGGTGAGTTGGGCTTATAAAAAGGCTCATGAAACCTTGGGAAGTTGATTGGTTATTTTGAAGAAGCACCTGGTCCAGCCCAAACCCCAGCTAATATAATTCCATGGGGATAGGGAAGCTCTCTCCTTGTCTCTCACTCACCCTCCAGTAACACACTTGCCAAATGCATTCACATGTTCTCTCTTGCCCGGAAGCCTGTTGCCATGCGGATGTGGCAGCTGCTGGGGCCTGCAGCAGACTGTGTGGGCTCCAAAAGACAGAGCTGTAATATGAAGCAGGAACTCTGTAGGCTGGCTTTTGTTTTGGCCTTGCTGAACTTTTCCATGGTAGAATAAAGGGAGATGGAATAGCAGAAATCTAGAGACAGTCTTCTACGTGAATAAACCACTTTGCCACACCACAATCTCCTGTGTGTAGGTCCTTGGGATGCTTTCCTCGTGATACCACCGACAACATTTTCATGATTAAAAACTTTCAGAAAACACACAAAAGAAGGGAACCTCTCCAAACTGGTAAAAGGCATCTACTAAAAACATAAGAGTTATCCATATGTAAGAGTTATCCTCATACTTTATTACAATACCCTGAATGCTTTCCCTTGACCGAGTCAAGGATATTTATCATCCCTCTCCTCTTCAACATCGTACTAGAGGTCTTAGCCATTGTAGTAAGACAAGGGAAATGAACAATTTTCACATGTATTGGAAAGGAAACAGAGAAGTGTCATTTGATTATAGACATCATGGCTGTGTATGTAGAAATTTCTAAAGAATCTACAAATAAACTTTGTGATCTGGTAAGTAAGTTTATTAAAATCACAAGCTAGAATGCTAATGTATAAGCTGGAGAATTTATACATCTAATTTTAAGATTTACTATAAAAAGGTACATCTATCAATAAAGTAGATTAAATGTATGTATATAATTGAGTATAATAAAAATGAGTACAATAAATAATTGTAAGCATTTGATTTTTGAATTTTGATCAAATTGGCAAAGTAATTTATAAAGAGATGATAGCCATTTTAAAAACAGTGCTGGAATAACTTAGATCTATGTGAAAGAAACATAAATTTAGACCCTTATCTTGCAGTGTTTGTACATTAATTCATAATGCATCATAAAATTAAATATTAAAAATAAAATTATAGACTTTTAATGAAACCCAACTCAAGTTAATAAATGATTTCTTAGGAAAAGCATAAACCATAAAATTAAAATTTATAATTTTTTTTCAAAATTAGAAATTTCTGCTCCTCAAAACTAATTTTAAGTAAATGTAAAAGTAAATGATTAACTTTTAGAAAATTTTTGCAAAATTTATTCTGACAAATAACTAGTGTCAACAATAAAACCTGCTTATATTCCAATTATAAGAAAATACAATAAATGAAAATCTAAATTCAAAGAAAATTTTTTCTCATAATTCATGAAAAAGTTATGAGAATGGATAATATGAAAAAAATGATCATTATGAATCATCATTAATCTGTCTCATTAAAACCACAATTAGATTTTATTACTTACTTACTAGAATGGATAAAATTTTAAAAAGACTGACAATAACATGAGTTAGCAATGTTTTGAAAACCACCCAAGAGCCCATCAACAGGCCAATGGATAAACACATTGTGGTGCACTCACATTTCCATGGACACACAAATGCAACGCTGCTCAAGAATATAAAGGAATGAGCTACTGGTACATGCAGCAGCATCTGTAACTCTCCAAATAATTGTAAAGTGAATTGTAAGAAGCCAAACAAAAAAGAGCACCGGCCATGAACACATGCGAATGATGTAGGAAATACAAACATCACTAGGGCCATTGCCACTGGAAGTTTTTATTTAGCATGCTTCATCGTTTAGTCAAAGTATTATTATTTAAAACGACCAGTAGGCAATGTCCTACTCAACTTATGTAACTATCAAATTACTTAAAAATTTTAATCAATATTGGTAGATCTTAAAGTAGAGGTACAACTCTGTAAACACATTAAAGGGAGTGTATTTTCACTGCCAATGTATTGATCAAGTCAACATGAAACACAATACAAATTTCTAATTGTATTAAACCAGCCTTTTAATTCATCAACTGTTAGCAGCTTATCAAGTTAACCCATTTGTTTTTACCAAACTTTGCTTACCTTTTTCTAGCTTTGAGAATAATATTTATATTCTCAGCATCAAGGAATGTATTGGCCATTCTATCATATAATAGAGGTATTCCTACTGTTCCCTGTACAGTTATGTGCAGGACTCCACTTACATCTTTCTAGTTCCCACTTTTTTGCCATCACATGTTACTTTACTTCTTCAACCCACTTATTCTAATCCTTCTAGAAAGCCCTCTTTTATAATTCTGACACCAACCAGCACACCTCTGTTTCAGTATTTATTAGATATATCAAGATATTTCACTTTTATATTACAGTTTATTAATGGAGCTACTCTAATGAATGCACTAAGTGGTTAGAGTGGGTTTAGAATAATTTACTCTGCTTGCTGTCAGTACACACACATGCAATATATGCACACACTTAATGTGCACAATTAAACACCAGCTGAGATTAAGTGACTGGAATATAAAAACATTTGATCTGAAAAGTATTTATATACAAATTTTATATATTGGTCTAAAAAGAGAAGATTCAAATAAATTTAGAGAAGTGGAAAACAGTGAAACATAAGAAAAATCACAGTAAGGTTTTAACACTAAATAATATAGACAAATAAAATTATCTGCACTTATCTCTGGATCCTGGTATCAGCCATAAATCTTGTGGATACCCTATGTCAGTTCATCCATATTCAATGTTTGATACCAAGTGGATAGAGTGTGTAAAGCTCTTTTATGTAATAAAATTATGAAACACTTATATTTCATTATTTTAGACATATTTTAGATATATTTCCTTTACAGGGAAAAACCATTCAAGTAACAAATTATATCTCACCGTAAAAAGATACTGCTTTTCAGAAGCTGCTATAGTACTTCATCATATTTCGTATCATGATTGGAGACTTGCGGAGAGTGCTTACATAATTTAAAACCAGAATGACAAAATAAATAGTTGCTGGTAACTTTGGTGTTGATACAGAATAGTTCTCTGTGTGTTCCGATTTAAAAGACAGGAATTATATGAGAAGCCACCCCAAAATCCTGGAATTCATTTATAAAATTTGTGTATTTATTCTTACAGGTTTAAACTTCAGTCACCTTCAAAGTACTGTCCACTTGATGTAGTACACCTATCGAGACTCCCCCCCCCCACTTAACAGGTTTTGAACTCATTGATTTTGATGCCTTTTAGTGCTTCTGCCATTTTTTGTTTCACCTCTTCCACTTTGGCAAAATATTCCCCTTTGAGATTTCCCTTTCCCTTCAGAAAAGTATTTCCCTTTGGGTGAATATGAATGGCAGGGCACAGGAGTCATGCCACTTTTTGTCAAAAACTGCTGAACACTCAGCAGGGTATGGGCAGGTACACAGTAAATCATCCATCATGAAATGGGCAAATGTGTTGAGTCTTCAATAAAAATTTCCTGAGTCCGAACTTGGCCTCTCACAACATTTCCAGCTGCCACGCTGATACAGATGTGTTCCTACAACACTCCTCTGGTGGGGAAGCCTGTATTATAAGGGGCCTGCCCTCCAGAAGATAATTCCATTTTGGGGGGGTTCCCCCTCATATAATTTGTCATAAGAACAAGGCTTATGTAATTTACCTGTTAAGCCTGCACCTGTTATTCTAAAAGAAGAACAACCAAGGATAGACCAAACTAGGCACAGGTGGGCTCCACCACTGAAAACTTGTTTTAATGGAGTTCTGTATTCAACATCCATCATCAATTGTTAATACAATCCCTTTTCATCTCCAAAAACAACAACAACAAAATATCTTTCTGCGGGGTTGCCTGTTGACAACTCCAAGGACTCCATGGTGCTTATGTGACCAGGTGTGCACAACAGGAAGGAGTTAAGATGAAGCCGTCAGAGTGATAACAATTGTGCCTTGATGAGTTCTTGTTATTTTAAGACACACCTGCTCCAAGTCAGCAGGATTTCTGAAGAAAATCAGAAATGTGCTGGATGTGTCCCAAGGCACATAAAAGATTGAATTCAATTCTGTCTAGCTGATGTTTATAAATTTATAGCAGTGCTGACTGGGCTAAATGCCCTTCTTGCAAAATTCCAGAAGGCATAGTGTTGTGTTTGTCAGAGAAAATTACATAGCAGATCCCTTGTTAAAAATGTGTAGCCTTCTCCCTGCCCTCACCCTTCCTTCCTCCTTCCTGAGTAGGTATGCTGGACTTGACCAAAGTAGGAATATGACAGGAAGATATCCCATTATTCATAGGAAAAGATTGGTGTCTCTTTTTGATCTCAGAGATAGTCTATGATTCCAAAACACTAGCTTTTGTACTATAAACCAGAGAGATTAACAAATCAGTGCAGATATAATGTATATGGGCATATGTGTATATATATACTTATCAACATGCATACACAGAAAATCACTGAGTGAGCAAGCTAAATACATACATTAAATGTATTTTATTGTCACATTGTCCTTTATAAGTATAAAGGACAGTATTTATCTAATTTTCTCTATAGAAAGTCTGCTAGTTTTACATTCAGAAAAAATTACAATAATCATTTATTAGTATTTGTTGAAGAAGTACACTATAGAAAAATATAAAAAAATTAGAGACAGAGTCCAACATTCATTTAAAAATTCAAATAACATAACCTATTGGCTAGTGTAATTTATTAAAGTTATGTATTTTCTACAGTATCCCATATCCTGCCTAGAATTTTCATCATGGAAATAGTGAAAAATAACAATTATAAGTCATGTTTTGATATAAACCAGAGCACTCTGTTCGTCTTAAGAAGGCCTGACCTCAGGAGAAACTAGTTAACCAAAGCCTACCCTGCTGAGATATGGTCAAGGTCTAACTTACCTGAAGACCATGAAATATCAAATTCCTGCCAACTCTAGCCATGAGAAAACAAACATACAAACACTTGTGAACTGCGTAATCCAGAAGGATAGACTCAACAAAAAAAGGTGAAGATCTAATCACTGAACTACAGAGAACTTTCCCTTCCACCTACCCCTCCACACCACATTACCAAAGATTATTTATAACATTCTTTTATTTACCCAATACATTACATTTGACTATGAAGAGAAATTAACAAGGTATAGAAAAAGACAAAAAACCCATTTGATGAGAGATACATCATAAAAACTAGACATGACAGGGATATTGGAACAACTATGATTAATATACTAAGGGCTCTAATGTATAAAGTAGAAAGCATGAAAGAACAAATGTCAATGTAAGCAGAGAGATGGAAATGCTAAGAAAGACCCAAACGGAATGCCAGAGATCAAAAACACTGTAACAGAAATAAAGAATGCCTTTGATGGGATTATTAGCAGACTGGACACAGCTGAAGAAAGAGTCTCTGAGCTAGAGGATATATCAATAGAATCAAAAAGCAAAGAGAACAAAGACTGGAAAAAAAAACCCCAGAAGAGAATATCCAAGGACTTTGGGATAACTACAAAAGGTGTAACATACATTTAATAGGAATATCAGAAGGAGAAGAAAAAGGGAAACAGGCAGAAGAAATATTTGAAAGAATAATGACTAAGAATTCCCACAAATTAATGTCAGACACCGGAGCAGGAAGCTCAGAGAACACCAAGCAGGATTAATACCAAAAGCTAAAGTGGGTAATAGGTTGTGCTCTAATTTGAGATAGCAGAGAAGGCCCAGAGGAGCTCAGCGTCCCTCCTCAATGTTCTCTTCCAGTGGCAGCTTGATTGAGCTGTGAAAATCTCTGAAGTAACTTGGAGTGTAGCCTAAAAAATAACTTATACTTTGACAATTCCCTTTATAGAAAACACTGGGAAGCACGTCTGTTAAATCATATACTAAATTTTCCAAATTAAGAGGAAAACTGGAATTAGACACCAATTTTTTTCTTTAATTTCATATATACCATGGTGTATAGAAGATTATTGTCTTAACTAATCACAAAATGGATATCGTAATTCTAATATGATCCTAGTACTACAAAAATTGAATACTCTTAGTAAAATAGCAAAACCCAATATAATGCATCAAGGAGACATTGTATAACTATGAGCTAATTTTAATTATCAAAATATATGAAAATTTTTAAATTGTTTAATGTTATATTGTCTGATCTCGTCAGGGTAAGCTTATGATATCAATCTGATTCTACATCAGGGCACTTAAATACCTTTGTTTATTTTAACAGTCAAGTTATTTGTAGATATATTTATAAATAATTTGTTAAACAGAACATGAAGTTGATATATTACTGTTTAACTGATTTTGCTAAAGAATTTTTCTTATTCACACTTGCAAAAACTAATTATTGTCAACATCTTTTCCCACAAAATAGTATCTGCTAGTGAAAATATAAAATAGCTTGGCACCATTGCTTCATTTAATAATTCTTCCATACAAATAAGTTAGGCTGAAAAAAAGAACAAGCATCATGTCATAAAATTCTATATGTGAGATAATTCCCTTATATTTCTTTATAGTGGACTCTCCCACTTAAACTTTTTTAGTATGACAGTACACAGACTCTGATAGTCTTCCAACTTTAATCATAATGTCGTTCAGTGTGGAGGGAAAATAAACATTTAATTAAATGTATTTAAATGTGAAATATTTAGAGGAAATCTAGACCTCTATGGTTTCTTAAAACAGCATTTATATATATATATATATATATATATATATATATAAATGTTTTATTCTTAAAACAGCATTTATATATATGTAATATATTACATATATGTGTAATATATATTATATATTACATATTATATTATATATATTACATATATGTAATATTACATATATATATATATATATATATACTTTTTAAAATTGTTGTTCACGCACATTTGTCTCCATTTCACCCCCACCATTCCTCCCCACTCCAGCCATCCCCACCTTCCACCCACAATCCTACTCCCCTTTGGCTTTGTCCATGTGTCATTTTACATGTTACTAACAAATCTCCCCTTTGTTCCCCCCATTATCCCTTCCTACCTCCCTTCTGGTCACTGACAGTTTGTTCTTAATTTTGAAGTCTCTGGTTCTATTTTGCTTGCTTATCTGTTTTGTTGGTTATGTTCCACTTATAGGTGAGATCATATGGTATTACTCTTTCACCACCTGGCTTGTTTCACTTAGCATAATGCTCCAGATCTATCCATGCTGTCGTGAAGGGTATGAGCTCCTGCTCTCTTTCTGCTGCATAGCATTTGCACCCCAATGTTCTTAGAAGCATGATTTTCAATAGCCAAGTGCTGGAAGCAACCTAAGCACCCTTCAGTAAATGAGTAGATCAAAATATATTTTTGGTAGCTTTTTCAAACATTTTGGAAAAAATGACATTAGAGGACTTAAAGTAAAAATGCAATTTGGTAAAATTATAATATTAACTTAAGTTTTAATTATATAAGTGAGGCTTCAAAATTTCCCATAAGTCTTTATACTCATATATAGGCAAATAATTATATAATGTTATTGTTCAAGTCTATAAATGAATAAATATTCTTTAATCTTTAACTGAGTATAATTATATTTTTTATTTGTTTTTAAAAATTATCAATTTTAGTTTCTAAAATTAAATTGTCATTTTGAAATGTCATAGACAGTCATACTTTGGTTAATTGTTATAAACAAAAGCCAAAAATCAATCATAAATATAAGTAGAAGGCTACAAATAATGAAATTAGGAAAATCAATCATAGTTATATTTTGTATTACAATAGCAAGTGAAAATTATGCTAACAAAAATACAATTAAGAAAAAAGCATGCATTACATCTATCATGTACAAAAATTAAAGCTAATTAAATGAAAAGAGAAATATATTCATTTTACATGTGTGGGAAACAATACTTCATGAAAACAACTTACAAATGAATAAGTGATCAGACTAAGATGACTCAGTATGGTCAGAACATTCTTGGTGCCTGGTGGAGTCACCAGAGAGAAGTAAATGAAGTAATGATTAAATACTAACACATAAAAATCAAACTAAATTCAGAAAGTTTAATGATAAATACAAACAATTTTATGTATAATTACAGCTGCTATAGATAGATATGCAATTGTTGAAAATAACACCATTATTTTGATAAGAGCAAACTTGAACACGCAGCGATATCTTGCAGCATACCTGAAACCCATTTGCAACAGAAGTATAAAAGTGAAGTTGAAAAAAAATGGCTTTAAAATATTAATTTTCTTCTTCAGTTTTCCTATCCTAAGGGATTAAAAAAGCCCAAATAGTATGAAACACATTAAAAATATCTACTATTTCCAGCGGTTATGTATTAAGCACTGTTATGTAAGGTCTGTTGATTTGATCTCATTTTAATTACATGATACAGGTCAGGAGTTGACAGAGGGCTGGGTAAAGAGTGGTCAATCTAGTCTGCTATGATTTTTTTTGTAATTTTATTGGACCTCGACCTACTGCACTAATTTGTATGGTCTATGACTGCTTTCATGCTACAGTGGCAACTGACCATATGACAAGCAAGCCTGAAAATATCAGATCATTTATTTAAAACATTTCGGCAGCCAATGATGTAACTAATATGATTCTAATTATCAACAAAACTTAATATTATGATGGAAACACAAAATGTAAACCCTGGAATCAGAGAGGAAACCCAATTTCGATTGACTTCAGGTGATCATGTTTCTTCTTACACAACACAGAAGTTCAGAAAAAAGCTACACAAGAATATGATGTAGATTTTTTTATTAGCTATTCATGCATAAATGTCTTGAGGTTTTATGTGACTGAAGCTCAAAAATAAATTTATATAATATATGCTGAGTTTATGGAGTGATAGTATCCAGTCCAGAGGCTTTATTATGTACATTCTTCTGCTTTTCAGACAGTTTGCCCATTGTATTTGATTCTCAGTACCTCATTCAGTTTTTCTTTTCTGCCTTCCTGTTAGAATTGAAAGTCCCTTTTTCAATTTAAGTTATTCCATCAACTCTCCTTTGGTTCCCATTTCTTCTGATACTTCCTTCTAAGTCCTTCCTCTGCTTCTAGTCTCTCTCTTAATAGGCAACTTTTTGGAAGAAAAAAAAAATCACCTGCCTTTACTGTGTCCATTCTTATTCCTTTACTCCTCAACTCATTGTGGTCTGACATCTATCTCATTCAATCCGCTGAAATGGTTCTGATCAAGGTCGGCGAGGATACCCTTGCAGCTGAGATCATTAAGCACTTTTCAATGCTTACCTAATTTGACT
The DNA here is from genome assembly GCA_004024845.1 of Tonatia bakeri. NCBI lineage: Eukaryota > Metazoa > Chordata > Mammalia > Chiroptera > Phyllostomidae > Tonatia > Tonatia bakeri. The sequence goes on from PVIA01000854.1 coordinate 104,792, forward strand.
CTATTTTATACAATCAGACACTCCACTGACATGGAAATAGTTCATTCCCGTATTTTGTGAAGTGACTCTCTCATTGCCTCTACCTACTTTTCAGGCTGCCGTTCCTATTCTCCACTGAGAGGATCTATTCTTTACTTGTATGACAAAAGTTAGTGTTCTCCACATTCCACAGCAGAACTTGTCTTTTTATTCTGTGTATTATCTATGATTAATCATGAACAATATTTTATTTTTATTGGTTATTTATGCCTCATCATATATTTAATTAACATGTAATTAACAAATATACATTTTTGTCTATATTTTCTCCTGAGCTCCAGAATTCCATATCTTGCTGCATTTGCTATATACTCACTTACTTCCATCAGGCATCTCAGAATTAACATGTCCTAGTCTAATGCTTTTACCCCATGTTCTGTGTTCTCAATCACAGTAAATGACGTTTTCCTTTACCCTGGCTCAAGGCAGGCAGATATATACGTATATACTCAAGCTGTATAAAATTTTAACATCAAACTATTAATTAAAATGATGAATATAAGCATCAAACAGACTGGCATGTTCATGTTTGTGACTGGTACTTTGCTTTAAGGTAGATGAAAATAAAAATAATCAAAATTCAAAAGATTTTTGGGAGCACGAATTCATAGCTAACTTTAATTATTGCAGGCCTCCAAGCCATTGACCTAAACACGGTGTGGATGAACATTTGCACAACCCAAATAACCAAGTAAAAGTGTTTGTTAAATTATGTTTCACAAAATACAGTTAAATGTTCTATAGTTATTTTATTTCATATATTTCATAATTTTGATATGGGAAATGTTTGCATTTAATTAAAATAAAGGCACAATTTATATTATCATCTCACAGATTTTGCTTACATCTCTCTACAGGGAGAGATATAGACATAATAGAATTCATAATACACAATGAAGATGTAAATAAATCTATAGATATATATCTGAGAATTTTTTTAGAGCACTGCCTAACAGAATAACAAAAGTAGTATCCCACTCTTAATTTTTACCAATTAGCTTGGAAGAGTTAATTTAAGCATTCTTTTTTTTTTTTTTTTTGCAGAGTTGTATCATCATTGACATACTAAGATTGTGGTGAGAATTTTTTTAAAAACTCAGAGATGTAGCCCTGGCTGGCGTAGCTCAGTGGATTGAGTGTGGACTGCGAACCAGGCATCGCAGGTTCGATTCCCAGTCAGGGCACATGCCTGGGTTGCAGGCCACGGCCCCCAGCAACCACACATTGATGTTTCTCTCTCCCTCTCTTTCTCCCTCACTTCCCTCTCTAAAAATAAATAAATAAAATTTAAAAAAAAAACCCTCAGATATATAGACTCTGGTGTATTGTTGAACACAAAATGGACATTCAGACATTAAAGCTGATCTCTACAACAGTTAATATTTCCAAATGATGGGAATATAGATATGAATATGACAGTAAAATCCTTTTATCATATAATTTACATGATTGATTTAGCATAAAATAAACAGAAGTAGACAATGTCAAAAATCATTAAATATAGCACTCATGGAAAGGGTCTTTGAGGAAGGGTGTGCAGTGATGGCTTCCGTAACACTCAGACTTTGAGCTGAGCTCTAAATGAAAGTAGAGAGAAAGCTTCAGAAAGATCTGGGAAAGGACATTCCTGCAGAGGGACAGCAATGGCAAAGGCCCTCAGACAGGAAGGAGTTGTTGCTGGAGCACAGTGAAGGAGGGGGAAGCAGAGGAATGGCAGTCTTTGATTGAGGATGTCGGCAGGAAACAATGCTCACTGAGTGTTTGCCCACTTCTGCACGCCCAGGGCTTTCTGAGCAAAGAGCACTGACATCTGGGTTAAAGTATGATTGAACAACAACCTTAAAGATAGAGATCTCTAAAAATTCATTGTCTTATTTCTCATCAGGGTCCCATGCTTACTTTTCAGGCTGGTGAAGTCCCCCCTCTCCCTGGAGAGGATTTGTTTACATTGCAGAGGGAAGTATCTGGAGTTCTCTCTGGGTGGGAGGAGGCACAGATGTGCCTGCTTCCACTTTCATAATTTTTGGGTCTCTCTCCCATGTTACAAACTCCATGGGCGTGTACAAGTGACATCACACCCTCCATCGCCTGGTGGGGGATTGTTGCACCGGCGACTGGAGCTAAAGTGCTTGCTGTGTGAGAAAACAGTTGAAATCTCACGTGCCCTGTCTAAACAAACAAACAAACAAACAAGCAAACAAATACTATGGAGAAACCATATCCTCTTGCTGCCTCCTCTAAGCTATTAGAATTTTATTTCAGGTGAAAGGTTAATGGTTATTTTGACCAAGGGGTCAGGTACAGATATTTTGATACGAAGAATAGAGATGTACTTTGAATGTAATGCTTGTGAAAAGATACCAAGACTGTTCTACTAGAAGTCACAGTTGGACTCCCTACTTTTATCCCTACCCATCAAGAGTTCATTTGGCATACAGTAACCTGATAATATTCTTTAAAGACATCATTTAAATGCATTATTTTTCTGCTCAGAACCATTTGATGACTTCCCTTCTCACTGATCATCAAATCCAAAGTCCTTACCTCTTACCATAACTCACAGAGTTCTTCAGAAACTAACCCTCTCCCACCCCACCACAAATATCTCTCTGATGTTATTTCCCACAGGGTCTCCCTCCAGCTGCAATCAGCTGCAAAGGCTGACAATGCACACTTCTGCCTATTTATCTGTCTCTAAAGTTCTTACCTCAAAAATCCCAATGGCTTACTCCCTCACTGCATACAGGTTCATGTTCAACTACTACCTCAGCCAGCAGGCCTGTACTCACCACTATCAAAATCATAATCCCCCCCCAATCAACAATATCCTTTATTAGGTTTTAAAAGTTATTTATCACTCTTATTAGTACCAGTCACATTTTAGGATTTTTATGTGTCTGTTTCTTTGCTTGTTTCTTTGATTTTCACTGGAATAGAAACACATGACTTCCCAGGATCTAGGAAAGTACCTAGTACAAAATAGGCTTTCTTATAAATGAATAAAAATGTATGAGTGGAGTGATTGGATTGGACTGTAGAAAAGATAAAATGAGGATATATCTTACACATGATTTAATCAGCAGGGGTTATGTGATGCCATTTAGAGATTTATGGAAGACCATGGCAGGAGCAGGTTTGAGAAAGAATTTATACTGATTCATACCATGTCCAAACAGTGTATTTATTAAATGTTAAAATACAGCAATAATAAAAATGTCTTAAATGTAAATTCAATAAATAAATGTAAAGTATTAGAAAGGACTGATCTTAGAATACAAACGTCTAAGTTTAGAATTTCACCAACCTTCATTGAAATTCTGTAATGTCTCCTCTCCAGTTTTCCTGGTGCCATCATTTTGGTTTTTCCTCACACTGACCTTTACAGGTTGGAATCATCAAGTGATGATTATTTAGATCATTCCCTAGTGTTTATTTTATTCCCTTTCTGAGAAACAGTCTTTCCACTTAAAACCCTTTGCTTTCTCCAGAAACCAACTACCAGGACATGACACCCATCCTCATAAAATGCCTCCATTAAAATCTTTGTAAGCACAGCAGTGTTCTCTTCTCCCTTATTAAATTAGAGCAGCTATTGACTAAGTTATTTTATAGATCCATAGTGGTATTTAAAGTGAAAAGCACAATATGATATAAGTTAAGATGAACCAGTACACAGAAACACAGTCTAATTGGAATTAATGTAGACAATCAATCACAACTGTTGATGCTGCCAACAAGGGCTCACTTCAGCTGTCAACACTGATTGTGGTTCTTTCCTGACAATTGTTTTATGAGTATTAAACGTAATGTATAACAGCATGGAGCTCGGAGGAATCCCACTGCTTGCCTCCTTCAAACAAAACTTACCACCATCGACTGGAAATCTCCGCATCCACTCATCTCCTTTTCTAGCCTGTTACAGCATTGATTCAAAATCCTTGATTTTTCCTTGGTTGCATCTTATATAACAATTTATCAGATGTCTTGCTGAGATCAAGGTGAAAGCCTCCCACTGTCTTTATTCACGGACCTCCTTCCTCACTGCAAACACTGGATCAGATCTCCTGGGCTCATTCCTGTTCTCTTACACAACGTTGGCAAATGGCACACTTGATGCCCTCTTGAAAACTTGCTTGCCTGTGTATTGTAACTGCAACACTTAGTAGTTAATAATATTTAATATTAGTATCCAGTATGCTTTTGCTTGTTTCCTTTTACAGGCAATTTAATACCATCACATTTTTTTCTACCCAGTCTCTCAGAGGGATGACAAAGAGGTTGCTCCAGAATTTTTAAAATTCTTTTGTCTCTTTTCACCCCATACCACTATAAGGACTGCTGACCATTTTCTGTACATAAAACTCGATTATGTAGGCTTTTTCTGCACCATTTTTAGCTGGTCCTCCTTCTTTTTGTTTCTCTGACTGTTGGCTTCTTTTCTTCCTCGTTAATATCTTCTTATAACAGTTATTTGAACACTGGTGATCAGGAAGCTTTCCATACTCAAGCCACGTTTCTTCTCCCACTCTGTATTTTCACTAGCACACCTGTTCATTCCTGTACAAGCTCTGCCCTCCCCCTTACAACTCTGCTGTCTGTATCTGCTGAACATCACCGACTTGTGTCCGCAGGAACGTTAAATTCAACATTCCTCTAACTGGCCTCATGTTTCACTCCCTAATAACTAAACTCTCTCTTTTTTAAATCTCCTCCTTATTTAATGCTGCTGTCTTCTACCTTGTTGCCCAATCCCCCAAATTTAGAATCATGTTAAACCTCTCCTTTTGTTTCCAAATGTAGTTCATCACATCTACTGATTTTTATCTTGTAAAAGTTTCTAAATGTTGTGGTTTTTTTTCTATGAGATCCTCATACTATTGTTTCAAAATTACGTCGAGAAACTTCTGCCTATCCTTGCTGCAGTGGGGCTTCTGAAAGTCATCTGTACAATGCAGCTAGACAAGTCTGTTTCACATGGACGGTGAAAATCTGTTTCAGTTGTTCTGTATCAGCTACTTTAAGTTTCTTAGCTTTGAGAAACTTAATAAAGTCCTACATATTGTGACCTAAATATAAGCATTTATTCTCTATGTCTGTCTACCTAGAAATCTAATCTCTGGCAAATGTAATCAGTTATAGTTCCATTATATATTTACCAATGTTGATTCTCCATCTAAAAACCATGCTCTCCTCAATCTCAACTACAACTTCATTGAATTTCAAAAATCCTGCTGTCTCCCTCTTCAGTCGGCACTCTCACGATATCTGATCTGCAAAACTTCACCTCAGCTGTCTCTTTATGTTGGATTTAGCCATTTCAATAAAGCTCCTCCTACTCACATGTGAATTAAATGAGGCTTTCTGCCTTTTTCATTTCTTTGTAACTAGTATTCGTACATTTGGCTCACAGAAAGTGCTATGTAGAGTTTGCCTGAAGGAAGATATTCTCGAAGGCAATTTTTCAGTTTTTACCTTCCTTGAATGTTGAAACTTTTTATATTTTTGACTTTTCTCTCTTAAAATAATTTCCATTTCCTGGTTTTATCCAATAATTCTGCAACCTAATAACAGTTTTTCACATTTCATATTCCTCTGCTCATGCTTTAAGTGTTTGAAATTTAGAGGATCTATGTTTTCTCTACTCCCAACTCGTCACCTTCTTTTTACATGACCATACTTAATTCTGTGAGTTCATGTGGTATCATCATGTTGAGTTCCTACATGCTGATACCCTGGGTTCCAGACTTGCCTATTCCCCTGCCAAAGAACACTTTCATTCAATCTTATTGACATGTAAAACTCAGTATATACATGTTTGAACTCATATATTCTCTCAAAAAATGTGACTTATTTCCAGTAATAAATATTGCAATAATAAATTTCCCTTCATCCAGGAGTTAAGCCAGAAAACCAGAATGGCACCAACACCCTCTTTTCTGTCAACAATAACCCCTCAAAAATAAATTACAAAAATTTACTGATTATTTTTCTTAAACACATCTTAAATCTAATCATTTTTCTTCACTAACACTCCTTAGACCAGACCACCATCATATTTTCTATAGCAATAGAAAAGCTTCATAATTTGTTACTACATGTACATTCTGGCTTTCCTTCAATCTGCTCAGATTACAGTCAGAGAGATTTTTTTCAAGTGTAAGAATAATGTGCATTCATAGATGTTCACAGCTAAATCTGTGGAATATATATACATTAATTATATATATATATAACTTTTCATGGCAAAGGGAAATTTAGTTGGTAGGCAGAATTAAGGCTGCTAATCAGCTGCTCTTAAAATTGAGAAATTATTTTGGATTCTAATGGTAAACCCAATATTATCACAAGGGTTTTTTAAAGTGGACAGAGTAAGCAGAAGGGAGAATCAAAGAGATGACAACATGGGAAAAACTTAGGTCTGATGCTATTCACTGGCTTTCAAGGTGGAGGAAAGAGCCCAGGAACTAAGGAAAGCCCACAACCTCTGCAAAAATGGATTCCACCCTCCAACCTCCAGGAAGGAATATAGTCCTAATAACACCTTGATTTTAGCCAGTAAGATCTGCATGAGACTTCTACCTACAGGTCTACAAAATGATAAATTTCCTTTGTTTTAAGACACCAAGTTTGTGGTAATTCACCACAGCAGCAATTGTAAATTAATACTCTACCTAAAGAGTAAAAAAAATCCTCCATCATGCCTTTCCTTCTTCACATTTTATCTTCTATAAACCCATAGTTTGCAACCTTCTAATTGCTAATTAACTATAATTTGTTGAATAATTTTCTCCAATCCAAATCTTTATGTTGTAGTCTTCCAATCTCCTAAACTAAGTAAACTACTAGTATATACCAAAATATAAATTAAATGATCTAGTTTATCATTATATATCGCATCTCTGCATCCATAATAAGACTGTGAGTCCAGGAGGGAAGATATCAGTCTAAGTTCAACTCTTTTATCTCTAGAGGAGCCATCATAAACCTTGCACTTAAGTAGGTACTTAAGAAATCCTGAGATGAGTGAATAATTAAACAAATGTATTTATTGACTGCCTTCTGTGTAATATCAGTGTAAATCTTGGATATATATTATTCTCGTGACTTCTCACAACATCTCCATAGTGTAACTGTTGACACAGAGAGATCTGATCAGGTCACTGGGGATGAGTAGGGAGGGGCCACAGGAGGAGATTGCCCCAGGCAATGGTAAACAGTCCAGGACAGGACTGGCTGAGAAGCTGAATGCCTCTGGAGGGCATGGAATAATGGGCCAAAAAATTTACCTCAAACTCTATTTCTTGAGGTTTCCTGGATAATAATTTCCCCAAAGATGATATTTTACTTTATTGTTTAAATATTTTATTTAATTTAAGAGACAGGGGAAGGGAGGGAGAAAGAGAGGGAGAGAAACATCAATGTGTGGTTACCTCTCACATGCCCCCTACAGGGGACCTGACCCGCAACCGGGGCATGTGCCCTGACTGGGAATTGAACCAGCAACCCATTGGTTCAAAGGCTTGCTCAATCCACTGAGATACACCACCAGCAAGGGACATCATTTCCCAAAGGATGGTATTTCAGATGGGAGAAGAAACTCTGGGTACAGACTATAATTAGACTAGCCTGGCAGAAGGTGGCAGGGTTACTCTGCTTTGGGTGTTCTAGAGGGGACAGGCTCTGAGGCAGAAGCCTAAAATTCTTCCAAAATTGTGTGGCTTTTGTATCTTATGCTGTTTTAGCTTGTAAACTAATCCTATAGGAATTAGATAATTAAAAACTAATGGGAGGAATGATAGTGGAATTTAGGAGTTAAAGATTTTAACCTTAATTGATAAGCTTAAGTGACCTATGCGTGTGGAAAGCTGTTATTCCAAAATTGTATAGCTTTGAATAAAGATTCCTTTCCTTGTTCACCAAACCTCTGCCTCCAGAATTTTGCCTAGAGGATGGTGGTGGGCAGCAAGATCCCACTCACTGTTTGGTAACACTGTTACATCTATTTTATAGGCAAGAAAATTGAAGGCTAGAGTGGCTAGAAATTTCTCCAAAGGTAACACAGTTAGTGATGGCGTAGCCACAGACAAAACCAATCCTTGAATATTCACTGTTTTATCAATGGCACCCCGTGGTCTGTTGAGAGATCCTACTAGGGCCATGAGCAAACATCAGGCTCATGCTTGGGTCCTGCTCATAACTGAAGACATCTAGAAGTGCTTTTAACAAAGCCTGAAATAGACCTGTTGTCTACCACTTTCCATTCAGCACAGAGTATAAGTAAAATATTAATACATACAATTGAACTAAAAATGAATGAATCAAATATAGAGTGAATGACTGAAAAATATTCTAGGTGTCTATATGGTTTTAATTAGGGTAAAAAGAATGTCTGGGTAGAAAACCATTGGAATAAATGAAAATCTTAGCAGATAAAATGCTCAGTTATAGTTTTTCTCGGACACTGGTTATGACACCTTCTCTTTTCCTTTCTAGTACCTTGAGGTATTTGGGATAGGTGAAAAAAAAAAAACCTTCTATGTAAAGTCACTACATTTCTATTATTATCTTAGACAGTAAGAGAAGTGATTGTAAAATGACTAGAGTCTGTCTAAATTAATGTGACTCTAGTTATGTTAAATTTTGTGAAAAAGAAAAAGAAATGGGAAAAAAGAATACTTTGCATTTGTAGTAAGTATTAAAAGGAATGATAAATGGAAAATAGACACTATAAAACAGCAAAGTACACTCTGAGTTTGAACAAATAAACTTAACATTAGATTATGAGGTTTATTTTTCTTAGGAATCCCAGTCAATATAATGTACATTGTCATCATGCCTTAACCTTCTAGTCATTTTATATTTGTAGTGGCATGACAAAGTTCATCTCAATTCATGATTATACTGAATCCCCTTATGATGTCCTTAGTAGCTTGAAGCCATTTAAAAGCTGTAACTACTTAGAGACAATGCTATACTTCATTAAGATCTTCCAAGTGTTAATTAAATGTAGCTGGTATGTTATTTGTGCTAATTTCCCCTTCTTTAAAAGAAATGTGAAGACACTATAGCATATGGGCTCTTAGGGGCTGAAAATAAATCCACCTTCCAAATTCCACTTAGCTTGGTTTCACATGCTGAATGTGGATTATAAAAGAAGCTACTGCATAGAACTTTGCAGGGAGTACTGAGCTATGCCATGTAAAATGCTGTGTACAATGTCTGATCTGTTTTAAAATCCACATATATTTAACGTACAAAAATAATGTCATTATAACATCGGAATTTTAACCACAATATTCTCATTCCTACATAGAAAACATTCTAGAACTCTCATTTAAAAAATACTTAATGGTTTCCTTACTGTTTAAATACTGAAGCTTTGAAATAGAACTTCAATATGTATTGTCCTGGACAAGGGCTACAACTGTTTTATAAATTCCCAGTGATTGACTAGACACATGTAACCTCTTTCAAACTATATTATCAGCACCCCTTCAAATGGCCACTTTATGTTTCCTGCTCATGATGTAAAGGTTTACTTTCTTATACCCTGCTGAGAGACACCATGCCTCATCCTCTCCATCTGAGAGCCCTGACGTGCCTCCTGTGCTGCCGATCAAAAACTAACACTTGGACAGGATTTTGGGTTTACCCCAAAGCAAAACAAAACAAAACAGAACAGAACAAAGCAAAACAAAACAAAAAAATCTATCACTTTGATGTGTTAAGGAAATGTAGTAGCATGATTCCTACCTAGTTAGCATGATCCCCCTTCACTGTAAACGGTGTTTAGATACAGGCTTAAAAAGATTGAGCATGTGATTTTTTAAACTTCTATTAAAAATAATCATGTTTTCTAAAATGAAGATAAGCTAAATGGTAAGTCCAACTTTCTTGGAGAGAATCTAGCACAGGGTGTCAATATATCAATAATCCATTCCAATTTTAGAGTCACTTCATCAAATGTGTTTAGTTCCTTATTAACTTATTCACAAAAATGTATTGAAAACTTACTATGGCAGATATTGTTATATTAGATGTATAAAACTATTAAATCAGACAGATAGAATCCCTGTGACTTGGTTCTTGACTTCTGATTATCATTAAATCAAATGATTTGCTTATCAAATAATAAAGCAACTGTATTCATGGTTCAGCAGCTGTAATAAAACACACAATAAGTTTTTCAATAATGTTAACTGTGGTGGTTCAGGTAATCATTTCTTAGTACTTGTTTTATGATTTCCATGTGTGTTTCAATATATTCTTAAGATATTTTCCTAAAATATAGTACTATCAAAAAAAAAAAGAATCCCAAATAAAAACACACCTACTTGTTATTTGTAACATTCTATTTATCATTAACTAAGTGTTATATAAACTTTATTTGATTTGTTGCAATATAAGGGCTTAATATGATTTCTTAAACAAAAATCTATTAAAAATAAAAAGTTAAGGATTTGTCTCTGACCTATGAAGAAGCAGAATATTTAAAGTTGGCTTGGACCACGAAAACCTATTTCTAGTCCCTTTCTTTCCATAATCCACTGTGCGGACAGTGAGCCAATTTACTATTAGTTTCATTGATCCTTTCCACTGATCTTACATGACTGTAAAGAATTTTGTCAAAGGATTTCCAAACATCTAAGTTTAAAATCCTCTTTAACTCCTTTCCCACATTGGTCTACCTGGAGTGAAGTCCCTGAAGAATTTCACAAAAATAGTGAGAGGTTCCTTTTATTTCCTAAATGTGTGTTGTCTGTCCTTAATCAAGCTGAGCTTTTCAAAGTGGCCCCCATTTGATCTCCAAAAATAGTTTCTGAAAGTTTTCAACATAACAGAAGTTAAAGGAGACTCTCTGAAATATCTAAGTGTGTTTCCAAGACCGGCCTTCAGTTACTATTCTCTGATAGCCATTACTGAAAGCAAAGGGAGGGGACATCATCAGTATTTGTCAAAGATGGATCTTGAAACCATTAAAATTATACTATTGTGTCATAGCACCTCACTGTAAACTTCTACCCAGTATTGGATATATACCCGCAGCAATCTTGTGTGATTTTGTTTTGAAATATCTGATACAATGTTGTAAAGCTCTAATTATCTCTTCGCTCAGGATAATGTGTAACTTTTGATGAACGAGCCAAATTTTCTAAACCCCAGTTACTTCCTGAGAAATAGGTAGTCAGAAAACTTTAGACAAATGTGCAGAATACAGATATAGGGCCACGATGAATGTCCTTGAAATCCCTGTGGTTTTCCCTGCCCCATGTGTTACACTGTCCTTGAGAACTCATCGCAGATATGAGTCACACAAATGTGTCCGTTTTCAGGATTAATCTGATCCAACCCCACCCTGCTGCCTCCAGTCTAACATGTTCTTCATTGTTTTTTATTCCCCGAAAATGAGCCTGCAGTTACAGCTGCATTGGTGGATGACTTTTTTTCTTTTCAGTGAGTCCTCAATTTCAAAGTGACTTTTTGTATATCAAACCTTCTGTTAAAAACAAACAAGAGGCTTTCTTCCTCTAAATAACTTCTGACTCTCTGAGTGCTCTTTAATGAAAAGTTCGGTCATGAAATAATGAGTATGTAACTCAAAACAAGAGCCAGTGATTGAAGTTGTGGTGATTGAACAGCTTTTCCTGATGTGACAACTTGGTTATCTCCAGTCAAACTGAAATAGATTTTTTTTTAATCAAGAAATTGCTCTGCTCCACTGACACAGCACAGTTGTTGAAAAAAAGAGAGAAAAAAAATAATTTCCTGGTATCCATACTATAGTTTTTGTGGAATTTCTTAACTTAGGGTTCATGGGCCCACAAAACTTTCAAAATAGATTTCAGATAATCCACATTCTTGTTAAAGTTGTATTTAAAATAAGCACATGTGCCTGGCTGGCGTAGCTCAGTGGATTGAGCGTGGGCTGCGAACCAGGCATCACAGGTTCGATTCCCAGTCAGGGCACATGCCCGGGTTGCAGGCCATGACCCCCAGCAACCGCACATTGATGTTTCTCTCTCTCTCTCTTTCTCCCTCCCTTCCCTTTCTAAAAATAAATAACTAAAATATTTTTAAAAAGGAATTAAAAAATAAAATAAAATACGCACATGTGACTCTTACATTATCTGGGGGGAAAAGATTCATGGCTTAATGAAATTTACCATGGATTTCATAACATACACATCATGCTAATGTACTAATTATCAATTTTTTTATTTATTAAAATACTTGTCATCAACTCTAGTTAAAATAAATTTAAAAATTGTCCTTAATTATTAGCAAAATGAGAAAGAAAATTAAAGCAAATATAATTCCACATTTTCATAGAAAAGAAAAATATTACTGATAGACCTCCTTAACTAACTCTTCCCAAAACTAGCATACACATAAGTAGAAGCGCCAAATTCTAAGTAAGATTTCTGATCTCTGTACCACTGCCTTCCGTTGCTGTTTCAATTACTCATTTACTTATAAATCTCTTGCTTGGGAACTGAAAAATCATAATTTACCCAAACTGTCTGATTCTCCCCGTCTAGATACATTATCTCATTAGGTAGGTTGATTTCTTGATTGACCACTATTTCCTTCATGCGTCTCATCAAATTCTATTGTTTTGCTTCTTATATTGACCTTGATCAGGTTAAATTTAAGTATGTAGCTGTCCATCAAGTTTTATCTAATGTCTACCTTTACAATTTCTACCATAAGCTCGATTGTGTTGTAATTTACCATCTACTCCCTAAGAATTACAGTTAGTGCAGAAACAGAACTAACTATAGCTACCTATTTTTTTAAAGAATTTATTTAGTTAGTTTTAGAAAGAGAGGAAGGGAGGGAGAAAGAGAGGGAGAGAAACATTGATGTGAGAGAGAAACACAGCTTGCCTCTTGTATGCACCCTGACCGGGACCAGATTTGCAACCAAGTGTGTGCCCTGAGTGGGAATTGCACTGGTGACATTTTGCTTTGCCAGACAATGCCCAACCAACTGAGCAGCACTGGTCAGGGTGCTAGCTTAGTCTCTCACGTATCAGATGGTGAGCTGGTCTATTGAGCTGCAGGACTGTTTAATTAATATTTTTCTCATTTTTCAATTGATATTTCACTGAATAAGAGTTACAGGCAGACAAATTTACCCTATCAATAAATATAGTGAAATGTATTTCTCATTGCTTATAATTCCAGATATTACATTCAGAATAAGCAAGTCTGTTGGGAATGATATGGGTAAAGTACTTAAACTTGCAGAATAATTGCATGCTGTTCACTAGAGCTGGAAAGGGGACATTCTTATGTATGAGAGTGATAGCATGAATTCTGATTCTAGCACTGAGGGCAGAAAGTTCAGTAAATGAGGCACTCGGAGTGCCAATTGCTTGTTCCTTTTGGTTCGAGGGCTTGCAAGGAACTGTTGCTCCACATCTGAAGAAGTTAACTTTGTTTTATTGTTATCAAATTCTTTCATAAACACAGAACAGATGATAACTAATCTGTTATTTGAAAACTGAGTGACTATAAATGCACTGCAGGGTAGTGCAGTCATCACTGGTAACACAGATTGTGAGAAAGCATTGCCTCATTTTCAGCCTAAGTCACTGTAATTTCTTCTCATTGGTTCTAACATATAAACCACTTATGCCAACATTTATCAATTCAAACAGGCTCAGACCTTTCAGATAATGATTAGGGGACATGATTTCCTGATAATGTCCATTACCTACTACTTAGGTATTTCAGTCTGTATACTGTGTTAAAATATATTGTTTGACATCCAAAACTAAATATATTACATTACATATAATATATATATAAAGTTTTTTATAATATCATTGTAAAGACCAGATTTGACATTATTTTCAAAGATAACTATGGAAATATACTTAGTATTTTCTTGCTTCATTTTTAGTAGGACATTAGTTTTTTTTCACAAATCTAAATCAGAATATATTTTATTACTTTCAGAAGTTTTCTTAGGCCTGGCTGATGTGGCTCAGTGGATTGAATACCAGACTGTGAAGCAAAGGGTCACCTGTTCGATACCCAGAGAGGGTATGAGCCTGGAACACAGGCCTGGGCCCCAGTAGGGGGCAGGCAAGAGGCAACCACACATTGATATTTCTCTCCCTCTCTCTCTCCCTTCCCCCTCTCTAAAAATAATTAAATAAAATATTTAAAGAAAAGAACTCCTTTAAAAAAAACCAAAGGTTTTCTTACACATTACTGTCTGTAATCAGTCTATTTTCTTTGGTTTAATTATTAAATATTAATCTATGGGATTTTTAATTTTTTATCAATAGGTTCTTATTGATAAAAAAGATGGAACCTATTATTTTAAAAAACGCATTTCATTAGCTAATAAAAATAACATAACATTCACTAAGGGCCAAGTTTTTATATGAATTATTTTATTTTCAAAAAATTTTACAATACACACTGACATTCTTCCTATTTAAAAGAGGAAGCAAGATTAGAGTTTTTAGGTCACTTGACCATGCTTACAACATAATTACACATCTCTGCCACCCTCATTGTCTTTAAACAAAACTCAATTCTCTTTCCTAACACAATGGTTTCACTTTTAGTACAAGGCTCAGTCTTTCAAGGAAAAAGACCAATAATTGAACTCCCGTCAACAATCTTCCAGACATCCGTAGATAGACTTCAATCTAATATTTTATTTTTCAGGCCAGATATTAATATGTTTTGTTCATGTACTGCGTTCTAACTCCTTGAACATAACTTCCATATAAGTAAAGTATGAATCCACTCTCTTAGCCACACTTGATCAAATTTCAAGTAAGCATTAGACCCAAGTTCAGCCAATCCATAAGCCTGGTGACCCCTCTAGTGTAGATACACTCTCATGTGTACAATGCAGACTATTTGATATAAGTAAATGTTCTAAATTTAAAATTAAAGTGCAGGTGTAACAGGGTGCATCTTAAAGGGGAGCCCCAAATAGGGATTTGTAATAGGATCCAGAAGAGCTTGGAGATAATTGGCTCCACACCACAGGGCACAGCTGCCCAGAATGCTGGCAGCTGCGGCCAATTGCAGAGGAAGATTAGTATTGGGATTTAAACCCAGAGAGGCAGCCATTTGGCATCTCTTTTTGGAACTGGGCGTCTCTCTTTTTGGGACCACACATCTGTTTAGGACCACGCAGCTTTGGTGTCTTGGTTGGGACCAGGAGGCTTGGGTGAGAGTCAGGACCATGAGGCTTTGGAGATGCTCCCTTTGCCACGTGGCGGGTGCTGGGAGGACTGTGTGCATTTGTGGGGAACTTTAGTTTGTGTTATTTCAAATCGATAATAAATTCCTTTTCTTTTCACTGATCTCTGGCATTGAGAGACATCTTTCCTCAGGCAGCAGGCAAAATGAACCCAGATAGGTCGGGAGGAAAGCCCCTGGTTGCACTGTAACACAGAGACTGAGGCAATTGTAACAGAGACTACAATAAAAATACACAGAGTAGTATAAAGTTCAATGAACAATAGAAACAGCAAATTCAAATAGTAAAAACAGACTTACAAGTGTGGATCCACAGATTTTATATTCCTCTAGCAGATCACTCAATTAGTACATGATAGGCATTCCTTATTTAAAGGACTTGAGTTCCATAGTCATATAAGCGATATGCCAACTGTTTAACAACTGGTAATTACAATGTCGCAATTTAGCTCTGATGATATAATAAAGAACTTTGAATATGTTATTCCTTTCCTTACTAAAAATACCAGACATTTGAAAACTTGGATTGAATTTGTCAGAGAATTGAGGTCACAGGAAAAACCACCATCACAAAATGCTGAGTCGGGTATTCCCAGAGAGATAAGGCATTGCACCCAAGATTGGCTTATCTGGAGCAGAAGCTGGAAGGTACCATAAGCTAGTAGAAACCCATAAATGATAATTTAGATGAATTGCTGAGAATGACCAAGGTCAAAGGTGAGAGTGAGAAGGTCCTGGTGCTGTAGTATTATTGGTAGGATATGCTTTTTCATACTTTTCTTCAGATACCCCTACCAGGTTGTGACAGAGAGAATCCTAGAAATCCTACAAAACTCAATACATGACTCACAGAGGGAGAAAAAGAAAGCAACCTCCTCCCTCACAAAAGAGACTGAAAACCACAGAACAGCTAGAAACATCACCTCCAAACTAGCAAAAATTAAGTGAAAACAGAGAATCTTAAATGAATCCAGTAAGTTGGGGTGCATTGAAAGAGAAGGGAACACCTTACAGGCAGAAGAAACAGGATAAAAATTATAAAAGTCTTCTCATTACACTCAGGCAAGCAAGAAGAGCTTGGGGTGAGATAATTAAGACACTGAAAGAAAAAAATCTGCCCGTCTAAAAAATTCTACGGCCAATGAATTATAATTCAAAAGTGAAGAGGAAGCTAATGAGTGTGGATTTCTAATTGGGATGGCAATTTTTAAAAAAATAATTAAGATATTGTGATGGTTGTACAACTTTGTAAAAAGATAATGAATTGTACACTTTAAAAGGGTGCATTTTATGTAAATTATAGCTCCACAAGGATTGTTAAAAAAGCAGAGGGAAATAGAAGCGTTCTTAAACAAACAAAAACTGATAGAATTAATTGCCAGCAAATCTCCCCTGGAAGTTTAAAAGAAGACCTTCAGGCAGATGTAAAATGCTATAGGTCCTGAACTAATCTGTATAAAGAAAGTAAGTGTGTCAAAAAATGAACAAACAATTATTTAATCTTTTAAATAATTTATCTAAAATACAACTCTACATGCAAAGCAATAATGGCAAGGTGAGGAATATTTATAGCATGCGATATAGAATATGAATTACAGCAGTGTCAAATGGATGGGGGAGGGGTGATTGGGAATTCTGTGTGATGTGGTTGGTGCCTGAACTACATGTAAAAAAAAATGTTATTAAAGCTGGATTTAGATCATTTTGTGACATATATTTCAAAACTTAGGGAAATCACTAAAATTATCTTAAACACGTAAAAATAATTTATTAAGAAAGATAAAATATATGGAGTCATATAAGATGCTCAATTAAAACAGAAAAGGCAGAAAAATATAAAACAAAGAAAATGTAACAAATAGGAAATGATTAGAAAGATAGTAAATTTTAAATTAACAATATAAGCAATCACTGTACATTTAATTGTACTAAATATTTGATGAGATTACCAGATTAGATTTTAAAATGCATATCAATTTATAAATAAGAAATTCTAAATATTCCCTCTCATTCTCTAAACAAGTAAACTCTACATAATGTTAAACTGTACATCAAATGTTATAAAAGCACAAATTGTCAAGTAAACTATTCTAATACTTTCTAAATCTATTGAAAACT
This sequence comes from Tonatia bakeri, assembly GCA_004024845.1. Lineage (NCBI taxonomy): Eukaryota > Metazoa > Chordata > Mammalia > Chiroptera > Phyllostomidae > Tonatia > Tonatia bakeri. Next base: position 122,182 of record PVIA01000854.1, read on the forward strand.
ATTAGAAATGTTTCCATTATTTTTCTTTAATTTGCTTCTTTGTTTTTGTTTTCTTGCAATCTCTAGCCATACTATGCACTGCCTCAGCCATGAATTAAAAGCAGCTACAACAAACCTTTCAAGGCAACAAACCTTGCCCGCTGAGTAATTGATCACAATGTGACTTCCAAACATACTTTCCTCTTACTTATTTATAATGTTCTTATTGACTATATTGAATTAATATTACTAATATTAAAAAAATATTCTAGGCATTGTAATATTGAGATTTTCTATAGACTATTCAAAGATCCATAACAAACTAAAATAGAATATTACTTTAGAATATTGTATTTAGATTTGACTGTATTGATGTTTATCTTGAATGTATAAAGTTCTGTTTATGTCATTTGGATAAGTATTAAATAGATATGTTAATTTTTTTCTGTTCCTTCATTTTTTAAAAAAATTATTTTATCGTCGTTCAGTTACAGTTGTCTGTATTTACCCCCTACCGCTCCCCCCTACCCCAGCCAAACCCACCTCCCTCCCTTGCTTCACCACTGCCCTTGGTTTTATCCACGTGTCCTTTACAGTTAAAGCATAATTCCATTATGCTCTTAAAATCAAAGAACAATTTCATGTAATTTATAAGAAAATCTAATAGCTTTTCTTTTGAAATACATATCTATTTTGTTTTGTTTTAAAAAGTATGCCATACATTCATTTCTTTTGTGTTTCTTACAGTGTCTCTGCTCCACTTAAGTTATTTCCATTTTTTAGTATGTGCACATGAAACCATCTTTGTTGTTAATCAGTTTGTGTATATCACTAAATGTTTTACTTTCAAGATAAAGTGAATGTTATCTTTGCTATATTATTATGTATTTTAAAACAAACAAACAAAAAACAGTTTAAGCTTTGCCCGAATTTCCAATCTGCAATTTCAATGTTAGAAAAAGTTTCCAATAAATACCCAGCTGTTCTTCCAATTTTCATTACTTCAGTTCTCAGCTATGCAGATAGGTTAATTATACATGATTGATGGTTGTGATTTATCCTTATAAGTAGAATATTTATTAAAAATGATTGTAAATATTTATTTAATTTAGTTATGTGATCATTGTATTCATAAATAGTTGGATTGCCATAGAATGCAACAGAAAAAATAAACTAGAAGTTTCAGAATTTTTTTCTGATGTTCCAGACCATCTTCCTAGCAAGTCACTGATAATTTCTGCACAAAATTCAGTAAATAATTATATAAATATTTCATTATAATTTTTTTCAAAAATGTTCCACATAATTTCAGATGCTAGCCTGTTCAGCATCACAGAATAATACACAAAGCATTTAAAAATACACTATTTTCAAAGTCTTAAAATTATAATTATCTAATAATTTCTAAAAACCAGTAAAAGCATTGTCAGTAATGACTGAAATCTTATTGCCTTGATGTGGTGTCAGTGGCTAGAAAGGCCTGAGGCACACCCCTGGGCTCAGAGCAGATGTGGTGCCTTCACTGACCCCTGTGGTTCTTAGCAGGATTTCAGCAAAAACTCTCAAGGAAATTTGAGGTACAAGATTTATTATTCACTGGTCCTGGAAGACACAGATCACCAGGACAGCCACACAGTAAGGTCAAGGGTAGATAGAGGAGATAAGAAGAAACCAGCCTTGCCTTTATTAGGGTTTAAGGGTGGGGTGGGTGCCTAAGGTTTGGAGTGTTCTCTCTTTATCAGTGAATTTAAAGCATAAGAGCAGGAATTAAGGCAAATAAGTAAGGTCACCCAAAGACTAGTTATCTCAGTTCCAAAGCTTTCTAAACAAGGTACTTTGTGGGTAGGGGTAGACTGGTTCCTTATACAGGTGTGTTGGCAGTAACTGTGCCACACACATGAAAGTCTTTGAATTGGTTTCCTCAGCAATCAAAACTTTCATGTCAGGCACTTCCATTATATTCAGAAAGCTTAATATTAGGCACTTACCCTACATTTGATTTATAAGGCCCCCCAAAGTATTTCTTAATTTCAACTGCGAAAAGTTTTGTAACATGTTCTGCCATAAAACCAGATTAAATGTTATAGGTAGATAAATATTATTTCATAATCTGAAATGGTCAGATTTAGTTAAACTACATAGTAGGTCATTTTTTAAAGTTCTGATTATATATTTTTATCACTTCTAATAAAATATTTTGTTTCTTAATTCAATTGTTTCATTGTTTGAAAACTTGATTGCAGGCTTTATTTTAAGCATGAGCCTTAAAAGAATATAAATAATATTTTGATAAAAATATAAATTTTAACACTGTCAACTTTTAACAATACAGCTTTTGAGCACAATTTGTATCAAAAATTTGCATGATGTAAATAACTCATTTTTGTTGAAATAATCAAGCTGTTTTACAATCCAGAATAAACTGTTATATTTGTAGCAATGTTTTAACAGTTTAAAAGGCTTATTTGAACAAAATGTCAGTATGTGTTTCAGACTCTTTATTATTAAGTCTGTTTATACTTTGTTTTATCATAGAATCAAGACTCGTTTTTTAAATTTCAGTAGAAAATTTGAAATACATTTTATCTATTTGCTATTTCATAATTTCCAGAGTTTGAGAAATATTTGTGCATATGTACCTATCTGTTCAGAGTATAAGAAAATAAATGCAAATATTCTAGATTCAGCCATGTAAAAGAACCATTAGAAATTAATTTATAAGGAGTTACTCTAAAGGAATTGTAAAGAAAATGATACATGAAAACATACTGCTTCAATTGTTTCCACTGAAAAAATGTCATTGATATAATTTCGGAATCAGACTAACCAATTTAATATGGGATTATATACTGTTATATATACTATCTGTGTATATGTTATACAGTATCTACACTTTATTATTTAATCAGATAATTGCAAAGAAAAGAAAAAATCAAGAAGAGGAATTTTTTTTTAACATATGCCAGGACGATTTGCTATATATCCATTTATGTTTTGTCTCACAGGCTGTTATGAGATTCTGCATAATTTTAGCATCTCCAATTTCACCTTTCTGCCTTATAAACTTATTTGCCACTTAATAACAGTCTATCATATGAGGATGCATTGCAACCAAATTATAAATTTGAGTTAGTAATATGTGTTAGAAAAAAACTATAAAAAAAAGAAACAAAGGTGAAACGGAATGATTGCTAAGTCATTAACACCATACTGATCCAATATCAATTTCTATTTTTGAAAGTCCCTGGTTCCTTTGTATATCTAGGGACACCGCCATGGACTCATATCAATTAACAAGGGTGCACTCCAGGGAGGATTACATCATTCGTGCATATGAGCAAGATAATTTAATTTCCCGATTTTATAAGTAACTGTTTTATGGAGGCCAATTTCCAGGAGTTTTAGTATTATCTATTATTCTTCCATTTTATAGTTTACAATTCTCAGAGGAAGGTTAATTAAACGTGTGTTTTTATGAGACAGGCTCCTTCTGGGACAATTCGTAAGACATTTTTATATTTCAACACTCGCTTCCGACACATAAAATGGCCTTTAAAAATTCTTGTCACTAGAAATAAAAAAAAAATCACTTACTAGCAAAATCACCCACATAGGCCTCTACAGATAACGTTAATGAAGAACTCCGAGTGAAGGAACAGGCACCAATAAAGCAAACGGCGGGCCATCTGACTGCTCTTCCTCCCCCGAGTTTAAATCCCCATGCGCCTGCTGCTCACCCTTCCAGGCACCGATATTATTCCAAATAACTTCACATCAGTTAGCAAATGCACTCTTCTCATGTGATGTTTCTAATATCTACATCTTATATAGCCATATTGTGTATACAAACTGAAATTTATATATAATTTATATATCATAAATTAAAAAATTATGACTAACATTTTCTTACCATTCCATCTGTTTTTCACTACCATAACTTGAATTTTCACACATGAAGGAAATATAATATTTTCTTTGTATTTTTTCACATTTTTCTAATACAGGTTTAATCATATGTTTGAACTCATGAAATTAATCTATTGATTGTAGGAGAATATTTAGTAAAATTTAGTTTATTAATATATTTATTTTGACTTAAAGGAGAAATTGAATTTAAATGATTAATTGGTAAATTTCATCATTTAAAAATGAAGACATTTCTAGATGACTTTAAATAAATGTAAAACTAGAACTTAATAAGACTTTAATAGGAACGATGTTTTTGGTTGTGTCCAGGATTTTTTAAAAATAGTTAAAGATTCTATTTTAAAATGTGTGAATGTTGCCTTAGAAAAGTTTGCTAATGTAACCATTTCAATTCTCACAGAGTACTTGTGAGACATATGGCTGGCAACTATTATTATTTCTCTTACTCATACATTCGTGCTACACTGCAAGACAACAAAGAGTATGATAAAAGAAAAAAATATAGTCATTTCATTATTGTTTACAATTTATGAAAAACACATATGCAAATACGATATGTATCTTCAGATATAGAGTGCACATTATATTATGCAGTTAGGTAGAGGGTACTTTTCCTAGATACATTAATGTTATAAATACTATAAGGAAGTTATCATTACCCTTATTTAACTGATGAGAAAAGTAGATATAGAAATATTCAATAATTCATCCAAAGTCATAAATGTTGTGATCTGAATTTTGTTCATTTGACCTGGAAGCATATATTCTTATCTGTTGCATACATTATGACTCCCAAATTTTTTCAAAATATCTTAATTTTTAAGGATGTGCTTGGATGTTACTGGAGGAATAAAAAATTCAGCAGTAGAATTTTGGTAAGTAGTGTTTAATCAAAATTAGTTAATTTTCTCTAGGCAAGATTTCTCAGAATTATTAATATACTAATATAATGTGGGGTTTTCAAGATGTAGGCCATAAAATAGGGTTTTCAAGCATATTTTGTTCATTACATAGCTTTTCAGGTAAATTTGGTATACCTGTGTTTTGCATAACAGAATTTGAAAATATTGCTAAAGAACACTTGCAGGTGTCACCAGACAAATAGAATTTGTATAAGTCAATAACTTCTGTGAATTATTGCCAATCATCATATGTATCACATCCTGCTGTTCTGTTTCTCTAAAGAACCATGACCTACACTACTTAAAATTCCTTACTGAAGGACAGTTTTACTAAACAACAGAGCAAGATTCTAAAAAGAACTTTCCATATGGTCTCTTAACTAGTAATTCAGAAGAAAATACTTCTAAGTTTAGAGTCAAAGAGTTCAAAAGCTACAGATGGGTAGAATAATTTTGTCTATACAATTGTGGCAGGATAACTGTAGCTCTACCTGTTTCTACCCATCAATATGCACCAGCGTAATGTAAAAGATTATTTGGAATTGCTGATTTAAATTAGTAACAAACACTAGTTTTATATTTTTAAAGAAATAATTTAGAAAATAATACCAATTAAGTACAAATGTTACTTCTATCAAGGGCATGTGGACACTTTTGGCTGTGAATATTACCCATTTTTTAAAAATAATTCTAGAAGGTAAAAATGGTTATAAGATTAAAGAAACCTCCAGCAGAATGTGAGAGTATTCAATCTAGTCAACTGGAGATGGACAGTCAACAAATACAAGTAACGAATGTGTCAATATCCATTAAAACCAGCCGACACAGAGGGAAATATACCTCTGAATCCATAATCAGCTGGCAGTTTCCTCTAAAGATTTAGAGGACTCTGAGCAGGATCTACATCTACTCAACAGAAAGGACTTGCCTCCAAATAAAACTCATCAGCAGGTTCAAAGCAGATTAAAATGCCTTAAATTTAAGAGAGAATGTCTTTCTGGCTTACTTACAGACTGACTTCTTTCCTTCAGCCTGGGTTCATTTGCACCTCCTTTTGGTGCTCTGTTCCATAATTATCTTGCAAATTATCAAACAAAATAGAGACAGCCTCATGGATAGAAAGTAGGCTGACAGCTCCGGGAGGGGAGTTGGGAAGTTGGAGGGATTGAACAAAAAGGAAAAGAACTGAAAACCAGGCCCAACAGTACGGTGATTGTAGGAGGGGTTGGGGAGTGGGGTGAGAGGAGGTGGAAGAGGGTATAGGAGGGATGAATGGTAATAGATAAAATGAAATAAAAATGAAAAAACATTGAGTAAAATTTTTTAGAAAGATGCTGGATCAGAATCTGGATTCCAATCAACCTGAATCAAGGTGCTGACTGAGATCACCCCCCTTGGGACACTAGTGGTCTTGGCACATGGTCAACTACTAGGAGCTATTAAACAAATAACTGCTAGGACAATCACAAAGGTTTGGGAGACAATCAAGAGCCCAAGCAGGGTTGAAAGATAAGGTTTATCTTCTACACAAGGCCAACCCTTCAATACTGGTAGAGGCGGCTATTTCACATAGTACATAGAAACAAACACAGAATATCTAGCAAAATGAAACCATATAAAATATATTACAAATGAAAGAACAAAATAAAGCTTAAAAAACCTTATCAAAATAGAGATAAGTGTTTTACCTGATATAGAATTCAAAATAGTAATCATTAGGGGAATATCGAATCTGGGAGAAGAATGGGTGGACACAATGGAAACTTTAAAAGAGAAATGAAAAATGTAAGAAAGTTTCAAACAGAAGTCACAGAGCTGAATGATACAGTAATTAAACTTTGAAACAAAATAGAGAAGTTTAATAGCACACCAGAGAATTAGAGAAAAGATCACTAAACTTGAATACAGAGGAGCTTACCCAGTCAGAGCAGCAAAAAGTAAAAAGAATAAAGCAAAGATAGCTTAAGAGATTTATGGGAAAATAATGAGTGGACTCATATTTGCATTATACGAATCCTAGAAGTAAAAAAAGGCAGAAAAAATTGAAAAAATAATGGCTGAAAATTTCACTAATTTAGGAAAAGAAGCAGATATCCAGATCCGGGAATCCCAGACAATTGCAAATAATTTGAACCCAAGAGACCGACACTAAGATACAGTATAACTAAAATATCAAAAGTTAAAAGCAAGGAGGCAGCAAAAGGAAAGTAATATCTGCACACAATGAAATCCTAAGACTATCAGCAGACAGTATGAATGATCCAAGGTGTATTTTAGTGAGAACTAATGAAGTAGACATGTCAAATGCAAGACCTCTATTTTGTGCAGTTACAGTTAAAAGCTAATACAATGGAACTATTCAGCTTACATCTTTAAACTGTAGAGAATAATCAACAATGTGTTTCTAGGCATGCACAGCTGTTCATGCCTGTGAAGTCCAAAGCATTTCTATTAAACACAGTTCCACTTCAATTCCATTTTTTAAAGCATTAATATAATCACTGTCCCAGAGTTATCAGAACTTGATCAACTGAATTAATATATATCAGTATTTATATGCTGATCAAGTATTTCACATTATTTATAATCATCTCATGTCTGGTGATTAATTAAGTGCAATATTCCTACTACATGGAAGGAGGTAAAGAAGGAGCAAATCATTCAAAGAGCAACCTTTGTCCTTATGCAGAAAAAATTGCGGGACTTGATGCTCAACTATGCAATTTATACAGATATATAAACAAACAGATACATTAAGTTTCGTGGGCAGGATTGGATACTTAGCTATTTCTGCAACTGCACAGAAGAGTAATCATGGAATAAAGGTCTGTTCCATATTATTTAAACAAATATAAGTCAACAAAGTTAAGGCTGAATTCCAATTGTATGGAAAAATACAGATTTCAATCTGAATTATATATATTATAACCTGTATCTATTTATCTATAGAAAGAGAAAAGGAAAATGTCTGCATATAGATTTTAATTTATCTTAAGGCTTCTAAGCTAAAGCCCAAGTGGATAAAATCTTTTTAACTTAAAAAATATTTTGATAGACTTTCTCTAGTAACTCAACATCAGAAATACAAGCAATGGTGACATTAATTTTAAAAGAATATGCTTTGTACATTACTGGCATTAACGACCTCCCTTTCCTTTCCACTGAAGAAAAGAAGGGTGGTGCTATTGTTATTATAAGTTATCAATATTTTTCTATTGATTTGGTCTTTAATATTCATACCTGTAAATCTTTGAGATTTAATATGCTGCACCTCAAACTCACAAATGAGTATGTTTTGAATTTCCCCTCTTATTTAGAGATTGCTTAGAACAGTCTCCTGCTGTCAATACATTAAATCTCAAGATGTGTTTTGTTTCCATCACAATAAAAATTCACCACTACCCATGACTAGAGACTGACTCATTGACAGTTTGCCTGATTTGATGGGGATATAAAAAATAAGTCTCATTATACCTTATAGGAAATTAATGAGGAAAGAAGCTAATTCTGCAGTTTGAATATCTGCCTACTATAATGACTTCACATAATTTGTCATAGAAGGTGAGACCCCCAAAAAGGAATTTATTTATTAAAATTGCATATTTATTCTTACATGTTTAAACTTCAGTAATTTTCAAAATACTCTCCATCTGATGCAACACACCTATCAAGATGTTTTCTTTTTCCACTGCTCAGAACAGCATCTGAACTCATTGACTTTGATGCCTTTTAGAGCTTTTACCATTTTTTGTTTCACCTCTTCCATGCTGGCAAAACATTTCTCTTTGAAAACCTTTTTCATCTGGGGAAACTAATAAAAGTCACTTAGGGGTGAGACTGGATGAACAGGGAGGGCAGGGAAGGGGGGTTATAATGATGGGTCAAAAACTGCCCAACACTCAGCATGATGTGTGCTGGTAAGTCACCCATCATGAAATGGGCTACTGTGTTGAAAGAATCTTCAAAAAATTTCACCGAAGCTCAACACAGCCTCTCACTACAACACCAGCTGGTGCACTGATATAGATGGGTTCCTAGAACACTCACCAAGTGGGGGAAGCCTGTACTACAAGGCGCTGGCCCTGCAGAAAATAAGTCTGTTTTTTGGGAGGTCTCCCTTTGTAAGATATATCTTTTGTGGTCTGTTTAATCATTAATTAGCTTACAGAATTAGAAAGAGTTTCTTTACCAAAAATTACTTTTACCATGACTATATTTCAGGAATCAAAGACAGGCAAAAAATGGACTCAATGACTAGACTCCTGATCAATTGCAACAGGTAGAAATGATTGAAATGTAAAGCCATGATGATGACTTGAGGGAAAACTCAAAGGCCCTGAGAGTAGGAGGCATTACTGCGAGGTTTAAAAGGTAATGTTATTTGCCTCTAATTAGTACCTAAAATTTGTCTTTCTCTGTCGTAAAGGTTAAACTAAATTAGATACAATTATGGCTTATTACCAGAAACAGGAAGAAACTAGAATGAATCATCCATCCTTGTATTCGATTCCCCTTGGGTTACTAGCCCTAAACCAAAGGGAATAAATTAAATCAGACTTTATTTGAGAGTTTGAAAGGCTTACTGAGTCACCCATGCAGAATAAATAGAGTTCTAAGATTCCTATGCAGGATATTATCCTTAGTAGTTCGTAAGAATAATTATTTTCTCTTTGTTGACTTAAAATACCTTTCAGCTCAAAATGATTGCTCTTTGTATTATTTATATAAGTTTCAATAACCCTGGCATTTGTGAATGAAGCCATGTGGCCCCTGAACAATCTTCGCATTACCTGTATCAATAATTAATCAATAAGTGTTCCTCTTTAACCTTCACACAGTATTTGAGGTCCTAACTCTGTGGCCCATGCAGGTATTCCATTTGTTTTTAAACTTAGATGACACTATATATTATTAAAATAGTGGTGGTGGTGGGGGGGATCATCAAAGTGTCATGTGGAGACTTCTCTGGTTGTGTTTTCTAATTTTGTTCATTCTTTTCTCTTTGTCCTACTTCACCTTGTCTCATACGGTTCCGCCCTGAGATTTTACCTTCTTATCTTAGTACTTGTATTACACTTCAAGATGACACTCAAACTATATGCCATGAAATTCTAATATTCCATTATAAATATAGTATTATTTAAAGTTTTACTCCACTACATAAACTCTGAATTATGTATGCTTGTTAAAAGGAATATTTATATGCTATTTCAGTGCTCTAACTCCAAATTGGATATGAATCCCTTCTCCAAAAATTTGTTTAAATAACCCCATACTTCTTACATCCTATAAGACACAGATTAGTCTCCTAGCAGAGCAAAATAATCCATAAGAAGAGTAGAAAGCACTGGGGAACTCAAAAGGCTCAAAAAGTAATAATTACATTTGGAGTCTCTGTTTAAATAACTTCACTTAAAGTATATTTTTCTTTGTCAAGACAGATTCCATCTTTCATGTCTTATACCCCTCTTTCATTTGTCTTGAAATATTATACCTATCATAATACTTAATAGCATTTAAAGACTATCAGTAATTATGGCCTATGCAGAAAGGCCCTATCAGTATGATATTTTAATATAATTTCCCATATATTGTCTGATGAAAAGACCATGTGCTATACCAAATAATATGTATACATTTACACATGGTGGTTCTAAAAATGGGTTAAATAAAGATATTGCTGGAACAGTAACAACAGGACTGGCTCAAACTGGCCTTACCCTGTTTTGAAAAATATACTAAGTTGTTTTTCAGGGAAAACAGAGCAAAACTATTTCATGCAGCCCAAGCATGTACAGAGGACAGGATTTTGACCTTCAATAACACCAGGAATCAAAGTCATGCCCTCCCCCTCCCCCATCCCCACAATGGAATCAAATTGCTGGCACTTGACTGGTACTTGATCACTGGAATATTTTCAGAAGCGAAGGGTCCCTGTGCAGGCAGATTCAGTGCAGAAGTCCCCAACTGAAATCTGTCCTCATAGCATCTGCATACCAGTCTGTCTTTCCCACCCCATGAACTTCCACCTCAAACCTTTGTTGTGGAAGAAGAGTTGAGCCTTGCCTCCTGTCTCCATGCTGGTTGGCTTTACAATAAAGCCTTTTCTCAAAAGTCTATGTTATAGTATTTATTAGCTTCTACGATCATTGAGCAGAGAGCCCTTGCTGAGTAGCAAAATTCAGATGACTTTTTCCATGATGCATCTTGAAATACTAAGCTAAGCAATATTATCACCTGTAATCCCACTGATGTACACTCTTTTCAATAAACTTCAATTTCTACATAAATCATCACATTAAAATATTAATAATCAACACTCAGAAACATCTGAAAGTGTCTTAGGTAATGAGAAATACTTAAAATATATGCATATCAAGATTTTTCACCTGCAGGCCTTTATAAAGTCTCCTCTATCAATATGTTCCCTGCTTTCTGTTAACTGACAGAATATAAAGTATAAAAATATTTTTATGCTTTAGGTCAGACCACAGACTTCCCACACAGAATCTTTCTCTAATCCACAAATTAAACAAATTAATTCCTCTCCATGCTAATATTTCCTCAATGATTTCTATATTTCAACAATGATTACCACATTGTACTGAAATTTTTTCTAAGATCTTGTCACTCACTTTATTATACTAGTTATTATATAGCAATTGTTTTTCCACCTTCACAGGCCTATGCTGAACTGATAATAGTACTTGATTTCAGTGGCTACTATGATGATTTGAAGAGTTGACACACAACCAAGAGATTAATTTTAAATGGAAGAAGATACCTCATTTCCTCTTTTGCTACAAGGAACTTTTACCATTCCTTCTTTTCTATAGGCTTACAAGAAGAAAACTCTCATCAGCAATAGAAAATAAGTAAATTTGCATACATACAAGAACTAATGTGAAGAGATAGTGGGAAATCTACTAGGGACAAGGACCTTGGTTTAGTATTTTTCCAAAATGTACCCTTGCTCTTCATAATCATACCAGTCCATTAATCCTATTAAACCTGAAACTAATATGTGATAGGCTCATGTCACTAGCCATGAAAGATTCTTGACTAACATACATGCCTATGTTAAGATTCATATTTAGCTTTAATACTGATAAAGTTAAATTCAGCCAATCCACAGCTAATTAAATAACACATTTTTCCACATGATTATATCCTGAGACACTAGACCAGAGGTTATTCTGTTTTGGGTTTCTTTGAATATTGAATAGAAGATTAAATTATTTGACTATTCTTAAAAGAAAATAGAGAAAACTATACAGTGTTGGGCAAAAGTATGCAAAACATGGGATTTATTCTTGTAATATTATTTATTAATGATGATATTATAGTCCATATGAACAGTTGTAAATGTACCTTTGCCCCACCTCGTATAGTTCAATACTTAACAATTAGGAGTTCAAGCTCATGGAAACTAAAAGTCTAAGAGAAAAACCTCATCAAGAAGGAAAAGTCTTCATGTTCCTTCTGTGTACTCTCTCTCCCTCTGTAATTATGTACGTTACAGGAAGTCTCATAAAGGAAACAAGATGCTAACAAAGAATGTATTAAAGTTGTTGGTGTTTTTACATTTTTAATTAAAATATCCTTGTTATTGTTGTGAGAAGAGTATTTTCAATTTCTTATATAATAATAGTGGATAGGGAGTTACAAATGGTGAAATCAATTACACTTGACTTTACCATATGGAGAGCTAAGTAATTCAGAGTTATTTTTTTCCAGAATATGCACTTTTGTATTTTACAAAGTACCAGGATCCTATGCAGTACACAGAAATTAAAAAAAGAAAAGAAGTTTTATTGTATCATTCCCCAAGTGTCTAGCCAGTTTGAATTCTTCTCAAGTGGGTCGACATTTTCTTCAATCAGTTAACAAATATATTGCCATGGAACAGGGACTCATTACTAAAGAGTTAATTTCAGTATAATTTTTAGATTGAATGTTTTGCTTTCTTAAAGGATAATATAAGAGTGGGCACTGATACCCCAAGGAGACAGAAAAACAGAAACACATTTTGTATTCTTGTTTAGAAGAAGCAGACTGTAGGTAGACCCATAGGTAGAAACTCATTCCAATGGATGCACACACAAGCTAAGATATTTGGTTTATATTTCATAATGATTTTGCATAATGTGGCTGTGTGGGCAACAGAGGACAACAGAACTTCACGAATAATCACAGTGAAGGATATAGTGCTAAATGTACTGAGAAAATAAAATTCACCGAGTAAAACTGTAATGGCCTGTGTTTGGCATCTATATAAAGCTCTTTCTTTCTAAATTGACTCATCCTTCTCTTCATCAGTTGCATTCTGAACATACTGCTGGTGTGATTTTCCTTTCAATCAGTGGGTGTCTTCATTTGTAAAGGGAGGGGGCCTATCAGCAGGGAAATTCAGGAGAGAAATCATCTGGGAGTGCTGTCCAAATTCTGCAAGCCACAAATTAAGAAAAGGATTCTAATAACTCACCTCTCTTGCACTCTACTCTCTTACACTCTATTATCTATTTTGATCTTATAATTCCAGGCTTTATTAAGTGACAGAGAAGGCATGTAAGTAGTTTCTTCAATTCCTATTTTTCCAAGAGTAATATCAAAAGTAAATAATATTTTGCAGTCCATCTATATCTCAATAATATTTTGATTAACCATATCAAAGCCTGGGAACTGAGATACATGTGACCCTTGATGAACTTGACCCTTGTGCCACTATAATCTGCTGAGATTTAAAACAGATAAAAAACAACACTATTGTGAAGACAATAATTTGAAATCTAACCTGTTCAGAGGCATTTTTTTTTGCCAGAGGTAAAAATATGGTTGTTTTCAAAGATACATTCTAACAACCATCAGACATATTAAGAGATACTTGTTGAAGATCCAGAGTTTGCAAAAGTTAAAGAACTGACAGTTGAGGTTCTGTGACTGAGATGAAACTATTATAACTCTCAAATAAACCAAAGTTGGGGGGTAGGTGGTAGGAGGGGCCTAAAGGGAGAAAAAGTGAGACAACTGTAATAGTCCAAACAATAAACTTTAAAAAAAAATTTTTTTGAAGAGGTTTAACTTTAAGTCTCTGGTGTCTTTCAGTGTTGACAAGATTCTGTAAACCAACCTGAACCTGTATATCAAGATGAAATGTATATGCAGGGTTCTGTAGTTGACTTAGTGTACATTTGGGCCAGGTTCTTCAAAGTGAAAGTCTTCAACACCAGAAAACTTTCCTCTTACGTATTATGTTTGACAAAAATTAACACAAACTAATGTTCCACTTCTGCCACCAATTTCCCCAAGCATCTTTATTAAAAGCATCCCACAAATAATTTGTCAGATTTTTTTCCTATAAAATGAGGGGGGAAAACATGGCCCTGAGAATTTATACAATCTGCATAATGTTGAGCATATTTTCAGAGAAAAGTTTCAAAAGGAAACTTCCACCAGGGAAATGGAAATTCTAGTTCAAACAATCTTTTATAAGAATATTTTTGGCAGGAAAAAAATGGTGGTCGTGTTACTCATGATACAATTGTATCCACGTGAGTAGCTTATTAATGGAAAACTGGGTTAATTGACACGACGAGCATATAATCAACTAGAAAGCGCTTATCTTTTTCTGACATGCTTTGGTGGTTGGCTGAGTTCTTTCAGTCCTTTGTTCTAATTTGGCTCTTAATCAACTGGATTGTATGGCACCAGGGATTTTGCATTTTGTGAGCTTGTAGTGGTAGTCACAAAAGGTGTTGGAATTCCAACCCACTTCTCTCATCTCATATGAACTGAAAAAATTCCACATGTAAAACATTTCAAGGCAGCCCTGGCAGGGTAGCTTGGTTGGTTAATGTCATCCTGATAAATCGAGGTTGCATGGTTGGGTGGCACAACTAAATCTTTCTGTCTTTCTCTCCTTCCCACACTCTCTCCTCTATCCCTCCCTCTCTCTCTGAAGTCAATAAAAAAATTTAAAAATTCCAAAGTAATCTAATATACACATCTCATTCATTTTATCCAGTCCATGAAAAAGTCAATATTCCCTAAACGATTGTAACATTGAAGCACATTTCTAAAATATAAAAAATAAGAATTGTTATTAGATAGGAAACTAGAGTATACACTTGATCCAGAATTAAATAAACCAAAATATGTTCTAATATTTAGACATAGTTTGTATGAAAAGAATAGTTTGAACCAAGTGCTAAAAGAGACATAGGAAGGTGACTAACCATAGCTAAACAGATAGTGAAGGCAACAGGGAGAAAAAAGAGGGATAGTAGATAGAAACAGATCATCAAATTATGATTTTATATCCATGAAAATTACAACCAATCAGTTTTTACTAGAGCAAAAGGAATACTATTTCAGTCATTTATTAAACAAAAATACGAATTGCCAATTGTGTTTTAGGCACTATGCTACTTAAGATTGTTGGATAAATTACAGAATGCCCAGTTAAATTTGAACTTTAGATAAGTAACTCACTGTGATTCACTGTCAATTTTTTTTGGGGGGTGGAATAAACTAATGAGATTCAACCAAGGGCCTACCCATACTTTGCTTGAAATATTTATGTAAACACATTATTTCATGCATTACATCATTTCCTACTTAAAATAGATAAAACTATATTCTTTTTCTGGTTTATTCCCTGCAACACATAATTTTTATAAAAACAAGAAAATATGCCAAAACAAACTGAAGATGGAAAAAGATTTAAGTATACATTATGATACAATAAAAGTCTTAGAGAGGAAGACATAGGCAGGAAAATCTCAGATATTCCATGCAGCAACATTTTTACCAATACATCCCAGAGGTAAAAACACATTGCCAGATGTAAAATTATGGTTGTTTTCAAGAAAAGACCCATTTTAACAGCCATCAGACATATTGAGAGATACTTGCTGAAGAGCCAGAGTTTGTAAAAGTTAAAGACTTGACAGCTGAGGTTCTGTGACAGAGATGAAACTATTATAACTCTTGAATAGACCAAAGTGGGAGGAGGGGAAGGGTTTTAAAGGAAAGAATAAACAAATGAGAATACATCAAACCAAAAAGCATATGCACAGCTAAAGGAAACATCAACAAAATGGAAAGGGAACCAACCAGATGGAAAAAAAAAAACACATTTGCCAATGATAACTTTGGGCAAGGGTTTGATTTCCAAAATATTAAAGAACTTACACAACTTCACATCAGGAAGATAAGCAATTCAATTATAAATGGGCAAGGGACCAGAACAGAGACTTCTCCAAGGCAGATGTACAAATGGCCCAGAGACATATGAAAGGTTGCTTAGCATCACTAGCCATCAGGGAGATGCAAATTAAAGCCACAATGAGATACTAATTCACACCGGTCAGAATGGTCATCATAAACCAATCAGCTCACAAGTGCTGGTGAGGTTGTAGAGAAAAGGGAACCCTAGTACATTGTTGGCTAAAATGCAGACTGGTGCAGCCACTGAGGAAAACAGTATGGAATTTCCTCAGAAAACTAAACATGGAACTGCCTTTTGATCTGGCAATTCCACTGCTGGTATTATACCTCAAGAACCCTGAAATACCAATTAAAAAGAACCTATACACCCCAATACTCATAGCAGCACAATTTACAATAGCCAAGGGCTGGAAACAGCCAAAGTGCTTATTACTAAATGAGTCAATCAACAAACTGTGGTACTTTACACAATATTATACTACTCAGCAGAAAAAAAGAAGGAGCCATGATAGCATAAATAGAACTGGAGAGCATTATGCTAAGTGAAATAAGCCAGGCAGTGAAAGACTAATACCACAGGATCTCATTTATAAGTGGAATCTAATCAACAAAACAAACACATGAGACTTGGCAATAAAGAAGAAATTGACAGTGACCTGAGGAGGGGGGAAGATAATGGGAGTAAGAAGGGGAAGGGGCAAACAAAGGACACAAAGAGAGGACTCCTGAGCACAGAGAATGAGGGGGGGTTGACTGTGGGAATGTAGGGGCAGGGTAGGGGTGAGAAATGAGGGAAAAGGCTGGACAACTGTAACTGAACAACAGTAAATTTAAAAAAATTAGTTAATATAATTTATTTATCAATTGTAAATCCCAAGTGTCAAGACACACTTGGCCATAACCAAATAAACTAAAACTTTATTGATCTGGATCAATTGTAAGTGAAATCAAACAGACCTAACCAAAGTTTTTTTAAAAAGACTACAAAATAACTTTATTAAACACTCAGTACCCAATTCATTCAGGATTTCTCTCATTTAAGCACAGAGAGAATGATTTGAGGAAAAGTTTCTTATGAGCCCATTGAACAAATGGAATCAAAGTTTTCACTATAGAAGAAAAAATAAACATAAATAAGAAATGGCGAAAAGTCAGATGTAAATTAGAAGCAACAATACCTGTGGAAGGCAGAACAATGACTCTCCAAATATGTCTATGTTCTAAATTCTGGAACCAGTGGATACATTACCTTATATAGACAGAGGGGCTTTGTAGGTATGGTTAAATTAAGAAATCATAATGGGAAGATTATCCTTAATTGGCCGAATTTGTTTCCTCAGAACCAGATGGTGTTAAGTGGGGTGATAGCACTGACTCATCCACTCCTCGGTTTGCTTTCTTACCCATGTGTCTGGCACTCCTGTTGTGATGTGAGCAGTCAATGCCAGAAGCTCAACTGAGGCTGTTGAAAGAGTGCCTACATGCGGTGTCTCTGTATCTTGAGTTTCTCTAGCATTTGTGACTGGTTCCTAAAGGGAATGAAACCATCAGTGAGCATTTCTAAAGCAGATGTGAAAGAGGCCAGTCTCTTAGGCATTTAGGACTTACACAGGTTCAATACCATTCTGTTACATTCACTTGTTCCAGGAGGACTCAGAGCCTGCCCAGAATCAAAGGAATAAGACATATAGACACAAACTCTAAATGGAAGGCATATCAAAAATTTGTGGCTATCTTTCATGGTTAATCTGTCACTGGTAAAATTTACTGAAGCTGAACATATACACATAGTTTTACACAGCAAGCTTTTGCTTCCAGTATATTCTGTTTAATATACACTTCACACAGAACACGTGCATGTGTTCCCAAAATACATGTACTGAAGATTCATAATAACACTGCTTTAATTGAAAAACAGGGGGAAACTAAAATGCCCATTAATAGTCCAGTTGACAAAGAAATTTTAGTATATTACCAAAGATATAATATATAGGATGAACACTTAATCATCTACAACTACATGTATAACTATGAGTAAATATTATAAGCATTGAGTAAAAGGCTAAAAGAAAAAATATACTGTTTTATTCCATTTGTATAAAAAATAAAGAAGCTAGCTAAATCTACTAGATTGATGTTGATTTCACACGAGTGAGGGGTTGAGGTTCTGGGTTGTTGACGTGTCCTTGGTCTTCTTTCTGGTTGAGAGTTATGTTCAGTTTGATAATATGCATTTCTTCTTGTGTATTGTACTACTATAATATATTAACAAAATTAATGAAAAAATTATGATCTGATGGTGTCAGTTTTCTATCACTGTTTTAAAAAATTAGCAAAACTTAAGGGATTAAAACAACATGTATTTATGATCTTAGCGTTCTGAGGGTCAGAGGCATGAACTTGGTCTCTCTGGGCTAAAACCAAGGTGTTGGCAGGGTTTCATTCCTTCTGGAGACTGCAGGGGAAGACGCACGGTTTTGCCTTATTTAGCCCTAAGGCACCTGTATTCCTTGGCTCTTGGCCTCCTCCTCCATCTTCAAAAAGAGAAGCACATCATCTTAAAATCTCTCTCTGACTAAGACTCCTTGTGATTGTCTGGGTTGGGTTCACCCAGATGATGCAGGAAAATTTTCCCATCACAAGTTCTTTAATTTAACCATATTTACAAAGTCCCTATTGCTATATATGGTAACAAGTTCACTGGTCCAAGAGATTAGAGCATGGATACATCTGGAGAGCCATTTTTCTGCCTTCCACACTTTCTGTTACCTCTAATTTACATCTACACCTTTTTTTCTGACCTTTCACCACTTTTTTTATTTGTATTTTTCACTCAATAGTGAAAACTTTGATTCTGTTTTATCAAATGGCCCCATAAGAGACTTTTCCTTAAATCATTCTTCGTATGTTTAAATGAGAAACATTATGAATGAGTTGGGTACTGAGTATTCAATAAATATAATGTTATTTTGTAGTTTTTCAAAAATTATGTGTTGTGACAAAATGGCTCCTCTGTCACCTGATATTCAATACAGGAGTAAATAAAAAAATACAGTTTATGATGTAATGCATAAAATCAGGTGCTTACATAAGTATTTCAGGCAAAGAATGGGTAGGTCCTTGGTCAAATCTCATGATTCATTTGCATACAAGTTACTACTATCTCTGAGTGGAATAGAGTTAAGTAGAACAGATAGTGAAATTTTACGCTGCCTCATCCTTCTCATGGCCTATTTGCCAATAACAACTGCCAAGAAACACAAGAAGAGGGTGTCCTTTTCACTTTTGCCCTCCACATTTACACAGGAGTATATAATTGGCAAGATTCCTGAAAGTGAGTCCAGGTAATATACTTTTAGTTTCTTACTTTCCAACAAGAAGGGGAGTAGAATGGAGTTCACCTGCAGAATATGCTTCAGAGAACCATTTTCTAAAAGAGCTTTAAGAAAGGAGTTTCCTAGATTTTCTACCATTGAATATTTCCTCTAAATTTCTGCCACCACCCTGAGGACACAATTTCAATGTTCACCACTCTGACTCAACTTTGCCGATTGCATCTTATTGTAAACAACCTGCCATCTCAGTGATTTAATCACAGCCAAGTTTTTCTTCTTGCCCCATTGCATGTCAGCAGCAGCTCTGCTCTGCGGCTGCTCCATCCACCGTGACCAGCAATAACTCTATTCTGTTCTGCTTGGCTCTGACCCATGAATCTCCTCCACTCAAGTTTCCAGGCTAACGCAACAACAACCTTGGAACGTGATGTTCTCTTTAGCATGCTGTTCAAAATAAGACTCGAAGTTTCTGCTTAGAACTGGCATGTATTACTTCTTTGTTTATTTCAGACAATGTCAATAATTTAAAGTTTAATAGGAATTTCCATTCAATATTTTCTATTCTAAATTTGGAGAGCCTCTTTAAATAAGACTAGCATTGGAAAGGATTCTTCTTAAGGAACATAGACATGTTTATCTAAGGGCTGAAGTCTCTGTAGTTTCTGTTGAATATCTTTGTTTTTACAATTATGTTATATGACTTTTTTATAATTTTATGCAATTTATTGAAGTGATACTGGTTAATAAAATCATACAGATTTCAAGTGTACCACCATATATCACCTGTATATTGTATTGTGCATTCAACCCCAAAGTCAAGTCTCCTTCTGTGAACATTTATGCCTCCTTTACACTTTTCTACCTCTCCCTACCCAGCCTTTCCCTCTAATATGACTATATTGTTTTCTGTCTATTTGTTTATTCTTAAACCCTTCACATTTTTTTACCTCATCTCCAAAATCCCTCCCCTCTGAAAGTTGTCAGAAGTGAAATAAGCCAGTCAGAGAAAGACAAATACCAGATGATCTTACTTGTTGTGGAATCTAGAGAACAAAATAAACTAAGAAACAGATTCATACACGTGTGCATTACTTTTTGCTCATACTCCATCAGTTAAGTAAGCCACATGGAGCAGACACAGGTCTATGGGGTGAGAAATTATACTTCTGCACAACTGTGGCTTCTGCAACAAAGTTTGACCACAGTGGAGTTCAATGTTTCCTAAATCCTACTTTTGATTTCTTTATAAGTTCTGCTTATTCCTTCTTCTAGTAAATTCCCTCAACTTAAGTTAGTTTAAATGAGTCTTTGTTTCTTACAAAGAAATGTAAGTTAAATATAAATTTTAAAAATATTTGAGTTCATAAATTTATGATTCATAATTTATACTCTTTAGGTACTGTTTGGTACCTAGTAAATGCTCAATCAAATTTATATATCACTAGTTGTCAGAGGAAAATAATAACATATTCTTATAATGAAAATACAATGAAGGGATGCTTTTATTATGCTAATTTCAAATAAATGGAAGTTGAAGGTTAAGGAGTTTTAAAAATGAACCCCAAATTTCACAGTCAAGAGCAGAGCAAGGTTTGTATTGAGACAATCTGATTCAGAAATGATGTATGTAAGTAAATACTATGCATCTAATCAATAAACACAGTGTGTAGTACAATGTGCTGAACTTCAGTATACATATTAGTCCCATTTACAGGTTGCACTTGTAATAAATAAAACTATAGTTATTTAAAGTTAAAATTTCAAGGAATTGTTGGAGCCAATTTACATGTATTTTTAACTTCATATTTTTGTGTAGTTCTTAATGTGACAGTCTGTAAAATTATAAGAGTATATTTTTGCAATGATGGCCACAATAAAGTCTCCTGTTCATTCCCCTTTGTAATTAATTTTGGTTCTTTACCCATCAGGAGTTGGTATCTGTTTTCACCTTGAACTCGGGCTTGAGGAATAAGTTAATAAATAGAAGTGCTATATCAACATTTCTAAATGTGATGTCATTAGCTCTGTATAAAAGCAAAAGCTTGTAAAGGAAAGTCACATTTACATATTGCTATTTTTAAGGTTCAAACAATTACAGGTACAGCACAGCAAACTGAGAATATTTTCAAAGAAAACAGTAGATAAATGGCAACAAAGGGTGTTTAAATGTATAGCATTCTAAACTTAAATATTATTGCAAAAAATGAAAAGCTACCCAAAGTGTTTATGTAAACACTTATTCGTGTAATAAAATCTGTCTGTAGACTGTTTAAGTTGGGTTTCGCGCACTTCGCCCTGAGAACTCATGCGTCAGTGAGCACTTTCAGAGTGATAACTTCGACACATGAAGTTGATGTCATAATGTTAATTAGGAGCATATTTGTGATCATTGTGGTGGGGGCTGAAAGATCAAGTATTTGGAAAATGCCAAATTAAGAGAAAAATTGGAAAATTTTCCTTTCTTCCCTATACAGATTGTACCTCTGAGTACAAATAGTAAATGAAAATAAATTTATCTTTATAAATATATTCCAGCTAATGAACAAAGAAAGAAAATTTAATTGGAATAGTTGTATTTTGTGACTTTCCATATAATAATCCCAATGGTTACTAGCATTGCAAAAAGTTAAGACAAGCAGACATTAACTAGTACATGATGTAAGTATACCACATCATTTTGAAGCATTCCATATACACATATATATTCAAAGTTATATATATATATATATATATATATATATATAATGATTAAATTAAACCTCTAGATCTAATGATTAATTTTGAGGAAATATAGTGAACAGAGGTCCGCATATACTATCACTGAGAAACAAGTAGCAAAATTCAGCAAAAAAAACCCACCCAAATTCTTCAAAAACAACAAGAAAACATGAGAAAGTTAAAACCATGAAGAAATTCTAAACTACAATAGAGGTAGCAAACAAACTGGGTAAGGTCGCACATCAGAAGCCATAGATACTTATGATCTTCGTCCATTCCCATTTCTCACTCTCATTATCACCCCTCCCAATGGGCGGACCCTGAGCAAGGGCAGTCTTCCCCGCTTTGTTCTTGCTCTCCGGGCTCTCGGTTGAGTGAGAGGAAAGCTACAATTTATTGTACAACAAACTAGGTGCCCTCTGCAGGTAGCCTCTTCCAGTGGTTGTGTCAGGAGTAAAATTTGAGGAGTATTGAAGAGCCAGGTGTCTGCCCTGGCGTAGTAGTTGTTACGAGTTCAAGTGTCAAACTCACAAGACACAGCAGACTTTCACCTAATGCTGTATTTATCTAGCTTCATAGAAGGATAAAGGACAAGAGATACATCTGGTAAAGCATTGTCATATCATCAAGTAGCCCAGAACCTACACACATTCACAGCGTCTTTCTCCCCTCATAAAATGCGTATGACCACCATGGAAAAGAGCAAGTACATGGAATTCACCTTAACACCGAGAATCCATGTCCTCTGTTTCCATCCAGCCTTGCTGAACTGTCCTAGTTCCAGAGCCCAGGCCTCCATGCTACCTCACAGTCCTTGCCAGGGTAATGGCCTCTCAGAAAATTACGTGTATATTAAGTTTCTCAAATTGTACATTTTCATATGTGTAATTTATTGATATTTACCTTTAATATACTTCAAAAGTCTGTAAGAAGTTATAGAAATTCCAAAGGAAAAAACATTTATGTAGAATAAACACTATTACATATATATATATACACACACACACATAAATAAAATACACACACACACACACCTATTATCTGTTACTTAGTATTATGCTGCTAGGCTATGAGAAAAAAATGGTGAGAAATTTTTAAAAATCTGCTTCGTTGAACTTTCAATATATTGAGTTGCCCAAAAAGTTCCTTTAGTTTCTTTTCCATAAAATAAAAACACATTTTTCATTTTCACCAATAACTTCATTGATGGATACTTTGAGTATGTTGGCTATTTCTTTTGTGGTATAATGTTGATTGTTTTCAATTAATGTCTCCATTTGATCATTATCAACTTCAGCTGATCTACCTGACCAAGGAGCATCATCCATTGAGAAATTTCCAAAACTTCCCAAACTACTTTCGACATGTTCAATCAGTCACAGCACCTTCTCCATATACTGCACAAATCTTTTTTAATTGAGTTTCAGTTGCGTTGTTGTCTCCCTTGAAATACTAAAGCATAATATGTTGCATATTTTCTTCCATCTGCAATATTAAAATGGCTGACAAAAATTCACCAATTTCGATGTTTTTTTTTAATCCATGCTGACATGACAGCTGTCCCAATACAATCTAACCAAGTTGTTTTGAATGAGGTGAAAGACAACAAAGCTGTACTAAAGACATCTTACAGAAAAAAAAGAATGAACTTTTTGGCCAACCCAATATTAAGGGAACTATATAACATTCAATAATAATTAGGTTTAGTTATAATAAAATTTATGTATTTATGCCAGTTGTTATAGGAAGGCCGAGAAAAGGCAACCAGTATTTGTAGGGAGTTATAAATCATTTCTCTAAAAAAGTAAATTTAAGTCATGACCTGGAAGTGAGAAGTAGTAGTCGGCCATACTGTTAATTTCAATGTTAGCTTTAGAAAGAATTCACATAAGGCAAGATATTTACTCATGAAAGTTTTAGAATTATTTATAAGGTTGCAATGTGGAAAATCAATCAAAAGGGGATAGGTGTATAGACATTATTTCCAGTTGTTAGACCATTGGCAGTATTATAGATAAAGAGTGACAGTGTTCTTGAATCAATTAGTATAGTTTATAAAGAGAGAAAAAGTAGATAAATTATAGAAACATGTAAGTGGTGGTAGGGTTTGTGAGACTGGTGATTGACAGTCTATGAGAATCAGGGAAGAAGACAGAGTCATAGACAAAGGTTCCCAGTATTTCCAAAAATAAAGGAAATTATGGGAAAGATGGATGGACAAAGGGAAGAGAATAAAAGTAATTGGTTTAGAAGTAATAGAGAATCCAGGTGTGGATGTATAGAGTTTGATGCACTGAATATACTGAACATTTCATTGGCAGTTGAGTATTGAGGATTAAAGCACATGGGTGAGTAAAAGATATATAGGAAAAGTTCAGAGCTTATGTATCTTAAAACTCAAGAGACAAGACTTCTGTCAGAGAGTTGCTAAGAAAGACATAAATTAATTTTGTTCTATAATACAAGTAACACCTGTATATAATAAAATCTGTACATACAAGGTCTGTCTAGAAAAAGTCTAGCCATTTTTAATACAATGAGAATTGTTTGCATAGTACTGATGTAACCTGGCAGCCCAGGAGAGTGGACTGGAATGTGCATGCGTGAGCAATGATGACTTCACTGTACTAGTCAGTGGGGGAGGTAGATGCCATTGAGTGAGCATGTGTACTGTGTGGCCATTGCATTCAAAATGACTGACTGAGTCAAGTTCTCTATCAAATTTTGTCTTAAGCTTGGACATTACACAGTGGAAACTATTAGGATGATTCAGGAGGCCACAGCTATGAGCAACTGGAGACTGGCCACTTCATCACATCTTGTGCAGAGTTTTTGGTGAAATATCCAATGATCCAGGTGATGTTGTACCTCCTGTAGTCCAGTTTTGGTGCCCTGCAACTTCTGGCTTTTTGCAAAAGTAAAATCACCTTTGAAAGAGAAGAGATTTCAGATCGTCAATGAGATTCAAGAAAATATGAAGAGGCAGCTGATGGCAATTGGAAGAACTGTGTTAGGTTAGGTCCCCAGGTGCCAACTGTGAAGAGGACAGAGGTGTCATTGTCCTAGGTACAATGTTTCTTGTATCTTATATCTTCTTCAATAAATGTCTCAATTTTTCACATCACATGGCTGGATACTTTCTGGACAAATGTCCTGTATCTGAATGAACTTGTGTGCAAACAGGTTGATATGACTATTTATACAAAGACAGTTTTTACAATTAAAATTCACATTTTAACATGAAAATTCCAGTTCTTCATAAAACTTATTTTCTATCTTCATCATCATAATAATATCCTAATTTTATTCCAACTGGAGAATCTGTAAACACAGGCTTATCCAGCTCACTTTACAGGCAAAGTAACTATTCTTGAGATGGTCCCACTACAGTAGACCCTCTCTGGTCGTCCAACCCAAGATACTCCCTTTCCTGGCTTTATCTTCCCCACTTTGTGCAGCCACTCCAACAAAGAGGCCTTGAGGTTGTTAAGATGGACAAAGGTCTATTAAGATAATGTGAGAGGAAGAGATGAGATATGTGTAGTTAATGTATATAAGGTCCAATTAATGTATATAAGATAAGGGAATATATCATTTTTGACATTTTAGAACTTTGAGAATGCTTAAATATTGATAAGAAAAGCTTAACTGAGTCTAATTAATATGAATTTATCATGGTATTAACAAGTCTAGCTTTGTGATTTTTTTCCAGCAACTTCCAGGCCTCTGTATGAAGGCCAAAAGGAAACAAAGCCTTAATAAAACGTTTTTTGTGTGTGTACATGTATGTGTGCATGTATGTTTTTCTAGAAGTCCTGACAGAAACAGAGGGCAAGACAACTGAGAAAATTGTTAAAAGAGTAAAAACAAAATTTGTCATGATATAAAGTCACCTCCATCATACATAGATTTTGGTTACTAACATCAGAATGTAATCAGAGCATAAATTAATTACATTTAACTTCATACCTCATAGCCTTTCAACCCAACCAGGAAAGCACACAAAACAATATGGGGATTGCTGTAGGAAAAAAATTACTGCTGCTACCATTCTGCATTGGGTAGCTCATCAAACACATCACAGGTTTTACAACAAGTCAAGTGGTTAGGCAGGAAAAAAGTCTGATTCTGGTGTCCTCCTAAAGCTGGATATCTCCAAGGCTTCTGTAAGAAAAGATGAATTCTGTGCAGCTCTGCTTTCTTACTTTTGAAGTAAAGACCTGTGTAACCCTGCTCTTATGACTGGAAAGGCAAGTTTGACTTATTCATCAATAGATATGGATCATAGTATGAGAAATTTTTAAGACAAAGAAAGGAGTTCAGAAGATGGTTCATGATCATCACGTGAAACTTTCCTATTCTACACATTCATTCTTATGTAATTCTCTGAATTTACCCTTATTTCTTCCCAAATATCAATAGAAAGCATGACCCTCAGAATGATGTTCATACGTTTCATTCTCCCCAGGATTTGCCACTCTGGTCTTTGCAAACACCGATGTCTGAAGGACATACTTTGGGTCCCTTCTTTGTAGAAGATGCACAGATGCCTCTATGTTGACTCAGCTGTTTAAATACACATTTTCAAACAAAATATTTGAAGCACCAATGCCAAATTCTTCCTGACATTCACAATAATATTGAACTTGACTCAACCAAACAAGTGCAACTATGTCTGGAACGAAAGTTCCATCTAAGCTTTATCTGGCTGCAGTGTTTAATGCTCTTTTTTTAGTTTTCTGTTTGAAAAAGATTTTGAGGAAAGCATTGGTGATTGAAGTTGTGCACCCATTAAATTCAAAAGGCATGCTACTACTATTTAGAGCATCTTCTAGCTTAATGTTAAATTGTCCTTAAAATAGTTCTGGCTTAAGTCTGCAAAAAGCTTTACAATGTGCTCAGTCCCTATAGAACACTTTTTTCCTCAGAGGTTGAAGCTAAATTACTATGACAATGTCTCTAATATTATTTAAATAAAAGCTTCGAAATCTCAGAGCATGCATGACAAGAGATTCCTGAATCTGTTAGAAAATCACACTTAAAAACAGAAGTAGAGGTTTGATTGTGTGTATGTTTGTTTGTTTGGGTTGTTTTTTAGGCAGACTCAGTTCAAAGTAATTTTTTGATGCAAGCACACACAAAAACATGTAGTTAGAAAAAATAATGAGATGCTAATAAAACTCAGATTTCCCTATTTGTATACTCTTGTATCTCCATCACAACATTTAAAGAAGAATTTTCACAGTCTGATACATTCCAATTTGTACTCCAAATGCCCTGGTAAATGCCTATCTTTATATTTGTACTTCCGAATGCCGACAAATGTATCCCTTCCTTAGCAGAGTTTCCATAAGTGTGAAAGGAAGAGAAGTACAATGGAAGAACGCGGGCCAGCAATCTGGGAAGGAAGACACGTAGTATTTAATATTTTCTTCTGGCCGTCATACAGAGAGTTAAGCATGTTACTTATGCCGTGGCAGACACCAACATCACTGTTTTAATGTTACTGGAGTTAAAAGGTGTTGCTTCAAAAGAAATAAGCCTTTGACACACATTACCATATTATACATCCAAACTGAGGCTGAGACTTCATATGTATGTAAGTGCACACTGATTTTAAGGGACAGGCTACAATCATTGACTGAATTTATAGCCTAAAGAATTTGATTAGAGTGATAAGAAAGTAAAAAATATATGAAAAAAATATGGCATTCAAGAATAGTGATAAGAAATAAAAAGTAGAACATGACAATGGTTCTCCATGTGAAATGGAGGGAATACAGTTGAAAATACTTTCCCTCGAACAGTAGTTGTGCCACTTTCTGATCATATGACCTTAAGTACGTTCCTTAATTTTTCTGAAAGTTTAATTCCACCTATATAAAATGTGGGCATTGAAGCAACTTCCAGATGTTTCTGAAAACTACATTAGAAACCAGCCAGCCAACTGCTGGATAACGTTTGTTGTATTAACTTATAATTTTAAGGTATTATGCTTTATACCCTGGACTCTCTGTCATTCAAGCAGTTATACCTAATGATCCTTCTGACTTTAGGGTGTGATGTTACAATGAAAAAAAAAAACAATGTTTGCACTTCAAGCAGATATACTTTTAGGAAAATTTGTGCAAAAGTAATAGAACTCTTCTATGTATTCTTTAATAAGTATTTATTTATCACCTACTATGCTCCAGTTTTCATTTTTTGTTAACTAGGATATATCAGTTAAAAAGCAGCAAAGACAGCTGCCTTTTGAGCTTTAATACATAGAGAAAAGAAAAAAATTACCAGTAAATATAGTAAAATAATTATATTTTAAAAATTGAGAAAGAAGCAGGATAAAAGAGATTTAAAGTGGTCTGGTGAAAGGAAAACTTGCAGTATTACCAGTAAGTAGGAAAGGCAGATGTAGACCCAACTGGGAAGATAAGATCTGAACCAACATTTTATGGAAGTCATGGAGTTAGCCAAGTGAACACCTGGGGATTGAGTGATCCATTCAGAGGAAATATCAAGAGAAACTGAGGAAGGATAGTAGGAAGCTAGGAAGAATCCTGGGCGAGTGGAATGGGGAAACTGAGACAAGGAAATTGAACAAGGCCAAAAAATGTGAGCGACGTACAGCCCACTGGGGAATCGAAGAACTCATCTCCCCTAACCACAGACACTTGAGAGCGAGTGGGTTGTACCTCTCCGCCCTGACCAGAGAATACATGGCTTAAGTCTTCCTGGTCCGAGAGACAGAGAACAGAGACCCAACGAATGTCACTGGTGCCAGCTAAACCCAAGGGCAGATGAAGTCAGGGGAAAATAAAACAAAACAAAACAAAACACTGTTAAAGCCAGGCGGCAGACCCGGTATAAAAGTTAAACAGTATAGCAGAACAAAGATTATTCCCAACACTCCCCATGCATTCACTTTGACACATCAACATATTAAAAATGCACCTAGAAAGCTGATGAATATTCTGCTGAAACCCTCCTCTAAGATTCTCACCCATAAAAAAAAAAAACGTCCTCAGGACAAAGACTCAGGGCAGAGCTCTAGAGCATGCCAGTGCCCCTTCTAAGCATGAACTTTTTGTTTATTCCTAAACTCTAAGGGTCCCCAGGAGACTTACAGCCAATGGGCAGCAGCAGCTCGACCCAGGGTTACCCCCTTGATGCTGTCTCCAGGTCCCCATTTTTCTCTGACTTTCTAGTGAGCTAACAGCAGCACTGCCTGGGTTCACTCATTCCCTGTAACTTTTCTAGGGAGGCAATTCAGAGCACCCCCCAGTGTTACTTCTCGTGTTACTTCTTCTGCCCTACGTCCGTCCTTTGTTTCACTGCCCCAGCCTTAATGAACATACACTCAGAATCACTTGGATCGGTGTTGTGAAGTCTTTCCTACACGAAGTAAAAACCCATACACTACAGGCCAGCCTGTGGCAGACCCGCTCCGGATTAGTGCCTGCCTGGTAACAGTACTACATTAAGATGGGAATAGTTCTAGCTCATTTTCACTATAGGAAGGATGCTCTCATAGCTAGGGATGAGAATTAGATGAACTCAGGGTTAATGGGGAATTCATCCCTTATAGATAGTGGGGAAATTTTAGAAGGACCCTGTAGACCATTTCAATGATATTGGCATTGTATTTGTGGAAGGATGAGCCTTTGTGAGATGTTGAACAGAAGAGTAACGTGATTCACTCACTCTGGCAGAAGAATAAAGAATAAACTCTAAGCGGCCAGGCGCACAAGCAGAGAAATGTATTAGGTGGCTATTTACATGAACCCAAGGAGGAAAAAATAGTGTCCGGCGTGGTAGTTACATAGTAATGAGAAGTGACAATATTGGATGTATTGAATATTTTGAAAGTTGAGCAAATAAGATGTAATATATTTGACACAAGATATAAAACAAAGGGCAACATCAAGAATAACTTCAGCATGTTTGTTCGAAACAACTAGAAAGCTAAAGTTGTCACCCAATCGCAGACAGGTAATTGGTGGAGCAGGTTTAAGGAAAAAGAGAAGCATTTTTCTGTTGGCCATGTTAAGACTAAGATATATTAGATATCCAAGTGAAAATGACAAGAATGGTGCAATATCAGAACATGAATTACTAAAAAATTGGGGGCTATCAATATATAGTTGGTATGTGAAGCCATGAAACCTGATCACATCACCAGAGAATTGCTCCTCCGACATTAAATTGTTGGAGAGGAGAGGAGAATGGTACATTGTAGTGTGGCTCCATGGTACGGGATCTAATGTCCAAATAAAAGGGTGGATTTCAGAGGGAATTATGAATTACGAGGCACAAAGCGTTTGTAAGTGTTTTTGCAGGTAGGTGTATACACATGACAAGTGTCCATGGATCTGCTTCCAGTTTTCCCAAAGCAAGATAATCATCTGAGGATGAGTGTAAAAGGAAGTGCTGAGTGATTGATTGTAGAGGAAAAGGTGTAAAATAGTGATTCTCGGTAGTGTGAGAATAAATTAATTAGCAAAGTACAGCCAGGAAGCACTAAAAAACCTTGGGCATGTTAACTGAGACCCAGTCCATGTGGCTGTGTGTTTCCCTGCCAGCCATGCGAAACAGGGAAATCACAGAATAGAAAAAGGTTAGGGTTTAACTTTGGCTTTGGTTTAGAAGAGTATGAAGCACAAATGCAGCAAGAAAGTCCTTGTAAGGGACTGAGCAAAAGAAGCATCATAAGGATTTGCTATGGAATTAAATTGGCTAGACCTGAAGAGAACATGAAGAGGCAAAGTCACCTGTGTCTACATCTATTTTCTTTTTTATCTCCATTTTATCACTATATTTATGTCAACTACATTACCCCATAAGAGTAAACATTATGAAGGGAAGGGAAGGAACTAAGGGATACTATTATAGGCCTCTCACACACACTTCTTTTTCCACAATGCTTGAGCCAAGTATTGGTGAGAGGCAGGGCAGAACCAGGGCAAGGAATGAAAGTAACCTCTTACAGGTTTGAGGTATCCAAGAGAAGAAACAACAATTTTTTTCTGTCCCAGACATTCTTGAAAAATTATTGTAACTTTCAGAGTGAATAACTCTATTAATTCATGTAGGCAGATAGTTTTTAGAAACCTCATCAAATTTTCTCTTACTCACAGTAGTAGAGGAGTAGCAAGATGAATTTCAGGGCACCTGAGAGAAACTTTATAACTGTCATCAAAAAGGAATAGGCCTTAAGGAATAGAATAGAGAACTGATACAAAACAGCAGAAATATACAAGCAAGATAAGACTTCTCTCGCTGGACAAACTTTACCATATTTCATTACTTATAGCTCTAATTTTTCATTTTTGTAATGCCTAAGCTTTCAGGAACCGAGATGTAATGCACAGGAAGATTAAGTTTCTGTCAGTTAAAAACACTGGCACTTGAAATAGAATTTATGTTTACATATAGAAAAAGGAAATAAAAATTCTTGCATATCTTCATTTGTTATAATGAAGCCCATATCTATAATTAACACAGCACAGCACCAACCAATGTCAGGTGCACTGCAGATGCTCAGTAATGCCCTATGAAGGGGAATATGACTCGGGAGAGAAAGGGGCAATGGTAATTAAACCTTATATCAAAAATGCTAGATAATTTAAACGTATATTTTCCCATTGTCTCTCTCATCAATAGCATATGATATTAAGGGCAGCCATTAATTTTTCCACTTTACATGGTGAAAAGTGATGGTGCAATGCAAGATCTTTTTATCCATCTCAGCACATACAACTAATTAGTGAAAGGAAGTTAGAGAAAAATGGGATTTTCACTCCCACTCCCCCATGAAAAAAAGAGAAGATAAAGAAAACAACTGAATATGCCTCAGAAAGAAAAAAATTTCTGATGAAAGAAAATCTCCTTTACAGTAATACTTCATTCAAGTAGAGCTAATTAGGGTTTCTGACAGGGATGTTGTAGCAAAGATTTTCACATTGGCTGCTAACTCAGTCAGGGATCTCCAGAGAAACATAACCAATAGGATAGATCGGTGATATGCAACCCGTGGGCCGCATTGCCAAGAATGTCTAAAGCAGGCAATATCTGACTATTTAGTCAGGGGCAATGATGCCTTTTCCCTTAGATTGTGAAGTTAAAAAAAATTGGTAACAGCCAACACAACGGTAGCTGTCCGGTGTGGATAAATCAAAATTGTATCTAAATTATATCTATTTTTTGTTAGATTGGCTAAAAATGCGATACATTTTTTGGCGTGCCTCAGAATTTTAGTAATTAGTTGATGTGTACCATGAGATGGAAAAGTTTAAAAATCGCTGGCACAGATGGAGAGGATAGCTAGCTAGCTGGGTGACAGACGGACAGACAGCTGAAAGTAGAATGGAATAAGCATTGCTGAGAGAGTTAGTTACAATAGATTCAAGAGCAGACCAGGGAAGTGG
The DNA here is from genome assembly GCA_004024845.1 of Tonatia bakeri. Taxonomy (NCBI): domain Eukaryota; kingdom Metazoa; phylum Chordata; class Mammalia; order Chiroptera; family Phyllostomidae; genus Tonatia; species Tonatia bakeri. The sequence continues at coordinate 154,693 of PVIA01000854.1, forward strand.
AGTCCATGCAGCATGTGCACACCTTGTGTCTCACAGCTGCTATAAGCTGTGAAACCTGTTGATACACTCAGATTAAAACTGGAGCCATAAACGTCCTGGAGCAACAGCTGGTGCATGGACAAATATGCACTTTACTTCCTGCCTTGTGGTTTTCACCCTCACCTTGTTTATATGTCGGAACTAACCGATCCCTTTTAAACTAATCAGTAATGCATCTTTTGCATGACAGGATTACATTTTGTAGTTTATGCCTTTATAAACACTGCCTTTTTTTTTTTGTTCTCTCCAGATAGCGACTCTGGTTGATACCTGAATCTGCATCTCTTGGTTTGCAATCCTTTTGTTCAAATATATACTTTTTATTCTTTATTACAGCCTAAACTTTCCTGGTTGAATACGTACACACGTGTGTGTGTGTGTGTGTGTGTGTGTGTGTGTTTATGGGTGTATTCTAGAGATGACTTATCTTAAGGAATTGTCTCATGCAATGTGTGGCTGGCAGGCTGAACATTAAATATAAGAGATGCAGTTGCAGTTTTGAGTCCAAATGCTAGGAAGCCAGATAAAAACTTCATTTTGCAGTCTTTGAAAGCAGAATCTGCTTCAGGAAACCTCAGTCTTTTGTTCTAAGGGGTTCATCTGATTGGATGAGGCCCACTCACATTCTGAAAGATAACCTGTATAACTCAAAGTCCACTGACTTAAATGTTAATCACAGATAAAAAATTATTTCACAGCAACATCTAGACTAATATTTGACTAAACAACTGGGCATCACTGTCTACCCAAGCTGACATGTAAAATTAATGATCGCAGTTAGGGTTTTGAACTAGATGACGTTTAGTCATTTCAGATTCATTATTTAACATATTACTTACTATAGAAAATAGTACATGGGTGGTACTTATAAAGTCTAATTATTGCACCCCTAAATGTAGACTTACAAAATACCATCACCCTTATTGAATGTACTGGCCAAAATTAACTAAAACAACAGAAGCCAGGAAGTCAGAAATTGATGAGTCATTTTTACCATATTTTGCTGTGTATAATGCACACTTTTTGTCCAAATTTTTGAGGGAAAAATAAAGATGCACATAATATGTGGGTAGTACCTGAAATATCTTGTATCTGTTCTTGTGTTTTGTAATTATTTGTTACATAAAGTTTCTTGTACCATAATATGTTAAAAAATAAATGTTAAAGTTCCTTTATAATACAAAATAAGTATCTATATATACACAAACATAAACATTGAATTAAAAGTTAAAACAAAAGATTTTATTTTTCCTGAAAGTTTTGGCCAAAACCATGGGTGGGCAATATACATGGCAAAATGCAGTAAGTCTTCCTTCTAATTCAAATATCAATGAATGCCATTCCTCTCCTTTTTAATCAATGAATGTCATGACTTTTCTATTTATTTATTTATTTTTAATTTAATTGTTATTGTATTTTTTCCACCCCTCCCCCAGCAATCACTGCATGGTGATCCCTGTACATGTATGAGTCCTTTCTCCTTTTTGCTCAATCCCTCTACTTCCTAACCCGCTCCAGTAGTTGTCATCTGCTCTCCATCTATGAATCTGTCTCTGTTTTGCTTGTTAGTGCACTTTATTCATTAGATTCCACATGTGAGTGAAATCATACGGTCTTTGTCTTTCTCTGACTGGCTCATTTCACTTAGCATAATGTTCTCCAGGTTCATCCATACTGTTGCAAAGGGTAAAATGTTCTTCTTTTTGATGGCTGTGTAGAATTCCATTGTGTAAATGTACCATAGTCGTTTTATCCACTCATCTATTGATGGACATCTGAGCTGCTTCCATATCTTGACAATTGTAAATAACGCTATAATGAACAAAGGGGTGTTTATGTTCTTTTGAACTAGTGCTTTGGGTTCCTTCAGATATATTCCCAGAAGTAAGATCACTGAGTCAAAAGGCAGATCCATTTTTAATTTTCTGAGGTATCTAAATACTGCTTTCCATAATGGCTGCATCAGTCGGCATTCCCACCAACAGTGCAAAAGGGTTCCCTTTCTTCACATCTTACCAGCACTTGTTTGTTGATTTATTGATGATGGCCATTCTGACAGGTGTGAAATGGTATCTCATTGTGTGGTTTTAACTTACATTTCTCTGATGATTAGTGATGTTGGGTATTTTTTCATATATCTATTGGCCATCTGTAAGTCCTCTTTGGGGAAGTGCTTACCAAGGTCTTTTGCCTTTTTTTAATTGCTTTTTTATTTTTGGTGTTGAGTTTTGTAAGTACTTTGTAAATTTTGGTTATTAACCCCTTATCAGATGTATCGGCTAATATATTTGCCCATTCTGTGGGTAGTCTTTATTTTGTTGATGATTTCCTTTGCTGTGCAAAAACCGTTTAGTTTGATACAGTACTATTTTTTAATTTTTTTCTTTGCTTCCCTTACCTGGGGAAGTATAGCTGATAAACATTTCTGTAATCAATATCCAAGATTTTGCTACCTTTGTTTTCTTTTAGGATTTTTATTGTTTTGGGTCTAACACTTAAGTCTTGGATCCATTTGAATTTATTCTTGTGTGTAATGCAAGAAAGTGGTCTAATTTCATATCTCTGCACATATGTGTCCAATTTTTTCAACAGCATTTATCAGATAAATAATCTTTAGCCCATTTTATGTGCTTGCTTTCTCTGTTGAATATTAATTGACTATAAAGCTCTGGGTTTATTTCTGAGTTCTCTGTTCTGTTCCATTAATCTATGTGTCTGTTTTTATGCCAGTGCCAGGGTGTTTTTGTAACTACGGCCTTAGAGTATGGTTTGATATTAGGCAGTGTGATTCCTCCAATTTTGTTCTTCTTTTTCAGGATTGCTGTTGCTCTGTGGGGCCTTTTTTGGCTCCATATAAATTTTTGAAATATTTGTTTTAGTTCTGTGAAATACATCATTGGAATATTTATAGGAATTACATTGAATCTATAGATTGTTTGAGTTGTATCAACATTTTAATGTTGATAATTCTTCCTATCCACAAACACAGTATGTGCTTTCATTTATTTGTATCTTCTTCAATTTCTCTCTTCGAGAAAAATTTTCTGTGTCTTATAATTTTCTGTGTACAGGTCTTTTACATCCTTGGTTATATTTATTCTTAGGTATTTTATTCTTTTTGAAGCATTTGTGAATGGGATTATTTTCTTAATTTCCCTTTCTGTTAGTTCATTACTGACATGTAAAAATGCAACTGATTTCTAGCTATTAATTTTGTATCCTGCTATTTTGCTGAATTCATTGATCAGTTCTAGTATTCTCTTGGTAGAATCTTTGGTATTATCTAAGTACAGTATCATGTCATCTGCCCCCACCAAAATAAAAAACAGTTTTACTTCCTCCTTTTCAGTTTGGATGCCTTTTATTTCATCTTCTTGTCTGATTGCAGTGGGTAGGACTTCCAGTACTACGTTGAATGAGAGAGGTGAAAGTGAGCATTCCTGTCTTGTTCCTAATCTAAAATGGAATGCTTGTAATTTTTGCCTGTTGAGTATGATGCTGGCAGTGAGTTTGCCATATATGGCCTTTATTATGTTTAAGTATGTTCCCACTTTCCTAAGAGTTCTGATCATAAATGGGTGTTGGGTTTTATCAAAAGCTTTTTCTGCATCTATTAATATGATCATGTGGCTTTTGTCCTTCATTTTGTTTATTTGGTGAATCACATTTATTGATTTGTGAATGTTGTACCAACCTTGCATCCTTGGGATGAATACCACTTGATCATGGTGTATAATCTTGTTTATGCATTGCTATATTTGGCTTGCTGATATTTTGATGAGGATTTTAGCATTTATGTTCAGGGATATTGATCTGTAATTTTTTTTCTTTGTAGTGTCTTTATCTGATTTTAGAATTAGGATAATGCTGGGCTTGTAAAATTAATTTAGGAGCCTTCCTTCCTCTTGGATTTTATGAAATAGTTAGAGAAGGAGAGGTGTTAGTTCTTCTCAGAATGTTTGGCAAAATTCACCTGTGAAGCCATCTTGTTCACAACATTTGTTTCTTGGGAGTTTTTTGATTACTGTTTCAACTTCACGAAGTTCTATCTATTCAGATTCTCTGGTTCTTCCTGGTTTAGTTTTGGAAGATTCTATGTTTCTAAGCATTCATCCATTTCATCCAGGTTTTCTAATTTGTTGACGTTTAATTGTTCATAATATTTTTTTACAATCCTTTGTTATTTCTTTGGTGTCAGTTGTTATTTCTCCTCTTTCATTTCTGATTTTATTTATTTGGGACATTTCTCTTTTTTCCTTGATGGGTCTGGTTAAAGTTTTGTCAATCTTGTTTATCTTTTCAGGTCCTGGGAGGTTAGTGTAGCTTCTACTTACTCCTCTGCCATCTTGGATCGACCTTGGCTTTCTTCTTTATGGCTATTAAATCATACTTATTCTGAGAGGCCAGTGGATTTGAGAACTTGGGAATTAGTATCATTTTCAAGGATAATTGAGAAGACATTTGACCTCCTCTATCTCCCTTCAACTTAATTCAATGTCTCTATCAATATTTTCTTAACAGTAAGGCAAGAATGTTATAGAATAAAAAGATGATCACTTCTTTCCCTTTGAAAAAGTCAGTAAAATCACATCACTCTCATGGAAAGGTTCCTAATCTCAGGGCTTATTAACACTCTGGACCTATACTTTGTCAAATTTCCATTAGTACTCAATATTTTTTCCTACACAGAATCATTGGCTGTTCCTTATATAACTTGCTTTGTCTTAACTCTAGGTGCTTGCACAGAGTATTTCTACTTTCTGGACTACCTATCTATTGCTTGCCCCAGCTCATTTTGTCTTTGCCTGAAAAACTCTGATTGGGTAAACCCAAGAAGGTGCTGAAAGCTAAGATGCATTATAATTTTGTAGTTTATATGGTTTCAGCTACTGTCCTCCACCAGTCTGATTTACTGTTTGTTCAATGACAGAAAAATAGCATTTGATTTGATGAAAGTCCTGTTGAGTTGGGGGGGGGATCTCCACTAATATCAAGTTATTAATCAGAAGTAAATATCCGTGATGGGGTTTAACTGAAGAAATTTTCTCCTCTGTTTTTAAACAGATGTATCCTCTTATGAAAGAAAAATGAACTGAAACCCAATCCTGAATTAGGAAATTGTTGGCTGAATACACTAGAGATATTTTGACTTACTCTATATAATTTTATGTAAAAATTATTAGAGAACAACATTGAAAATAAAGTGTTTCTTTGGATGAGGAAACACGATTTCAATGATAATGTTTTTGGTGAATTTGAATGTAATGAAAACATATTCATTAATTCTGATTGCTATTACTTAAATTGTCTAACATCATTTTTCTGTAACAGAATCAAATGGGTAATTTCAAACTGAAAATGGTGTACAACACTGCTCTGAGGCTAGAAACATGGCTCAAACAGTTGTTTCCAATGCTCTCAAAACTGAGTGAGCACTACCACTTCTATATGATTCTTTCTAAATCAGATAGGAAGAATGGATTTTTCTTCTAATGAATCAAATGAGGAAATGGCGATGTTTATCATAGATTTTTCTGTACTGATACAAATTATGAATTAACGGACAGCACTTCCAAATAAGTCCAAGCATATGCAGTTTCAGCAAGTTGTTCCATAGTAAAAAAAATATTGTAAAGGTTTTATCATCATCTTTTATTCTTTAGTGAGATATATTTGAGAGATTTATCTTTGAATTTCCATTACTTAAGCACGTGCACCAGTAATTGGTCTATTTCCTCTTAGATGCATGCCTAACACTTTCTATTCTTGCTTCATGTAGTATTGTAGAAACACAATTGTCCGAGTGCCAATGGTGGGACACAGAAGGTAAACAGTTAAGTACAGGAAAGCAGGACGACTGTTACCATGCTCTCTTTGTCTGCTTCCAGTGGTGTCCCTGGCATTAGTTTCCCCTCCCATTACTCTCTCTCCTACAGATTAGCTCTTCCCTCCTTACCTCAGTTTCCGCTGAGGTTTAGCCCTTTCTGTGGAGTAACAGCCTCAGGGCTCTCATAACATCACTCTTTCATGAGTCCCTCTTGTTCCAGGACTGGTCGTGTTTCCTGTTGTTTCTAATCTCTGCTTACTTTCTCATACATAGCGTTCCTTTCGTCTTCAATTGCCCATGTAACCAATTCCCCATATTAATTTTCCTCTGATTGAAATATTTAGGTTGTTTTAAACTTCCCTGCATACAAATGATTGTTGTTTCTTTTTCAGGCATAAACAGATAAAGACTAGATAAACTGAAAGGTGATTCATTTTTCTTACTAAGAAATCTACAAAGAAAATCTCATTATGAGCTTCTGAATGACACTTGAGTATTTTTTCCCTTTAGGTGTTTGAAGTAAATTAATGCCATCAACTAATAAATTTCTAGGGTCTTTCATGTACTTCATAAGCACTATTGTATATACTCAGAATCCAAAGTTATATAACATACAATCTCTTTTCTCAAGGATATAATGGGATAGAAAGACACTTAAACAGAAAATTGGAAACAGAACAATGAAAGAATGGAAATATGGATATATATGGCAATATAGGAACACATAAGACAAGACAATATAGGACATATAAGACAATATATAGACATGTAAGACAATATAGGGACATATAAAACTAAGCCAAAAGAGGCATGTGGAAGATCTCATAAAAGAGTTGAGTATAACTTCAAATATAATTTGGTAATCAATATCTATAACATAAATCTCTATTTGTTAATTCCCTAAATGCATTCCTCATATAGTGCATGTATTTCCATGGAACACTATAATAATCCAAACACTTGTTTACCTTGTTAACAACAATAGACACAACCCAGACACTCATTAGCACACTGTCTTGTATAGCCAATTATTGATAGAAATCCCCACACTTTCCTCTTCCAAAATTCCTTTCTTATCAGCAAATTTGTCCATATATTCAATGTTTTATATGTTCCTGCTACCTTTTCCTCTTACTGTAAATTCCCTGCTGGGTTTCTTCTAATGACTGATTTCCTTGAAGACATTTCAGGCAAGAGCTGCGTTTTCTTTTCCTTTGTGTTTCTGTATGTCAGGGCCTTGGTTTTGGGTTGCTGGTGTATGTGTGTGTGTGTGTGTGTGTGTGTGTGTGTGTGATTGCTGTTTTAAATAATTTCTTCTATAGTCTCAATGGCAACTTTCTTCTATTTCTCCCCTGCAATTCCACTTAGATTTGTTTGTGTCCCTTATGTCTAGCTTTCTAAAACCAATGATTAGTTATCTTTACATATTTTTTAAACCCCAGACCTAGTTGGGAAAAGTGATAGCTAACTTTCTCATTTTTGGCCTTTTTTGTCTATATTCCAAGTTTTTTTCTACTTTATTGACAGCACCTTTCCTTTCTCTTTTGTTAGCATCTCAGTCTTTTCTGACTTACAAGTTTGGCTGCACCACAGGTTTCCCCTCATTGTATCTCCATGCTTTGCAGCAAGCACATAAGAAAGCTATGGGTTTAAAAATAACCGTAATCTTTAAATCTATTCTGAATCTTCAACACTGCTTGAATTTTCTACACAATTCCAGATATACATATTCAAATGTCCACTTGATATCTTATCTTAGATGTGTAGCATGCAGGTCAAACTTAACATGAGCCCCAAGGCTTACTGATGTTTCACATTATCTGCTCCTCTCTCAGTCTGGGAATGCTCTCCCCCTCAGAAAACTCTACTGTGAGCCTAGGATTTCTTAAGCCATAGTATGTTTGCTCTTGGATAATTATTTCTCCTACCCTCCTATACATCTTCTAGCAATTAATTTTTTCTCTAAGTACAAACATATCTGGAATTCATCCAGTAAAATCTGTTGCCTCTAGTACCATTGTCAAGCAAGCCAAAATTCTCTCACCTAGTCTATACATGTCATGCTTCTGGTTTTGATTCTCTACTGTACATTCTTTGAAATAAGCATAAGTGATATTTTATGATAAGCAACTATGATCATGGGACTTAATAGTTAAACCACACACGGCTGATGGATAAAAAGCAAGCCCCAATATGCTGCCTACAAGAGATCCACTTCAGGTACAGGGACGCAAAAAGGTGCGAAATTAACTGTAAAGTTTAAACTTACAATTTTATGTGTCATTTATATTTCAGTAAAGCTGGAAAATAGCACAAAATAGAATGGATATCCCATTGTGTTACTCTGCTCAAAATCCCTGGCAAGGTTGACACATCTGTCCCCTGAACAAAGGGAATATCAGCTGCACTAGGAGTTTCATTCATCCTCCCAGAACCTAACTCAAGATGATTTCCCCTCGAGAGTCAACATGTAGTCAATATCTGGATGGGGAGTATGCAGATTCAGTCCCAGGGACACTGAAGAAATATCACGGCTCCAGAACTTCCAGTTGTGGTTGGCTGAGGCCTCAGTTGGATATTAATGGGTAGCCTCTATCCAGTGTTCCCTGCCTTGGTTTCTTACAAGTGAATCTCTTGTGTCCCCTTTCAGCCAACCATCTGTGTGAAAGTCTTCATTGCAGAGTCTGCTTCCAGGGAACCCAATCAAATGGACAGCTTCAACAACAGTGCCCACCAGACCCTCTATTCTCTTCAAGTTGAAAAGATACAGTAGAGGTATGTGAAAGTTTTCAGTATATTTACAAACAGCATACCAACATGATCTAAAATTTGGATCCAGAGATAATAAGCTTCAGATAAGAAAGTATATGATTTTCTACCTCCATATTTGTGATGTCAGTGTCTACTTTTCATTTCTCCCTTTCTTCAATCATTTATTCCTTCTTTCCATTTTATTTCCTTCTTTTTTCCTTCCTTCCCCTCTTTTTCCTTAATTAATTTAGTCTTCCCTGCCTTCTTTTCTATCTTCTTGTTGTCAAAAATCATTTATTGTATATGTATCACTTCACTTTATGTGGAAGAGACAGTATTGATATGAAGGGAAAAAATATGCCTTAAGTGATCTTACATTCTATTATGAGGAAACATGAATTCATCAAACAAACAAGTAACATAGAAAATATTTTTAATTTTTATAAGTTCTCTGAAGAAAAAACAAAGCATATAAAAGGCACCAGTATTACTAGTTTGGGCCATCACTATTTTAAATAGAGTCATCAAGGAAAGGCACGTTGATAGAAAGACATTTGAGCTAAAGCCTGAAAGAGCTGGAGGTGCGTGAGAGTCATGACGTTCTGGGGGAAAGAGAATTCCAAGCACAGAAACCTGACAGGCAAAGTCCTCTGCAGGTGGGTGCTCTGGTATGTATTTGGGGAATATCAAGAACATTAGTATGATCAGAGCAGACCTGGTAACAGGAGAGTCATTTTAGATAAGCCCAGGGAAAAGAGAGAGGATACAGTGCCTCTTTTGAAGAAGTTCAGGTAATCGTGTGGGATTTGCCTTTTATATCTGAGTGACAACACTGCAGCAGAGCAGTGGTGTGATTTAACCCATATTTAAAAAGGATCATCATTCTGGCTTCTATAATGACAATATAATATTTTGTGCTCTTTTTCTTACATATGACTATGAATTCAAACAACAGCTGCCAATATTTCCTAAGTACCAAGTACACTTTCAAAATAAACTTCTGGAAAGTGAATTTTGAATTTTAGATTTCACAACCTTAATTGAAATTACCTTTCACTTAGTATTTTGTGTGAAAGGTCTCAAATTCATAGCCTCAGCTTTCACCTTAAGAAATTAAATAATGCAGTCAAATTATTAGTAAGGTAGGCAGAAAAACAATAATACAGTTCAGAGAAAAAAATCAACAGATAGGAACTTCTAATCCACAAAGATAGTATAACTACATTTCTCCCTGCTCTTTTCCACTAAGTAAAATTATAAACCCTGAAAATAATGAATGAGACAAAAAATAATTTTGAAGAGTGAAAAGATAAAGGTGAACTGATTTGGGACCCCATGTCCAGAAAAACAGGCTAGGGAGTTTTAAGTCTCTACTCAACAACAGAGGATCCTGACTCAATGTTTTCCAGCTACCAACCTATAAACAGAAGGCGACCTAGGTAGACTCATTCCTTTGCTACCTGCAAACAGTGCTGTAGCTCTAGGGGCCCAGTAGATCATCCCTTGACTATATATGCTCAACCTGGTGTTTCATAGCCCAGAGGAAGGGGGTATTCTGCAGCAAACAGCCTGGTCCTGGAAGCCTTTTGTCTTCATGAGCCTGATATACTCTTCCTACTGCCAGGGGCTAGAGGGTTCCTGAGGCTGATCCTTCTGCAGTGAGTACCTAGTAGAGAAATATTCTTTGTTCTCCACATGTGGATAGAGAATCTACTGTTATCACTAGGGGGGAAATGAAAAAAAAACTGTACATGAAATCTCTATAATATTTGCTAGAACTGCATGTGAATCTACAATTAAACCAATACAAGTTTGCATTAAACATCGGTGATATAGAAAACAGAACTAATTTTAAAAACCTAAACACAAATTCTTTGTGGAGATCTATACATTTGATAAGCCTAGAGCCAGACTGAGCATAGAAAAAAAAAGATAATATACTAATTACCAATAGTAACAATTAGAAGTGATAAAAGTGCAGTTTCTAAATATGTTAAAAGAATATTAAGAGAATATGAAGGTAATAAGAGTAGTTACATCTAGCCACAGAGGAATCCATAAGAGTTAATCATTTTCAAGTTGGTATAGCTGACAGAAGAACTGCCTGACAACAGATATATTTTAAGAACCATTAAGGTTTCATCCTTGCATCTACAGTAAAAATTGTCATGTCTGAACTCAGAGTTTCAGAGTTTAGTTAGGAAAACTAATGTGTAAATATGGGTGTCAAAAATAACTTTCCTCCTACCTGTTTCTTCCAGTTAAGACAGGGAGGGCTGTATTCAAACCCACCGGGGGAACAGATAGGTAGTGTCTGTAACAAGACGTCATGTTTTGAAGCGTAGTCTAGTCATTTTCTGGGGGGGGGGGGGTGCACTGCTACATACAAACTAACTGATCAGACCACAGCTTTCCAATGTTTGACACAAAATAAATTTCTTTGTAAAGGCAACATCTTACTGACCCTTTAGCTTTAGTGTTCCTCTCCTTCCTCCTCACTCTCTCCTTTAACAGAATCCACACCGTCCCTCTCTCAATCCCCTGCAAGGGCAGCCATGTCCCCATGGGCTTTCCTCCCTGCCCTCTCCCAGTGGACAAAGGCATGTTCGGCACACGACAGGTCAAACTTGTGCTCTAGGTGAGCCCAGGCCTCAGCAAGAGCTGTGGTGTTGCTCAGCATACACACAGCTCGCTGTGTTTTGGCCAGGTCTCCACAAGGAACCACAGTGGGAAGCTGGTAATTAATCCTGACTTCGAAGTTCATAGGTCACCAGTCCACACCATGGATGGTACACTTTGTCTTGATGGTAGCAATGGCAGCATTGACATCTTTGGAAACCATATCACCATGGTACAACAGGCAGCAAGCTATGTATATATTGTGATAATGGTCACATTTCACCATTTGGTTGGCTGGTGCAAAACATGCATTACTGATCTCTGATACAGAAAGCAGCTACTGGTGGACTTTCTCTGCAGAGATGACAGGAATATGTGTTCCAGAGGGAAGTGGACTTGGGGATAGGGCACTGGAGTGATCTGGGATTTTGTCAGATCAACATTCAGGGTTCCATCAAATCTGAGGGAAGCAGTCACAGAGGACACATTTTGACCTATAAACTGATTCAGGTTAGTACTGGTTGGGAGCTCCATATTGAGGTTTCTATGACAGATGTTGTACATGGCTTCAGTGTCAACCATGAAGGCACAGAGTGTCCCAGGGTTGTACAGGTGGTGAGGACGGACTTGTAGCACTCAACCATTGCTGTGGAAACCTGGAGGGCTGAATAAACAGGAAAATACAGCTTAGACTTTTTGCCATAATCAATAGAGAGACTTTCCATCAGTACGGCCATGAATCCTGAGGCAGTTCTACTACTAAACTGTGGCAAGAAGCCCCGAGAACCCTGGCATGGTTGGTCAGTTCCTGAATCAGGTCCAAGACAAAGTCAATGATCTCTTTGCCAATGGTGTGGCGTCCACCGGCACAGTTATTGGCAGCATCTTCCTTGCCTGCGATGAGCTACTCAAGGTGGAAGAACTCACCATAGGTGCCAGTGAACACTTCACCAATGGCTGTGGGTTCCAAGTCAATAACACTGTCCTGGGCTCGTGCTTGCTTGCCAGCACCTGTCTCACTATAGAGGGTGTTGAATGAGTCATCTCCCCCTCAATGGTCTTGTCACCTGGCACCTGGCCTTTGGGCTGCATGTTATGGTTCAGGCAGTAGAGCTCCCTGCATCCCTGCAAGCATTGCCGATCTGGACACCGATCTGGCCAATGTGGATAAAGATGCAATCATGCATGGTCGCTTCCTGAATGTTGATCTGACAAAATCCCAGATCACTCCAGTGCCCTATCCCCAAGTCCACTTCCCTCTGGAACACATATTCCTGTCATCTCTGCAGAGAAAGTCCACCACCTTCCTTCCAGCAGATAACAGAGAGGAAGAGGAGCAGTTGTCCCTTCTTACAGCACTATTCCTGGGCGGTTGATGTAGAAAACCTCCTCCCACCTTCTAAGTTCTTCTAGCCAGGGTAATTATCAAATTAACTTAAGTCAGATTAACAGGAGAAAATGTGCAGAATTTACTACGGATATACACACAGAGGTGTCATAAAAGTATGCGACCCAAGAAGATATTGAGCAATTGTGGTTTATAGGCCATTCTGGACTAAGGAGAAGGAGGTGGGAATCTGGGATTTCAAAGGGAAAGCAGGTAATGTACAGGTAAATTAGAAAGAGAAAATGCATGGTAAACAAATTCTTGCTTGGTCACCTAGAAACAACAGGACACAGCGAAGTCTAACAAACAGGCTTTATTAGATTTCTCCTTGTCTGCAACACCTGGTTTATATTCTGATGGTAAGATGTGTTCTCTTCCTCTAAACAGGTTTCTTTAAGTCTAAGTTCCTTTAAGCAGATAAGGAGGGAAAGCTCTTTGTGAGTCTTTTGACTCTTAATAACCAACTCAAAATCAATGTATTGAAAGGCATGTTTTGGATGGCAAAACTTTGGTTTCCCGCATAAACATATGTGCACACTCATTATTGACTTTAAAGTCAGAAATAAAATGATTGCTTAAGGGATCAGTAAATACATAATGAAAAATAGAATTATTGTTAGCAGTATCCTTACATGAACCTCAATAATGCATTTTACTTGGGCTTTTTCCTTCATATTTTACAATGTATATCAGTTCAGATATGATTGATACCAACTGACATTTCAGGATCTTTGAAGTGTGGTAAGTTGTAGGATAATCAATTTGAATTCTTTTGGGAGAAAAAAGACTTTGAGTTCAATGTAAAGTGAGTAGAAATGATAAGAGGAGGAGATCAAAAAGTGGACTATTACAGTAATTTAGCCAAAACATTATGGGTGCTTATGTGGCAAAGATACAGCTAGCTATAAAGGGTGGGTTTACTTATAATATACATCAAATGTAAATTCCAAGAGATTTATTGATGGATTAGATAAGGGAGTCAGTTAGAAGAAAGTAGAAAGAACGGTGCCTATTTTTCTTATGTGACTGGAGCATGGTAATGCTATCTTTGCAGAAAGAGATGGGGGCAAGAGATAGGAAATATTCTCAGTTATATTAAAGTGATGTCATCAAGACAAAATTTACAGAAGTACCAGATAAATAATTTTATTTTACTTTAATTGATGACTGTGTGAGACAATAAATAAAATAGACCTTTGCGACAATGTCACTGGTCATTAATTTTTGCCTATGCTAACAATTGATACCATTTGAAAAAAGTAACAAATTATTCTTGACAAATTTGGGCTAGGAAAAATGGAGCATAGTTATAGCCCCCCCCAAAAAAATCTTAAGAATGGCCGAGGGTTGTAATTGGTAAATAATTAGACAACAATAATATTAGACTGTTTTTTCCTGAATGTGCAACTAAAGCTATTGTTCCCATAAAAAAGGGCAAAGTGAAAAAATTTAACTGCATAAAAAATTGATTAAGGATTAAAATATGTTTAATAGTGTGCTTCAAAAATTATTTCTGGAAGAAAATTCATCCATGTTGATATAGCTCTTATTAAAATGTAACATTTCTTAGAAAATATCAGAGTGAGAATGGCAGCATTCTTCATTCATCAGCATATTTTGACTACCTCCTATGTATCAAAGATTAAACACATATTGGGCCTTCAAAAACTAATTCCACAGTATCTGTCCTAAATCACTTGGCTGTCAATTAACAGAAACAAGAAAATATATTGATATTCGTGTATTATAATTACCATGATAATAGTTTGAAACCTTTATCTAGAGCACCCCAAGGATGATCTTATGGTAGTCTTTCCTGCTGCTACATAGCTTCATGCTTTTAGAAGACTGGACAAATGCAAAGCTACCAAAACCTGCATGCACAGTATAGTAATCGTTGTTTTGCTCCATCAGTTCTAAGTGCTACTTCATATCAATTTCCTTTCATCCCCATGGGCTCAACTCTATCCTTGTTTATGTAAGTAAGCACATGTAGCCAAAGTTTTAGTTTACCTTTTCCCCTTGGTCTAGTTCAATATAAGCACATGGTAAGTTCTCCATAAACTGAAGAAATTAGGTAAGTGTTTTTATTCATCCCATTCAATACACTGAAATGCAGAAAACAGTAGCTGTATAACCATGGAGAATTGTAACAGTGGGGGACTATAACCCACCTTACCTTTTTTTTTTTACATTGTTTCTGTAAATGCTGACTCTGACTAATATGTGACTGGTAGATTAACAGCTTGTTTGTATAAATGTTAGGTAGCAGCTAGGAATGAGTGGCCAGAGGGGAAATAAAGGCAGGGCCCTCGCCATTACAATCTAATGAAGAACTTTATACAATAGGCTGGAAGCAAAAGGAAAACATGTCTCCACAGTTCACTCAGAGATCCTTAGCTTGGTTTCATACAATTGCCTGGTGTCCTGAGCATTGCAAACAAAATAGCCCAGGAGAAGGGGAGAGTCCCTGAGACTGTGCTGAGAAAAGGGACTTCTGTAACAATCTTACTGAGACTGCTGGGCGTTCTGAACGTTGCAAAGTAGCACAGGAGGAAGAGGTGGGGCTATGATGGGAAAGGACGCCTCTGTGACAATTTCACTGAGACAAAGAATCTTTACTAACTGAGGAAGAAAGTCTTTGCAACTGTACATTATTCCCAAAGGGAGGAACTTAGAAACTAGTTAAGGTATATGACCCCTGAACCCCAACAGTTGGGATACTTAGATTAGCTAAGTATCCACTTGCAGCCTCGGCTCAACGTACAAACTTATTAACAACTTTGTTTCCTCTACACTTGGAACATTTAGACTAGCCAGGTGCCTGCCTGCAGCTTTGTGCTCATGTGTGTTTCCTAAATAAACTTGCGGTCTCATTTCCACAATACATGTTTGTCTCCCATTTGAATTATTATCTTGCGAGGGAAACAAAAACCCAGGCGGGGGAGGGAGCCTCTTGACTGGGTCTTTCCCCATCCGTAACATAAGAATCCTAGGATCTAACTTCAAAAGATACAGGCTCCAACCCTCAGGCATCCCATCTCGCTGAGATTTGCTGAACTTCAACTGGGGACTCCAAATGACATAAGTCCAGATGACGTGAAGCCAGGATGACTAAACCAGAATGACGCTCACCAGACCATCACTTGCCTTATAGGAATGGACTGTGTTCGTCTACATGTAGAGAACATTTCAACCCCCTCCCTTGATCTCTTTGTTTTGTTCCCCTCTCCCTCATAAAGAACCTCTGCCTCCCCTGAGAGGTAGAGGTAAGTTTTTAGATGTGAGTCCCCACCTCCTAGGTGGCCGCACCTGAAAATGAACCACTTCAGCACCTGCATCTCCAGTATTGGCTTTCATAGTGGCAGACAGCCAGACTTGGGTTTGGTTACACTTCCTCACACTTGTCAGCTAGTAAAAACATCTAGTTTCTTTTGCAATTCCAAAGCTATCATCCAAGCAAGCAACAGTTATGGGAAGGGTCCAACTTCCCCCATTTGGATGCCATGAGAATGAGGGGAGAATCTTGTTATGGACTCTCATGGGCAGGCTTCATGCTAGCAGTCCCAGCCTGCAGCAGAGCCAGACGAACAATAGGCAAATCAGTAGCTATTGAGCCTTTAGTAATTGGTATAAGACAGAACAGACTATGGAGAAAATACTGATATTAGTCTCACAGCATGATTTAGCCATGCAAATATGGACCTCATTTCTAAAATGATATCTGAAGTAATTTGGGGGGTTAAGAGATTCTGCTTCCAGAATGTAAAAGAGTGTTTATATAAATGTACATAAGGATTCCTTTAATATCCAGGGGAAAATACAAGGCATTCTATTTCCCCACTCATCTCATCGTCTTGCCATAATAATTGTTCTGCCTGAGGATTCCTGCTAAATATAGTCTGACAAGGAATTAGCTGTGAGTATGTAGGAAGCAGTTTGACTTCATCATGTCACTGCAGCTTTATCTTTTCTTATTGTCCTGAGATTCTGTTCTGCTTTGTTTTTTAAATCAACAGGTTTGTGTTTGCCTCACCTCTATTTTTCAAAGCATGCAGTGCTAGTGATCTATATATAAAAGGATGAGGACATTTCTGCTACTGTTATTATGAGTCTAATATGACTGCTTCAGCACAAAAGGGCTCATAACCTACTTTACTACAATGAAACAATAACAAGAAGAAAAGTTTAAAGTCATGCCCTTTACCCCTACTTTCTTTTGTACTATCAGCAATTAATTTTAAAGTATCCAAGCACACTTATCCTCAACCAAACTTTCAGAAATACTACCATTAACCTTCTATCATCAAAGAGCTTCAGTAAGAAGGGAGAGATATGTATGTTTACCTGGATTGCACAAGAATCTAAGAGAAAGGATACGAAAACAAATCTCATGGTCCTGGCATTGTTAGTTTATTTTTTCGCAACGAACCATGCATGTTTTCCCAAATTGCTGATAATCCTTCCAACATCAAAGCAGCTAAATACTAGGAGTGCTAATGTGAGGACAGACTGGTTCATGCCGGAGCTAACAACATCCTGGAGTGCAGGTAGCATTTGCATATTGCAAATCTATACTAGTTCACATCATTCAGACTTTATATATTTCCTATAGAAGGAAGCCTTGATGATATGCAATCAGAAGAGCCAGATGGGGAAAAAAATATCTACTTGGATCTTTAGTGATAGAAACATAACTCTGAGAGACCAAGAAATATGATTAGGGTGCTATAGGAAAGTCATTACATAATCAATAGCATTAAGTTCTTTTTTTGATATAAGTATATTGGAATATTCATCTCTGTAATTCTGATTTCACGTGAAAACTTTTTAAATATAAAATGTAAGCAACTATGCAGAAATGAAGCAACTTTTCTCAAGCTCACACTACTTGTTAAGGGGCTATATTGAGATTTGAACCAAGGTTTATTTGATTCTAGAATCTGGAGAATGTCAACTGCAATATAGCCTGACTTTAAACAGCCTCATGAATAAACAAAAGTAAAATGCACACAAGTAAAGTAACCATAAGTATACCATCCAGATAAGTCAATGTAACAAGAAAGAACTATTAAAATGTAAAATCATGTAATGTGTAATCACCGGAGTGTACACCTGGAACTAATATAATGATGTATGTCAACTGTAACTGGGAATAAGAAATGATTGAAATAGAAAAAACATGTAAGATCATAACATAGATGTTAGCATTGAAATACAAATTACACTCCATGCCAAAGGATCAGAAAGCTGGGAGAAATTAACCTGAGCTGAAGAGATGCAAAGAATGGGGGTTTTGATAAGTCTAATTGCAGGAACAAAATTAGGCCTTAGGAGGGGACTGGGCAATTAGGGAAGAGACATAGATGATGATGATCAACACTATCCTAAGAAGCAATATGATCTCAAAAACCTAATAAAATGATAAAACAGTAAATAAAAAAAATAGAATTTAACCCAAGCACTCCCTTCTACAGGTGGAAAAATGGAGGTCCGTGAAAGTGAACGACTCTCTTTCCTGAAATCCGTAGACATACCGGACTCAGTTATATGTCAATAAAAAATAAAAGGAAGAAAGTACAAACCCTGTGTAGCATTTATGCTAAGGCTTAACACTTTTTAAAAAATAGCTTATGGGTCTTGGAGAGTAGACTTATCACACTGAATAACTGTTGTTTCTTCTGTAGAGGATAACTTACTTCCTTTACAGCTCAGCATATTCCCCCAGGAGAGGGTTTGTCTCTTGTTTCCCTTTTCGGTGCTTGGATGTATGAATGAATGAACGAGAGTGAGGTAAATAAGGTAAAATGACCTTAAGTAATAAAAGCTTAGATAATATATTTTTGAAACTTATATCTTTCAACATGAGATGCCACTTACTATTCTGTATCTAACCATAGCAAGAAAATTTAATCTTTAGATAACTTTTCTGAGTAACACCAAATTATTACTTCATCATGAAAGCTTTTAGATAATTGAGATCAAAATTCGCATGAAACCGATTTTGCTTTTAAATGTATATCATATTTGAGATTTTTTCCATATACCTAGCTGGAGGCAACTTAATGTAATTTATTGCAATGTATACAACTAGGTATAAATTGATGACTTGTTAAACTTAAAACGTAATGAAGTGTATTGGAAGAAATGGTATGGACTGTGGACAAAAGAATTCGGCTCCTAAGAGCCACACACACTCTGACACAAACATAGACGGAAACAGAAATACACTCTATCACTGCAAAATACGTAATTTATCAAGTTTGTACCTTTGTATCTGGTAGTAGTATATTAACTAATTATTGAACAACTTCTTGTTCTATCATTTTATCTAATATTTTTAAATGGAATTCTGTATAACATCATGTAGCGAAACTATGCAAATAAATGACAGCCTCATTTACCGATTGACTTGGCTTTTCTCATTAATAAGAAATTACAGTTTTCTTTTAATCCAAGAATTTAAAAGCAACACCTTGACCCCTACACTCCTAAAAGGAAGAAAAGAGTAAAGAGTATTAACAGTGGTTCAATCAGACAGTTTGTTCAAAATTATGGGAAACATGCATTCTAAAGAGGAAGATAATTGTGCAAGCATATTGCATAGAATAAGTAAGTGGAGCCCTGGAGGTCAAAACATAGAAGCAAACCAATTAAGCTAAGTAGCCACTAAATTGTTTTTCATTGTCTAATTGAAAAGTGATCACAAGGAATCAGAAAGGTTTAAATTGAAAGGGCTTTTAGTTTAAATCTGACCTTAAGCCAATGTTATTTAAATATGCTAAATAACGTCTTCTGGAAGGAACTTTTCTAGAAATTCAAAATCCCACTTGGGTACATATTTGGATCCTTTCTGGGTTTCTCTCACTGTTATTCAAGCATATTTTCCAGCCTTTCATTAGTGAAAGAAGCAAACTGACATCAAATGTGAACATAGCTAATTTATTTGGAAATCTTATCTTTATTGCTATATGTTTCCAGTGAAATAAATTCATCCATTCATTCACTGCTTTTGATGAATAATTTAGACCATTTAAGAAAAACACGATGCATTGGCGTAAATAAATTGATCTATTCATTCATTGCTTTAAGTGAATAATTTAGAACATTTAAAGAAAACTCAGTAGATGCCTAAATCATAGAGAATTAATTGTCCCCTCAGCTAAAAGACTGCACTAGCCATCAATGCTACTTATCACTTCATTTTCTTGGTGAAACTTGATTTCTGTGTTGGTTCTGTATAATAATTTTACAGTTAGACACTGCTAAAATTTTTTTAAAAAGGGAAGAAAAGGGGGAAAACTGTGCTTTCAAGGACCTACTTAGGAGACCAAACCCTTCTTTGCCCTTCTGACCAATGACTTTTTCCAGGCACCACAAAAGCCCTTCAAACGCAGACACAGAAGATCAAGGGCACCATGCCTGGCTTCATCAAACGCAGCAGTGTGCAAACTCAGCTTCTCCCTAGGCCTAAATACATTCCCTTTATGAGGCTACAACTTTCAAATTGGCTTTAAAAGGACTATGCTGTCTCTGGATAAATGGAATAGGGCAGAAAAGAGTAGTTTCTGTTGCTCCAGTTCTTCCAGGTCCTAATTCTTTGCAAGTTTGAGACCAGGCTGCCAAATGCTGCCCGGTGAGGTGTCTGGCTGCAGACAGAAGACGAACCTCTTAGGCCCTAAGCAACGAACCTTCTATCACATACACACGCCCTCCACAGACTGTGCTCTCTCAGTGTTTCTGGAATAATTCAATGAGGCCCTATTAAGAGTTTGCTTAATCAGAGAAAATATAAAAGCGTTTAATTGTTTGCAGTTCTTCTGAAGTTGCAGAAACCAACAGCCAATTAGTACTGAAACTCCTTTTTTCAGATGGGAACCTAATCTCTTCTTAAGAGAAAATTTTCCTACTCTTTTTTTTTCTTGGAAACATACTTTGCAATCCAAATCACACTTAGAATACAGTGAAACAGATTATGAAATGATATTTTTCTGCAAACTATCATCTTTCTGGTTCATTTTCAAGATCTTTGATATTTACATATGACCTTTCCATTTTTATTAACAGTTTATTGGATTTTTTGCATTCCAGCCAGCACAACAGAAAGGTAATTTACAGAAAGATTTGACAGTTATACACAGAGCTATAAACTTCAGTCCATTAACTTATTTTTCACGTAACCTTTAGTCGGTTCTACCAAAACATCCATGTAAGCATATGCTTTTTCCCTTCATGTTAAAAAGTTCTCATCATAGAGCCCTATTTATACAATGTCAAATTTATCATGTCTCTTTATGGTTTACAATGTTTACAGTTCTTACTTTGTAAGACACGTAAGTAAAAGACAAAGATACCGTGGTGCTTAGGTTCTACTACATGTGAATGGATATGTATATTTCACATGGTTCTTAGTTGATTCATGTATAATTATGGATTTGATAATGGCAATGATATTTTAATATATTTATTTAAATTGTGGCTTAGAATATTTTAATGTAATTTATTACATAGTTGGAAGCAATATATACTGTTATTTGTATATTAAGTATAGAAAAATGACTTGTTAAAAATGATATTTGAGTCTTAAATGTTGCTAAGATATTTCTTGAGAGTACATTCACTTTGGTAGCCCTTAAAAACCTGGTGTGGATAGACTTTCACATAAATATCAAGATGACACTGAATTGCAGAAACATGGAAAGATATATTATTTGGTTTTTGCATGCAAAAATATGTTTATAATTAATTATTCATATTTCAATGCAAAGCATAGCACTCTAAATGGATTTTTATGCCATTATGTCCTGAGATTTTTCTTTTGAAAAATAGCACCAGAGAAGCTGTAAAATAAAAAAAGGGAATTAGAACAGAAGCAAATGCCCTTTTGATATGAGTTTTGTTCCATCATTCATAAAGCTCCACACTTGGAGTGCTCTCGTCAATGCAACTGAAAGACAATGACTGTATACTCACTATCACCTTCACTGTAGGAAAAAATAGAAAAACAAATACATAACAATTGTGAAAATGTAAAATGAATAAATAGAATGAAGTCATAATGTACAAAAAAGTCTAATTTTATCTGCATATTCTTTGTCCGGAGGAAGAAAGGAATTGGTGCAACTTGAAAATTAGTAAGTAGTCCAGTGAGGTCCAACTGAGCTAAGCAAGCCTGACACGAGGAATGTGGACATTGAAAAATTATTAGGGGTGATATCTTGTTGATGGATTTCAATAAGATCCGTGAAGTAGGGATATAAAAATCATGAGGTAATAACTTATTTCCCAGAAAGTCGGTTAAACTCAGGTTTTTCGGGAATTCTTAGGAGAGGTGATTAATAGTTATACTCTTATCTACACTTCAGGGGGCGTAGAGGGGAAGCACGTTAGACTGGCATGTGCCTGTGTTTTCTGCTGCACAACAGTGCCCAGTGACCTCACAAGGCAGAAGTGAGAGACAGATTTACTCGACAATATTTTCTCACTGGATTTCATCACTTTTATTTTTGCTTGGCCTCTGAAGGAAATGAAAAAGTTCCATAGTGCCATCTGGTGTGAATGAAGGAAACAGCTTCTTCCAAGCAGTCTCTGCTAGAATCTTCCTCCGAACAGCAAACTCAGACTGCTACAAAAAGTAATGCTTTAACAATGAAAAGCATCACTTATGACATTCATGTTTATGTCCATGCTTGCCTTATTATTTTTCTCTAGAAATATTAAGTTGGAATTATTAGGATGTATATATGTATTGCACATTTTACATTTATATGTATGCTTTTTGAACATAATTTGTATATATAAACAAAATGCCTTATCAAAATGTTTATTGGTGCATTGTCAAACTTTCTTCACACTTTCGTTTAAATTGTCATTACTGCCATGCTAATTTGCAAATACAAGATTAATGGTAGAGATCCCAATTTTTTTCATTTTTTTACAAAATTTGGCGTTCTGTTTGTGTGTGAGCATGTGAATATTGGAACTGAAAAGATCAGTTGCAGACATGCATGCGATGCTATGGGTTATGAATGTTGTGCTTTATCATACACCTTGTACTCATTTTTGTTTCATCACACATACACATAGCATATAATTATCTATGGTCATGATTCCACTGGAGTCTGGTTTGAATTTATTTTCTTCCCTAAATAATTTTATTCTACGTTGAAATTTTCCTTCATTTCTAAACTTTCATTCATTTTTAAGGTTTTATTTATTTATTTTTAAAGAAAGGGAAAGGTTGAGAGAGAAAGGGAGAGAAACATCGATGCAAACAAGAAACATCGATAGGTTGCCTCTCATATGCACCTGGTCTGGGGAACAAAACCCACAGACATGTGTCCCAGCCAGGAATCCAAACAGTGACCTTTTGCTTTGTAGGATGGCACCCAGCCAACTGAGCCTCACCGGTCAGGGCTAACCTTTTATTCATTATACATTTTGTGTGTTATGCAAGAATTGTTGTCCTTTACTTTTCACTTATTTTCTCATTGCCTCCTTTGCCACTTGCAGGCCAATGCTCCCTCTTTTGTATCTTTTGTGACTTGCTTAAATGACTTGTGTGAATGTCCCAAATTATAAACTGAATAGAGCCTAGGCAAACTCTAGAGGTTCTTTATAGAACTAAAATCCTATTTCTGACTGCACTTCGATAGATACAACTACAAAGAAGGAGTCCCTTCAAGTCCTATAGAACAGAAACGGACACAATCATATTTTAAATATTTACAAAAATCACTATTTTCCTCCAAATGTTATTATGCTGCTAAACATTTTTGTGTGCAGACTCTCTGGATTTCCATTATTGTTGGAGAAACTGCAATATCCATTATCTTTCTTAGAGATAATGTGTGTGTGTATGTTACATATCTCTA
This sequence comes from Tonatia bakeri, assembly GCA_004024845.1. NCBI lineage: Eukaryota > Metazoa > Chordata > Mammalia > Chiroptera > Phyllostomidae > Tonatia > Tonatia bakeri. The sequence continues at coordinate 178,190 of PVIA01000854.1, forward strand.
AGAAAGCAATTTTCAAGGACATTGACGAGGGAATGGAGATCATTTTTTAAATGTCAATATGTCCTCAAAATTAACAAATCTCCATGGAAAGGTTTCTCTTCAGTCACTCTTTAAAAATAGACGGGGCACTGAAAGTAGCATTAATCATCATTTGCGCTTTTCTCTAACACAGAAGTAAACCGCAATGACCCATTTTAGCATTGCTTAGGTAAATTCTGAGACTGGACAAGTACCTGATTGGTTCTCAAAACTTTAAACCTCACAAGCCACGTAATTCTTCTATTAGTTTTTGTATAGAAACAATCAAATACTGAATACCTAAATGAACCAATAGTAACTGATTGAAATAAAATGATACATAAAAGGTATCAACTTGGTTTATTTTCTTTCTTAAAACACCCATGGACTCACTATGCAAACCAATTAATAAACACCAAATAAGTAGTAAATACCCCAAAATGAATGACATGTAATTACTTGTGATTCATAATCAACTGTCTTATAAATGTCAGTAAAACCAAATAATGTGAGTTAGAGAAGTTAAGGAAAGCATTCCTTAAATACTGATTCCTAAAGGATATCTTAAATTAAAAGCTGAAGTGGCAGACATTACAAAGAGGTCATTCAAACTTGTTAGGGACAGGGAACAGTCAAAGCTAAATCCGGTAGGTGAGCGGACATACAGATTATGCAGTGAACCTGAGGAGAATTGCCTGAGAGCACGGAGTTAATTCCAGCAGAACAACAGATGTGCTCACACACCATTTTTGTCACTGGATTCATGAAGTGACATGGCACTAAAAGTGGTCCATTCTCTGTGTTTAGAGGATCTTCTCTTTTGCGTATTTTCAGTAAGCTGACAAACCCTGGTTGACAACATTCTGTCACCAAGTACTGCACTGGGCATCACGAAGAGAAAATCTTACGAGAGCACTGCTCAGAGAAGTGTGGTAGGAGGAAGGTGAATGTTGACTTTTACAGCTTCAGGTGTATTTATTGGTATTTGGAAGTAAGCTGGGGGGAACCACAGATAGTGACCCTAAGTGTTACAATAGCTTTACATGTTAGGGTGACTTATCTCTGATAAGAAGTAGAGTTCAAGAGGTCTTATTGTATCAGAGTGAAGTTAGAATCAGTCTTAGAAAAACAAGCTGTGGAACAGTTATTTGAAGTATTATGTGAATGACCAATTAATAATCACATTAATATTCATTTAAGATCATCAGGATATGCAAGTCGCAAGTTCTTGCCAAAGATGCTACTTTGAAAACTAATAAAATGCATTCAAGTACATGACTACTGGCAAGGACATTTTTCCACTGAACTTAAATATAACTATTTCCTACTCTATGCCAATGTTATTTTTGCACAAAGATTTTTTTCTGTTTATGAGCACAAGCAAATAACAATGGCAGATAGAAGTTATTGGTTCAAGAAAAGGCTCTGAGGCATTTACATTTTGATACTATGGCCTAAAATTAAGACTATATGCTAATGCAGAGGATGCACCATAATTCACTTTTAATGCAGAGCATACTATAAAACTTTGTCTCCACATACAAAAAGTACTGAATGATGAGGAAACAAGACGGTTGATGGTGTTGGCTGTATATGTGTCATTGCATTCATGAAATGGAAGTGTGCAACCTTGTTAGCAGCAAGGATCTGAGCTGACATAAAAGATACTCGTGATGCACTGCAAACGACATGCATATGTGCACTGAAAAACAAAACCTTGTTCTCTGTCTTATTCAACTGATAAAATATGTGTCCTTAAGGGAAATGTAATTCAAATAGGTCCATGATGAAGCACTCTGTTTCCTTCTGGTTGGGAATATAAAGGTGACAAGTGGCAACTGTGAATCCTAGAGAGGGCTGAGCTGTGTTTAGAATGATGGGGAGGCTCCAGAAATATTCCATACTAACTTGGCACTGCAGCAGAAATCACGTTAACTGTCCATTACACAACGAATATAAATTGAAATGACAGATGCCTATATAGAGAAGGGAAAACTTTAAACTTCTCATCACTCTCCTCTGTTCTAGTTTCTGAAATCATTCAAGGTGGAGTTCGCCATCCAAGCAATTATTTATATTCTTGGACTCACTCAGTGAATGCTCATGTATAATCAACCTAATTCTTAAGAACATTTTAAAGACATAATGGTACTAAATATTTTAAACTAGATCATAATACCGCACTGTGTTGCAACGTTATAGCACCTTTCATACTAGATTTATAGGTCACTAAAATTCATTATTTAAAGATTAGAAGTTTCTGTCATAGATCAGCATTTTGTAAATGAGGATATGCTATCTATCTAGTCAAAGAAACTTAGTGAAAATTATAGAACAGTGCAAACCAAAAAAGAAGGACTTTTGGTGCTTTTAGAAATTATCTGCGTCCCTTGGAATGTATTTATAATGGTTTATCTATTAACTTCCCCCCACCCCCAATAAAGATTGATTTCCAAACATTTGCAACTTTCACCAGCAATTGCACCTGTCATCTTAAGCATGGTCAGCCAGACCTTGCCTCGGCACTTCTCAGGTCTCATCAGGTGCCATGCTTCCTGTATTTCTCCTGGCTCCACCCATGATAGACTCCTCCACATTCCAGGAACATGTCACACCTGTGTCTGCATCCTATTTCCTTCCTGTATTCATACCCTTAAAGACTCTTCCTTTGACCCTCCCCAAACTAGCTTAGGCACCCCTCTGAAATGCACTATTACCCAGAACTGCTGCTTTGAAAACACAGGTACTCAGCCTAGGTCCGTGATCAGCCTTTGGGGCTATAATTGAAGCAGAAGCTAAGTTCTATTAAGAGCAGACATAGAAAGACGTCATTGGTATCAGAGCTGTCACAAAGACAAAAAAAGTAACAGTGCTATCTCTTTCAGATGCCCTTTCTATAACGTATCTGTTTTGTTCCATGCTGAGGAGCTGAGGCAAAAAGGGATTTAGAATTGAGCAAGCCGTTTCAAATGAAATGATGGTTAAGCCCAGAGTATGCACTTTTTTCTTTGAAGCAGAGCCTACTGGGTCCTTTCTAGGTATGTGAGACCCCAATGGGCCCATTTGATTCAAGCTGTGGATATTCCACAAAGCTCACTCCACACTAGATATTGAATCAACAAAGGTAAAGGCACATGTTGAGGTTTGAGACCATAACATTTATTTTCCTGATTGATATTTCAACAGCTGGGAGTTGTAGAATTTAGACAAATGAAGGTACAAATATTCCTGTATTAATAAAGTTATTTGGTGAATGCAGCTTTTGCTCTGTTCAAGGGCACTTCCAACACATCACTAATGAATATGACTAATTTCACTACCTAGACAAAGTCAAATGGTCCAATTTAAGTGTAGCTACAAGAATCGAATTTGTACTGCTCAGCTTAACAGGGTCAAACACAATGGGAATGCATGCTTCTCTGGGAAGACTTACATCCAAAGGGATCCAGGAATTTTACTATTCTTCTGCCAAACTTTTCAGTCAAAATTCCTTCTTAAGGTACAACTGAGCAAGGAAATAAGAAAGTGTAGGGAATAGACTATAGGGGTCACTTCTTCATAGTAACACCAAGGAAATGAGTTTCAAGTATTGTACGACAGAAATACCCTTACTGGGCAGCTCAATAAACAGACCACAGGCAAAATCACATCTGATGTTTCATCTGAGTTTCTTTTTTAGTTCTATTAATTTATGAATAATTAAGTAGAGTTGAAAGAACATTCTGTGTATTCACTTGAAAACAAACTCTTACATTTGTACTTAAAATGTAACACACTGAGTTAGAGCTCTTCATTTTCACTTGAATTCCTTGTTTTTCCTCACTATTATAATCATTTTTAGAAGTTAACTGTATATTGCCAATACATTTCTTACTGCCTTTACTCCCCATGAATTATTTGATTAAATTCAGACCCCGGGTTTGGTTCTTTTACATGCTTCCTTGAACTACAGTTTATTTTTCCCGTTTTGATGATGCTCTCTAAATTAAATATTATCTTTCTTTCTTGCTTTTTTTTTGTTTGCTTACATCCTCTCACACTTCCACTAGTCTTTAACTAAAAAAAAAAAAAAAACTCTATATTACATAACAATTTTACCATAGCAATATATTGAATTATATACGAAATTTAGTCTCCCCACCTTCCTCAAAATATATCTTATATTACCAAAACCTGACAGCTTCAAAGTAACCTTTATATTATAAAATATGAGAGGTAAAATTATCTTGGAGGTTGGTTAGTCTGATTCATCATTTCACAAATGTGGAAATTGAGGTTCTGAGTGATGACCTGGCATATTCAAAGCAACATGGTTATTTAACTAGATTTTTGTTAAAATATGCAATAACAAGAATATTCTGGTATGACTTTTCCTTTTTTTGTAATTCTAAATGTATCTGAAACACTCAACACTACTAAAATATAACTTTCCCCATATCATCATAAATGCTACTTCCTATAAGGAACTCTTTAGGAGCTGATCAAAATGAACTCTACATTCTCCCACTGAGTAAATATCAACTCAACTCATACACATTTGCTAGAATAATTTTTAATGCTTATATTCAAATAATTTATACTGCCCCCAAATCACACTGAAATAACATGAAGTTTATCTGGTCCTACTTTCCATCATGACCAATTGGTATTGCTGTAAACCCATGTCCAGTCCTATGTCCTTTGGGTGCAGATTAAATGAGCTTCTGCAAAGAATTGCCTCTGCAACACTGTATATCCTTCCTGACTGTTGAGCTTTGTATTGAGGCACATGATCCCTTGCCTGGAACACTTGCCTGCAAAGCTCTGGCCATTTCCCCCCACTGTAGCTATTTTCCTGAAGAAGGAGGCTAGGTAACTTCTAAAAGCACCCCAAACCAGTGGTTATTTACTCACTTGCATGGTATCACCTACATAGCTTTCTTTATGTATCATATTTACAATATGCCACATTATAAACAGACTGATAAAAGCATAGACAATGTCATTGGTGTTCACACATTTTTATATACAAACACCACCTCTTGTAATACATGAAATTATATGTCTAAATATAATTCTACTTGGAAAAAAGCAGCATTTGTAAGTGCATAAAGATAAAATTAAAACCATCAAAATATGGTCAAACAGTTGGGTGCCTTGCACTATCTGCCCCAGCACACTTTTCTGTCTTCATCTCAACAGGGAAAGCACAACATGTTCAATCTCACTCTAGTCGCAATTTGGAATTAGTACCAGGTGATGTGTACACACTGTAAGCCATGACCTTGGCCCACAGCTGCTTGTAATACTGTCAGATGTCAAACAGAGTCCTTGCTAAATGGGAGCACAATCTCAGCGCCATTCTCTGCCCAGATCTGCCCAGTTACTACCCAGCTCTCTGCTTGCATTCATAACAAAACAACTCTGTACTCAACTGTCTCTAGTTTTTATTCTCTTGTTCCTTCCTAAGTTTCTTATTGGTGCTTTCTCCCAACCTTCACAGATTTTGTCCTTGAGTGTTAATGTTACTTACATTACCTAGTCCAATAGTTAAATCTAAGTTTTTGAAGTCCTTATCAGTAGTATTTAACTCAGTTGATTTCTCTTTTTCCTTAGAAATACTTTCTTCAACTGGCTTCAAGGAAACTATACTGTCTTCTCATCCACCACCCTTATTGGCCCTTTCAAATATTTCCTTGTTTCTTCTTATTACTGAAGTATCCTAGGACCTAGTCCTAGTGTCTCTGTCACTTTCTTCCTGAAATCACTCAGTCTCTGAGTTTTGAATGCCACACAGCGCTGCTGGTTTCCACATCATGTCTCCCACACAGACTCCTCCCTTCATCTCTACACTCAACTGATCAACAGTTGTTTGATGATTGATTTATTCAACGAAAATTTGTCTCTACTTGAATCACAAACAAGCTTCCCAAATTTAACATGTCTAATACCAAATAACTGACTCCACTCCCTTCCATTCCAAAATAAGCCCCTCCCCCCAAACCCTTCACATTTTCCCTGGCTTATCTCTTTCTTTTATACTCCACATGCAAATAGTCAGCAAAACCTTTGGTCTCCATCTTCAAAATATATCTAGGAACAAATCACTTCTCACCAGCACCCAGGTCCAAAATGCCATCAATTCTCACTATCTGTTTCACTGAGAATAAATTTCAAAGTATTAATAAAAACAACAGATCTTGCATAGCCAGAAGTCTTCTTACATTTAATTTTTTTTCCTTATTACTCCTTTCTTTGCTCACTCTGGCGTTCTCACTTCATGATATTTTGCACTTGATGTTTCCTCTATTGGTGACTAGAGTTGGCTTTATGGTGTACAGCCAGTGCAGTCCCATAGAACCTCCCATTCAGAAGGAGGCTCTGAATTGGGGTTTAAGGCTTTACTGTCACACTTCTGAAATTGTCATTAATTCCACCTTTGAATCTGTGTTCTATAAAGTCCAATGGGAACATGGCACATGTGTTGAAGACCTGGAGTCATGGATTATGTGAAGTCCAACCTCTTGCCCTGTCTATCTTCTGGGAATAGGTTTTCAAGTACCCACTCCTCTACCCTACCCAGCAACAACCACCACTGTTCACTCCCAATGGGGGCTTAGATGTGGATGTGAAAGGGTCAGTGTGCAGTCATGTGGTTGGGCTGCAGGGGCTTGGGAGAGTCTTTGCTTGCACAGGAAGTATTTCATGACCAAAAAAAAAAACCTGTGATATTATATAGAAAATAAAAAACCTATAAGTTAACACATACCATGGGAGAAAAAGACAAGCTTCCTTGGTGCTTTTTAAACAAAAGTCCATCAATTTCATTTAAAACTGCTCCCAAGAAATTATTGGTAGCCCTGCTTATGAAATTGAACCCATAGAAATCCACATAATCATCTTCAAGTCTTTTCACAAGAAAGAACTTCACAGTGAGGCTGTGACTGACCACCCTTTTGAGGTTCAAATTCCCTTCCAAACATATTTTCAGTCCTAGGAACTCAACCATCCCTTTAATTTCTCTTCCAGGCAATTTTTATTTTGAGATACTGTAGTCTATTTATCTGTTTAGTTCCCCTCCACCACACTATAATCCCTGTGAGGTAAGTGTTTTGTCAGCCTTATTATCTTGAAAATAATCACATGTTCACAAAATTTGTCTACCCTGTTTTTATAGGGCAGCTTTGTAAGAAAGTCTCTATGTATTTAACTCATGAAAGCACTACCAATTGTGAAGGGCAATATGCCCAAAGAACAACTTTACTCACTGGGTTCAGCTACAGAGCATGGCAAAGTCAGCCTAGGCCAGATGGATATTATAGCTGTTCAGAGGCAGTGTATACCTGGTTCCTTCACGTCAAGTTACAAAGAAACTGAAAAACAGTGTATTTTCTGGTACACAGAAATAACTATTTAAAAAAAAGTGGCAAATCTTTCCTAAGAAGTTATAAATACATCCTAACTATTTAACCTGCAGGATATATTTAAGATGTATATTGTGTTTATATATAGTATATAAATATATATTTAGATATATGCATACATATTTTATACACATAATTGAAGTTTTCTTTACTGGTTTAATAACAAAAACACAGACAGCTGTGGTGTGTTTGGAAAACTACAAAAGGTAGTTGCAAAATAGAGAAATTCAAAAGTTTTGACCAAAGTGTAGTACATATCTCAGTAAGCCATTACAAACAGGATGGCATGGAAAACTGAAATAGGATGTAGAGGTTCACTTTAATTCATTGCCTCAACATGTGTTTATTAAACACATAGTATATGTCAAGTACACTTCTCTGTATTTTGGAACATAACAATGAATAAAGTAGAAAAAGATCTCAGCCTCAATCATCAAGCAGTGAACTTAAAAAGGTGAAAGTGATTACCAGAAGAAAGTAATATTTGGAGGGAGAGTTGGAAGAAGCTAAATGCACAGTACATGCATGACAAGAAATCTGCTGAACAAAAGAAATTACACAACACTTCCAGAATAACTCACTGCCCTGGGGAAAAATGCAAAATAGAACACAAAGAAAAATCATCGAAAACTGTGATCATAACAACCATGAGAAAAATGGCACTGAAAAAGAGAAACTCAGTAAAAATATTATAATCTAGTCACTCCCATGCAGAACACAAACTAGGTTTCCCAAGAATCCAGGTAGAAAAAGCCAAATGTGGGCAACAAAAATAAGCCAGGATCAATCATCCACTTTAAGTGGCAGGATTCTCTCAGGTTATTTACTAAAACAGATAACATATAGGTATATATAAGTATGTGTACATAATATATATACATACTTCTATACATACACACATGTGTATACATACACAACACACACACATATACATATATATATGTACTGTATATCAGTCACTAAAATATAGTCTTTTAACTTCATGGTAAATATATTCTCCCAAGGAATTTTGTAAAATATAATTTATTAATATTTTCCTTTAAAGTTTCAGTTTTAACACACATATAAAGCATACCTTTACATATTTGAAGGTATATGACATAGAATGAAGAATGTTGTGTCAAAATGCAGCTGCCTTTCCAAAAGCAATTTCTTTGAAAATTCAACATAGGCTGTTGTTTTGGAGTCTTTTCTTTTCCCTTTTTTGGTCCCATGTAACTCTGGAGGGACACATACTAAGTTCAGGCTCATATTTAACATAATCTGGTTACAGTATGTAACCATCACACACGAAAAGAGTAGTTAAGTTATTTGTCAGAAGCTAAGGTGAGCTGGAGAGAGATCTGAACTGCCAAAGTAGCCACTGAAGCTGTAACGAGCTTTAATGGGAATGAAGTGATGTTGAAGTCGAATGAAGCCTAATGAAGCCAAATGAAAGTAATGTTGAAGCCAAATCGCAGTGAAAGTTAGCAAGGTGTTACAACCGGTAGGAGCACTGACTCCTCCCTGTTTACTCCTGCTGTGGGAGGACGCGCGGGACAAGGGGCTGAGGGACCGGCACAGGTGTGGCATCATCTCATATGTGTGCTATTTTGTTGAGGAAGTTCCCAACAAGATGCTCTGTTAGTTTTCTGGACCCTGGGGGTGGGGGAAGAACAAAGGCAAAAGGGCTAGGAGCAGAAAAGTGCTGGCTTCTCATTAGGGTGAGAAAAGGGGAAGTGTCTTCAATGGTTTCCCTGCCTTGCCTCATAAGGAGACCTTGTTAGAAGCACCGAAGATGATCTCTGCCAAAGGCCCCAGATACAGGGATCTAGAAATAAGGCATCTAGGCGAGGAACACCAAAATGCATGAGGGCCTGACCCTGCAGAAGGGCCTGAGTCCCTGACTGCAGAGACTGAATGCGTTGGTTCTGCACCCATTGGAGGGGGAGGGCAGCTCTCCTGAGCGAGGACTGACAGGTCAGGCCTTGGAACTGTCTACAGGTGCACTCAAAAAACCACACAAAGGTTTTTAACCGTGAGCCAGACTCCTCACAATTAAACTCAACGTGAGTTATGGAAACGGAAGCTAAAGGTTAACAAACATCTAATGTGTTTAAAAATAAGTAAATAAACATGATGGGGAAGTCGGCATTTCTTAAGAAATCAGAGCAGCTGACGTTAGACTGATGGTTGCCAGGGGGAGGGGAGTTGAAGGGTGCAGGGTGCAAAGCTAAAGAGACTACGAAGTACAAATTGGTAGTCACAAAATAGTCGTGGGAATATGAAATACAGCATAGAGAACAGTCACCAATATTGTAATAACTATGTATAGTGCCAGGTTGGTACTTGTAATATTGGGGGTGAGGGGCACATTGTAACCTATATAATTATCTAACCACTATGCTGTACACATAAAAGTAATACAAAGTAATATTTAATATAACCTATCATTTAAAAAAATGATGGTGCTATAGAAATCAAGATAGCCTTCTTGAGAGTTCTGACTTCCCAACTATCCAAATTAATTTATGAAAAAGTTCTGTAACTTTTTACTCTTTAATCTTTAATATTTCTTCTGCATTCTATCCACTGTTCAGCATTTTTCCACACACCAGCATATGCCAAAGTAATGTCACCTCCCTTCTAGACAGCTATTAAGGTCTATGGACTGATGTTTCTGCATCTACCACTAAACCAGTGTCTCCAAAATGTAAATCTGATCCTGTAACCTTCCAACTCCCAATGTGTTTAAACCCTGTCAGTAGCTTTCCATGGTTCCACAAACTCAGTCCAAAGATCTACATGGCTGTGCATGACACACCCAATGTCTAACTCTACAGACTCATGAATGGGATTAGTGCCCTTATGAAAATAAGAGTCCTGAGAGAGAACCCTTCCTCCATGAGAGAATATTTCAATTTGCAGCCTTTAGAACTATAAGAGATAAATTTCTGTTGTTTATGAGCTACTCAATTTATGGTATTTTGTGGTAGCAACCCAAACAGATTAAGACAGAAAGCCCCTTGATATGTAGTTACAGTGTAATATATTTAATCTGTGTAATACTACATTTATTATTTTCATTACAGCTTAAGTATTGACCTATTATCAATTATATACTTTATTAACAATCATTTTCCTTATAATCATATTTGCTTCATTTGAATTAGTGATAGTATATATTACCTTAACTCAGTCTTAACTTATTGTTTCCATCTCCTTTGTTTTTTACTCCTTCAAAATTCCCACCCTTCAATAAACACAGTAATTAACTTCAGTCACTAGTGTACAATTTAATTTTGCCACTCTGGCCTTATAAAGAGAGCTATACTTCTTAATCAGTATGGCAAGGTAATCTTTGGAATGGCCTATAAACCCATTTATTGCTCCTCACATCTACATTTCACACTCACTGAAGGAAAAGGGTCCTTCTTATGCGCATTGTAATGTGTACAGTTTAGATAGGACATGAGATGAGAGATGAGACTAGATGATGCTGTGAGCATTGGTTGTATTATCCTGTAGTTGTGCAGGAAGGGTGGGCGTGATGGTGAGTTCAGGAAATTCTTCTTCTTCCATGAATATCTTTATGAAGTCAATAAATGACATAAATACTAATGGGACTACAGTTCCAAACATTATGAGTGGAAAGGCAAATCTATGATGCAGTCAATATTTATTACAAGCAGGACAGACTTTAAGATTGATGTCCACAGCACTGCCCTCAAGGCTCCTACTCCCATTTTCACTTGCTTCCTCCTGCACAACATCGGGCTGTTTTATGGGTAACACCAGCCATCCTTCACTCCTACTACAGATGTCCACTATTGACAAATAGAAGCCTCTCCGGAAATAGGCTTCTGGGGCTGTCCACTGGAATGATATCATCCAGGTGCCCAAAATCCTCAAACGAGCACTCATCAGTAATGATAAATTCCAGAATCACATTATTAAAAGCACATCACCTGATAAACATGTCATGAAACATAAATGTTATTAAGGCATGTGACCAAAATTGATTTTATTATTTTTTAGGACAAATGATTCATCTCCTTGACAACAGAGTTAAAACCACAACTATGAAATACTCAACTAACTTTGCTTTAAAAATTAGGTGTGCTTTATATTTATTTAAGCATAAGATATAATTATGAGTCAGTGATAATATACCAATAAAGGCAGTTAGATAAACCTTTAAAAAATTTTAATGATAGCTCTATGTTGTTGAAGCTCATATTTTAAAAGCAATTTTTCGTCTCAACTATTATAATCAGGAGTATATCTTTGACATTTTAAAAATAAAATGAGATGTGCTGGCTAATAACTTTGCCTAAAAATTACAAAATGTAAAACATCTCAAAATAGTACTTATATCGAACTAAAGGTGAAATAAATATGTAATGATACAGAGAATTCCTACAATACATAGGATGAAGAACTATTTCAAGAGTATGGTTTGAAAACTGAAAAAGATAAAATTTTCTGTAGTAAAAAGTGAAAAGAAATGCAAAAAACTGTGAGTACTTCTTTTCTTTCCCAGCACTTGGTGTTCACCTTCTTTGCATCTGCTGAATGGCATGCTGTTTATCTGTCTCCTCTCTACCACCAAACGTTCTTGCTACTTCTCCCCTCTGTGTCATCCAGTCCTTGCATCCATGTGTTGTAAAACATCCCTGTGCAATAGTTTTAGTAAAATTTTGGAATAGACCAAAATTAAATCCATATATTTATAATTCTTTCTTTAGCACAGGGACATAATTTTGCATTTGACATACTACAGACATATCTAGATTTAATTTAATTAAAATATTTTCATCTAGATTCAGAGTGCACTTTTGCACTGATGATTTATGTCCTTCTTAAATCAAGAAAAATATCACCAATGGTGTCTTTAAATAGTTCTTTGTATCATTTCCTACATTTTATTCTTCTGTAGCTTTTTATATCACCAAATTTCAGATATTCAAAATTTTGTCTCTTAATTATTTTTTCATAATTTATTTTTGCTCCTCTATATTAAATACTAAGGTCCTGAATACTATTTTAAAATTTACTAAATTTGTATCTGTCTCTACTCCAGTGTTTATCATCTTTTTTTGGCAATGAGTGCATTATTCAGTGAAAAATTTTAAATGTATTTTAAAAATTCTTTTAATCTGTAGTGGATTAGTCTCTACCTACATATTTATCATGAGAAAATGTCCTTTGTACTGGTTAATATAAAATATTGCTAGGACTTTTATTGTTCAAAAAGGTTAATGAGATAGTAAGAATGGTAACTTAAGTGAAAGACAGGCTAATACTTCACTGTAGGAGAAAAGCTTATATGTTGAAAAAACCACATGTATTTGAAAATTAGAATCAACAAAAAGCTTGTGTGTTAACACAGTCTTTCCAATAACAAGAACTATTTAAAAATAGACAGTGCTTACCATTATTGGTGGGCTCATATAAACGGAGGTAAAACCTGAGTCCACCACCTGAATTATGTCAGTGGGTCTTACACTAAAACTAATTAGAAAGAGGGCACAATAGTATATTTAAATGATAAATTAGACAAACATCCTAAATGATAGTTAATATGCAGATATAATTCCTCATCTCATAGGAAATTAAACCTCCTCCAATTATAATAGTCTTTACTAATTATTATAAAATACTAATGAGGAAAAATATACATTTTTAACAATGTTAATAAATCAGCTCTACATATAATCATGACACTACTACCTGTCAGGTATTGCTGGCTGTACAAAAGTTAAGATGTACCTAAGTTATGGAAAAGTCACTGATTTTAAAGTTTAAAATCTGTATGTAAGATAGTAATCTAAAGTTTCTATTATATAACAAGTAAAATTTTTGTATGGGGAAAATCAGACTTACGAGATTTGACCATGTCACTAGGTCCAGGTTTCAAAGAAAAAAAAAAAGCTGATACTTTGCAAATTTCTCTAGACATTATCTAAACATTAGAGACTATAAAAGTTGCAACCACAATAAGTACTGTGGTATATTATAAGAAAAATAAGCATTTGTGCTAATAGCTTTAACTCAACAGCATTAATAACAATTTAATAATTGTGATCACATATAAATAATCTCTCTATATATATTTTTATTTTTAGAGATAGGAGAAGGGAGAGAAAAAGAGAGAGAGAAATATTTATGTGAGAAAGAAGCATCAACAGACTGCCTCTCGAACACGCCCTGACCAGGAAGGAATCCAACCTGCAGCCCTTCACCCTGTGCGAAGATGCCTGACCTACCGAACCACACCGATCACGGCTAATCCATATCTTTTGGTGTCTGAAAAGTCCACTTGGATTGCCATTTCTATTTTTCAAGTATAATGATTTTATTAATCAATTTATATTCAAAAATAAATGTTCAAGCAAAGCAGTTGTCAATATCTTATATAGACATAGATTTGGGGGCACTGAACAAATACTAGTAAAAGTTTGCTTTTACTGTATAAAACTATGTCTGACATCAAATGATTCAGCAATAGTATATGTAGCTGGGATGCTAAAATATGAGAACTCTGGGAAATTTTAATGGATTATGGAGTTTTAAAACAGTATAAATAAAATTGAAACCATTCAGGGAAAATAATTGGATGTATTATACATTCCATCTATTTTTGGTTTATTCTATAAGTAATATTTTACTGATTTAAAATGAATTCTTGTAATAATCATGTGTATGTGAATATCTCAGGGAAGTAGAATGAAGTTAATTATATAGTTCTTACTGTAATGTAGTTGTCCTTGGAATCAGCTTGGCTTTGGGGCTTCTACTTTTTAAATATAAACACAAACTTTATAAAGTAAATATGGAATTATGGATATCTCGTTTTAGCAACAAATGGCCCAATATAAACAAAATACAATTAAAATATATATACCACCATATGGAAAGTGATTATCTCAAAAGAAGGAAATTACAATTGATTATTTTTTTACTACAAAACAATTCTGCATATAAAAATGGTGATATTATTGAAGCTAATGAATTCTTTAAATATTAGTTTTCTCTACTTTTGCCATCATTTTAGTCATGCTTCTTACAATTAGCTAAATATCAAAAGTAGAATTGTCATTTTGAAAGTATGATTTTAAATTGGAATTTTCTAGCAAGACCTCAAAATTACTATCTACTTAAAAAGAAAAATGCATTTAAAATATTTATTTAAAGTCTATTCTAATAAACAGCTAGAATTTATTACTTTATAAAAATGTAATTTACATAAAAATTTATATTCTATGTATTAACAATATAATGTAAAATATATGTTGATGTTGAAAGCTTATTTACTCAAGTGAACTTTGTCCTGTTACTCTATAATGAATGCCATTCAGAGTACTATTACAGGGTGCAAAATAAAAATTCATTATTGATTAGAATATGTGCTTAAAGGTCAATTCTAGCAAAGCATTTCAAAACTTGATTAGATTATGCTTGTTAAAGTTTCTGCACACCTTTGAATTTCAGAGTAATTACATTTAAACAATATATTGGCAGGAAAAAATTATGGTTATGTTAAAAACTGTGACATTATTCGGTCAAATAAGGCATTTCTAAACTTATGTCATTTATAGGTTGTGCTATTTTCAAAGAGAAGAAAAATTTAGGTTTAAATTGGTTTTAAACTAATTCGGTACTAATTAGATTGCAAACGTGGTTTAAAATTTTTTTTTTGCCTTAAGATTAATTATTGTGTCAGTATAATTTATAAAATATACAATTATTTCCTAAATTATTCATAAACAATTAACCCTAATTGTAATTTGTGACATAAATGGCCCTGTTAATCAATGACTCTTTATGCAGCATTATAACAGGATTACAAAACTATACACTAAGAAATAATTTTAAAATGTCCCAAGATTCCAAGTATTTTGAGAGAGACATAGAAAACACATTGAATGAACTGGTTCAATTCAGTATTACAAGATAAAATTAATACAACCCCAGGAAATACATGCCCATAATAAAATAATCAAATGCATCATATTCAGAAAGATCAGCTTTTCTGAACATGCTCAGGGATGTAGAACAAGGAAGATACCATTTACCTTGCTCGGTGATTCTTTTTTATCATGTTCAAATACCAGTCACTGATGGCAATAAAAAATGAAAATAGAATGCTTTCCAAATTGTTTAAACCTTGTATGATTATTGTTAATTTGAGTAATTTTTTTATGACTGTGTCTTCGAAATGTACACCCCAAACAGAACCTTCCCAAAGGAATGACCCCTAGTCCAGTGTACAGCACGCTCCTAACTAGGTGATAAATCCTCCAAAAAAGTAAATGCAATTGTCACTGACGTGAGCTTCATGTGTTCCCTTTTAGATATTCTGCATTTATACACAATACAATGATAAAATATCATCAAAGTAGTGACCATTCGTCATAGAAAAAGAGAATCAGTAGACTTATTGATGGAATATTATAATGGCTTCAGTTCAAATATAAAGCTTACATCTTCATTTTGCTGCTGTTGTCAGGCATGGTCTGATCATGATTACACAAGGCCATATCGAGACAGGTAATATTCCTTTAGATTATAGGTGAACTTCTGAGGCCTTTCTAGGCTGTGATATTATTATCACCCATGACCTAATACATGTTTTTGCAAACACAAACACAAAATCACTATAAGTTAACAAAGGAGCTAAGTTTTTAAATGACATTTATATAGAAAATATTGTTCGCTGTCAAGCAATTAAGTACTGAGTGTTTATGACTCACTAGAGCCATTATGATTCCTTTCACCTTACAGGTCTTTGCTTTCCATATGGCCAGGATCATATTTCCCATCCTCCTCACCTGCCTAACACGGAGGTACCAAATTAGGAATCCCTTATTTCTCAAAAAGTGCCCCGCACTAGCGCCCACGCTGAGCACCGTAATGGGCTAAGGCAGCCCCCCAGGTCTGCGACCTCAGTGTAAGCACTGTTGTCATCAGCTGTGCTCCCTGCAGCAGAAAATCTGTGACACTTGTTTCCAGGGCCATGTATGTGTGTGCGCACAGAGAGAGTTTAGTACACATAATGCCAAAGCAAACATAAAGACAATATCATAAACTGAACACTTTTGAAACCTATATAATTTTGTTAACTGTCACCCAAATAATTTCAATTAAGAAACAACAACAACAGTAGTTTTGATAACTCTAGGAACATATTTTTAAAAAGATCAATAAAATACAAAGTTTTAGCAACTTGAATCAAAGGAAAAAAGGAAAACATGAATATATGTAAAAAATGGGAATTATATGTAAAAATGGAAACATACGAATATATGCTAAATAAAGTTATACCTGGCATACAATAAATACTGTATAGGTGTTTTCTCTTATGTAATAGACTATAAACTCTCAAACGTCAGGGATTTCTGTCTGCTTTGCTCATGGCTCTATCTTTCAATACCCCAAAGGATACCTGACTACCAGGTAAATAGTGTTTGATCAGTTTATCTGTTAAAGGAACAACTGAAAAATGTCAGAAGTTACAGTAGATGCTGTGGTACACCTGTCAAATTTCTCCTTCAGCACTGTAAAACTCATGGCCCCAGCTGCTGGGGTGTGTTGGTAGTTAAAGGATTTTGGAAGTGCTTCAGGCAAGAAAGGAACCTGCCCAGAGCATCCCAGGATGACTGGTCAATTACTAGTCATACAGGCCTGGTCCCCTTGCACCAAAGAGGGACCGTGATGAAGGGATATTCCAGTATGCAGTCCCCTGTGGGATCAGAGGTTCAGCCAACATCTTTGTTGGGACTGTGCTGTGTTCCAACTTCTTACTCTGCTCAGTCATTTCCTTCAAGCCTTCCCACTGTTGTTGATCTTCAAAGCACTCGCCATTGACTTTCCTGCATCCCAATATCCATGTTAGAGTCTCTTCCCTGGGAACCAGTGGGAAACAGAAGCTTTTAAAGGACTATTCTCACAAATGTGCCTTTTCAGCTATTTTACAAAAAATATATATACACACACATATATATGCCTAATATTTTGGACTTAAGATACCAAAAACATGAAATAAAAACAACTAAAGCAGAGGATGGAATCAGTTTCTACTATTAATTTATACTAATTAGCAGTAATAAGATAGGCTAAGATTAGGATTTCTTTCTTCTTCCTCATTCTAGGACAGCATTTTAAGGAGTATTTATCTTAATTGAAATCTAGCAATATATTAAAAACTTAAAACCAAATTAAATAAGATTTATTGAATGAATAATAACTTCATATAGCTTACAATGCCAGACCACACCATTTTATCATATCAACAGATCAAAAAAGAAACATCACATGTGGGCAAACATCCATTATAGAAAAAAACAAAACACAAAACAAACAAAAAGAAAGCATTGATTACCTATGCCTGGGAATTTACGTTTAAACACAGCAAAGAATGTTTATCTGAAATTGAACAAAAACATCAAATCTACCAAGAAAAATGTAGAATTTCTAATCGAGTCACATATAAGGTAAATATAATTAATATGAATGTCATGTAGCATTGTGTTCTGTGTTGGTTCAGCCTACTGATAGTGACGGGATTGGTTAGAAATGCCTGGGGCACTGCCCCAGGCTGGTGCTACTTGTGGGAGTCCCCACAGGCATTTCCCTGACCAGATGCAATGCCAACATTCGACCAGTCATTGTTGTTATTATGATTACGAGACACACTGCCTTAGCAAGAATCGCCAGGGAACTTCTCAGAGACAAAGGTCTTGGGTACACACCATGCTTGGGGTCACACAGAGAGGTCCAAGGTAGAAAGAAAGAGAGAGTACAGATCTGGGGTTATGCTTTTATTGGGGTTGAGGGTGGGGTGCCTAGGGTTTCACAAGGTCACTCTTTATTGGTAAATTTAAAACATAAGAGTAGGGATTACAGTGAGGGAAGAGAAAAGCAAGCAGTCAAATGGTCAATTATCTAAATAAACAAGAACTGTCTAAAAAAGGGAAACGATGGGTGGGGGGGGCCTGGCTCCTTGTCTAGTTGTGTTTATTTAAACTGCAGTGTGTTTATTCAAAACGGATGTCTCTGAAGTGGAAAACTAGGCAATCAAAAGCTTAACTTCAGGCACTTTGCATTACAATCAGAAAAGCTCACTATCAGATGCTTGCACTAGACACTGTCTGGAAATTATCTTAAATGTTTTTTGAAAAGATATGGGGCATAAATTTTGAAATAAACCCAAAACTATCATTTGCAGTTGATATAATAGTTCATGGAAATACCCAAGATAATCAACTAAAATATAGGAAAAGTATTAATTGACTTTACGTACTGGGAAAGAATAGTTTATTAATTGTCATCACTGAATTCGACCACAAGAAAGCAAAAAACAAAAACTTTTATATCCCATTTCATATAACAATAACTTATAATTATAAAAATTAACATAGAACATCTTATTTAGATTATACTTATGTTATTATATTTCCCCTTTTCTTTGTATATGATTAAAATAGCAATATATATTTAGTGTCACAGAAACCATGTACTATATGTACAAAACCCACTAATATCTACAGCTATAAGATTTTTATAAATACATGCTAATTATTCTTTTTATTCCCCCCCAAATATAGAGCTCATAATAGGTATGCTATGCATGTTTATCATATGAATAAATAATGTAGAGTAAACAAATAATATAATACTATTAAATATGTCTGATACCATCATAAATTAACATTTTTCTTCTATAGTTTTAAGATATTTAAGCATTGGTAGCTAAAGAAATATGTATCTCTGAGCAGTTTTAGGCTCAAGCTAGTGCAGCTTTTACACTTTGAGAATTTACCTGACTTCCAGTGTAGATATACATTCAAACAAATATTTGCACCTGCACCGGAAGAAAAGGCCCCAAATGAAACCTAAATATCATGGTGAAAAGGGATGAGGGCTATGCAGGGCAAACCTGACTCCTGGGCTCTCCATGCGCTCCAGAATAGATTAAATGCTTGAGTATGTTTTGGCAGCATTGCTAGATCTGTATCCCCAAGGCAACATTGAAGACATAGTTGCATTCAATACAGACATAGATCTCCAGAAAGATATTTTCGTAAGCAAGCATTGCAGGCATTCAGCTGTGTGTGCCAAGAATATCTCATGAAACAGAGTGCAGGCCTGGAATGAACGTGCTGGACTACAGAGGAGACTGTTGAAACAGTAACTGCTTCAG
This sequence comes from Tonatia bakeri, assembly GCA_004024845.1. Lineage (NCBI taxonomy): Eukaryota > Metazoa > Chordata > Mammalia > Chiroptera > Phyllostomidae > Tonatia > Tonatia bakeri. The sequence goes on from PVIA01000854.1 coordinate 197,795, forward strand.
TGACACCCATAGCAGCAGGAGATGACAACAACGGTCGTATCAGCAGCAAAAAGGGGCTATTTTTCCATTTATAAATGCAATTGAACATATGGCTAGCTTAATTAGGACTTTTCTCATTAACTCAGAATAGGCAGCCTCTGTTGAAGCACCCTCGATAGAGAGTCTGCATGAATAACGATCTATAGGTTTGCAAAAAGACCATTTAATAAGTTGGAAAGCAAGAAGTCAGCTATGAGCATCTGTGCAACATTTGCTTATTTTTACCATATTTAGTTACTCTCTGCTGTGTACCAAGGGCCCGCAAGCCACATTCACAACTCCCATTGATAAGAATCGTTCCTTTAATGCCATCTCCATAGAATCTTCCTGTAGTTAGAAGTTGAAGCACCATTAAAACACAAGAAAATATTAGTAGAGCTGTATGCAAAGAAAGCATACATTTGTATGCCGCAATTATGTTAATGCTACAGGTGAAACAGAAAAATAAATTTGGAATTTTCCATTAAGAAACTTCACATTAACCCTAACTGATGTATCTCAGTGAATTGAGTGCAGACCTGCAAGCCAAAGGGTAGCCGGTTCGATTCCCAGTCAGGGCACATGCCTGGGTTGCAGCCAGGTCCCTAGTGGGGGCCATGTGAGAGGCAACCACACACAGATGTTTCTCTCCCTCTCTTCCTTCTCCCCTTCCCCTCTCTCTAAAAACAAATAAATAAAAATCTTACAAAAAAACTTCACATTACCAGAATAGGTTCTCTTTTCTCTCCACAGATAAGTAAAATTAGAATTAAAATGCTATTAGCTTGTAAACCGCTTACACTGGAGGTGTACACTACAATAACAGCATGGTTTTGGGGAATAGGAATTCTCTGGCGTTTCTTTGTGTAGCTAACATTTAGGATTTGGAATCAGGCAGGGATAGAGGAGTGATTAAGGAGCTGATCTTTAGAATTACAGTGTCTGGATGAACTCAGACTAAGAAGCAAAGGTGGATGATATCTATATTTTAAATTTATTAAAGATTTTATTTATTTATTTTTAGAGAGGAAAGGGAGGGGGAGAGAGAGAGAGACAGAGAGAGAAACATCAGTGTGCGGTTGCTGGGGGACATGGCCTGCAACCCAGGCATGTGCCCTGACTGGCAATCGAACCTGCGATGCCTGGTTCGCAGTCTGCACTCAATCCACTGAGCTACACCAGCCAGGGCTAAATTTAAAGAATTAAGTAAGTAATGAGCACAGGAAGTGCCCAGCCTCCAGTTTTAGGAGAATTGGGTTCAAACATCCATTACTCCACTTTCACCTTAGACAAACTACTTATCTTCACTGAGCTCATTTCAAAATCGGTAAGATTATTCTGATAACATTGCCTGCCTAATAGGGGGTATGAGAAGTAACCTTGATAAGACATTTAAAGTATTTAGCAACACGTCTTACCAGAAGGGCAGAGCTCAGTAAAGCGTAAAGAACACCTGGATTTTAGTATTTAAATTGCTTGTATTTGAGGCACAATCCTTTTTATTTCATTCATGCAAATAAAGCCACCGACAGAGTTTCTCTGAACCAGAGTTCCCAACTCAGTCTGATGACCAAATTCTGCTAGGTGCTTGTTAAAAATGCAGGTCCTCAAAGCCTTCTTTGGGAAATTTTAAGTTAGTAGAAATAAGGCAGGGCATGGAAATCTGCCAAGTTTTAGAAACACAAGCCAGGTGGCTGAAAATTAAAGAATCCAAGTAAGCTTAGTGACTTAAAACATGTAATAACTGGAAAATAAAAATATAGTCATTTTGTTTCTACTATTTCTTAAATATTACATAAAAAGGAATATTCTTTCTACAACTGAGACTAAACAGTTACATGGTTCTCTGAAATGATAATTATTTAAAGAAACAAATACCTAAAATACACCTGGGTATAGTAAACTTAATTAATGAACCTGCACAACAAAAATAACCTTAAGAGAGTGTTCATCATACTGTTCTGAGTGGCCTGGAAAATCAAGTTAGTATCACTAACTTCAGTTTATCATTGAAACTTAGGTAAATTTAGGTAAATGTCTACTTAGTTATGTAAACATTGTAGGCAAATAGTTTAGAATAACTTTGTTTTGTTGTTGTTATCTATACATCATACTGTTCATTTCCTCTAAGAAAATGGTGCCTTTGTTGATAAAACAAAGCCTCGAATATCGGAATTTGATAGCAGGGTGTGAAGTTCCTAGTATTGACATATGGAATTTTCAATGCCTCTGATATTCACTTATCCTTAGTAAACTTCCTTCTAATCAGTGCCAACATCATCTTGACACGTGTCTTTTATTGATCTGGCCTCGGCAGAGTGAAAATCCTTTGTCTTCACGCTCCTTCAAGTAAATTAAATATAATAGAATATCCAAAAGATATTCTCTTATAATTCCAAACACATAAAAAGATTGGCTTACCAATACAAAGTTCTCAATACATCCAAACAAGATGCATTCCAGGGTGTTCCTCTTTTTCTTACAGTCTCTTGAGTGTCAGCCATTATCTTGAAAGAGAAGTTTATTTACACCTTGTGGGTCTATTTCCTTAAAGCAGTCACAGCCTAGCACTCTCTCCTGAGGGGGGATCATTATGATTCAGACATCTTCAAAAACAATATCTATCATAATGAGGTTTCTCTTCCGTCTACCTGCGTCTTACTACCTGTGTCTTACTAGTGCTATTCAGGCTCTCATGAACTGATCTTCTCTTCAGTAGAGAATTTATACAAGATATCTGTTAACTGTATTTTTAGGTGACACAATTCTTACCATAGACCTAATTTTGAATTCTCTCTTTGAAATTCTGTTTGTGTGTGTATACATTTTCTGGCATCGCCATTTTAAAAAATAAGTAAAATATTGAAGACCATTAAGTATATTACTACAAAATCATTGAGGCAAAGTTAATGTCAAAAAAAGCTTTTTTTTATCACCAAAACAGACTATAAGTGCGTTGCTTTCCTCCGACACATATCCTCACCTTTGAAATGGGGGACAACACTCAATGGGTGTTTCATGTGTCTGCATATCTTAGAGAAACGGCACTAATTTAACTTTGCTCCAGACTGTATTTTCAAGGAGATTTGTGTAGTGAAGAGACTTGGTCTGGAGACACTGCATCCTCCAGAACAAAGGGCAGGCAAGTTTATTACCATTTTAAAATAATTAGGTTTTCTTTCTTTTTTTTTAAAGATTTTATTTATTTATTTTTAGAGAGTGAAGGGAGGGAGAAAGAGAGAGAGAGAAACATCAATGTGTGGTTGCTGGGGATCATAGCCTGCAACCCAGGCATGTGCCCTGACTGGGAATCGAACCTGCGATACTTTGGTTCGCAGCCCACGCTCAATCCACTGAGCTATGCCAGCCAGGGCTAAAATATTTAGGTTTTCTAATCTCAGGGTCTCTCTCCTGTGCTGCAACTCACTGTGCAAGTAGCCTCTGGTCCTCGTTGCATGGTTTTATAAAAACTGATGGTCAGAGGACTACTGGAAAATGATAATGCAATGACCAGTGTCATTGCTGTGGTTAATACATTGTCTCTTTCTCTGACATGGGAGACTTACGCCTTGTACCAGCATCCGTGAGAGTGTGTCATACTAACTTGTTGGTTTGCAAACAGGGTAAAATCTAAAACACTTCACGGTTCTTAACAGATGCAGACAAATTGTGGAAGTTGCCTTCTAATTATCCTAAATATATATGCTCTGCAATGTCTTCAGGATCTAAAGTTACTGAGAATCTTGATATTAGTGGCATTATGAAAGGAAGGAATTTAAAATGGCTTAATTTTTTGTTGTAAAATATTCACTTTGATTTGCAATATCAAAGATTTTAAAGGAATGAAAGGGTATTTCACATGCCGATGAGCTCTGGTAATATAAGGATATACCTGTGGATAAATTTGCATTTGTTTGGACTGGTCTGCTTCAAATCTCTTGTATTTTCTTTTGGTTCTGATCAATATAATGGTTTTCAGGGGGAAAGCTTTGTTGTCTTTATACTGAGTCTGTTTTTATGGATCCTACATAAGGAAAAACTTCTAAGTCACACATCAGGCGACCAAACTGATGAACAGTCAGAAATTACATTTATTAGAAAGTTTCAAGAATAGAGGTTTTTAGTTTAGATAGCGGGGGAGGGGGGGAGGATAAAATCATTTAAGATTTCCAGAGATAATCAGACAATCAATCAGATTAAGGATAAAAAGCGATGGCATGGTTTATAACAAAACAAAACAAACAAACAAAAAAACCCCTGAGAAAGCAGATGACTTAGGGAGGGAGAGAAAATACTGCTAAAGATTACTGGAACTGTCTTTTCTTCATTTGATTTATCCTTAAACAGCCTTAAAAAATTCTACATATATTTTCTTTTGAATTATTTTAAAATGACCTATTCTTTTTTTCTGTCTCTGAGAAATCTTCCCCGCTGACCATCCACTGATGCCCTGCCCACGTTAACCTTGAGCAAAGCAGTTGTTCCATGAACCATTACATTTTTTTACTTATTTAAATATAATCTCAGTTAATGAGTAAAAATCATTCACAATTCACCTTTTCTGTCTCTCAAATAGTAATTTTACTTCCCATTTATGTTCTCTTATTTTCCTTTGCATGTAGATTCTGCTTAAAGTACCATTCCTTTGGGCTTATAATAATGCATTTGAAATGATCATTTCTCTCTGATTTGTTACTAGCCTCCAAAGGACAATGACAGTGATTATGAACTCTTGAATCCTCTCCCAGCATGCACTGCTAAATGAGGATGCAAGCAAGCTGTCTTCAGTAGACTACTTCCTTGCTACCTCACTTCTAATATCCTTAATATCAGAACTAGGATGCCATGTGAAAAATATGTTCTGGTATTGGTGATATTCCTTTTTATTCTATTTGATTCTCTTGATTATTTTTGTAATTATCACTGGAAACAATTTCTACCCAACAAAGAAAACACAAGATACGTTGAGTAGTGACATTTTAACTTAACATTTCCAGACAGTATTGCCAAAGCTGAAATCAACAGAACTGATGCCAAAAGGAATTAACATGGAGCTCAATATTATCCTCCATGGGAAGAAAGCCAAAAGCCTGGTCTGGCTTGCCAAAACCATGTAACCTTTTGATGTGAGCACTGTTTTGCAGTGTTATTTGTTATTTTTGCCAAGAAAAAAATTACAAACTCAATTTTATGAAAACAATTTGTCTTTGCAAATGAGGTGGGGAATTTAAATTAAAAAAAAAAAGTCTGGTGGGGTCCTGCACTGTATATTACTTTTCTACATTATTTAAACAAGGTTTTCCCAATATTATAATTTCTAGAATAGATTTAGAAATTGATTGATTTGCTAGGTTGAGATGCATCATAAAAGGTGAAAAAACTGTTGCTCTGGACCCAGCTCATAATGGCTTGCAAATGCCAATTGTCCATATTTTTCTCAAATCCAAGTTTTAATGACAATTTTTGATAGATTAAAACTGGCCACAGACATTGGGTATATTGGGGTTTTTTAATTTAATAATTTTTTTCTGCAGAGCTGGTTTATAGTAACACAGCTCTTTACAACTGAAGACAAACACAGCTTCAATCCATTCACCCACATCCTTCCATATCCCTACAGATAAATGAACTTGATTCCCTGCCCTCTACTGATGCCTGCAGAGCTCCAGGGTGGGAGAGAGGGCCTGGCTGGACTCCCACAGAACCCTGATTATCAAGTGGCTGTAGGGTTGTGTGTGTGTGTGTGTGGGGGGTCCAAGGGGTGTGCTTCTTGCCCCAGATGTCTTCTGTGTCTTCTAGACCTCCCTGTTGTACTTACCCTTTGCCCTGCCTAGAAAATTTATATCAACTGAGTCTGGGGTGGGGGGTAAAGGGTGGTGCCACCACACTCCAAGACTCATCCCTCATCTTAACAGGTCAGAATACCAAACCGAACCCTCTCTTGACATTTACTTGTGTAGATATAAATTCCCCACCAGCCATTTAGGCTCCATATTTATCATCATGCACCTGTTGGCACTTTTTATAAGTCACATAGTACATAGTAGGGCAATTTGTTTTGGGCTCTTATTTGGAAATGTAAAGCAAAGAAATACCACCTTTGTAATTTTTGTTTGGTTTTCGACATGCCTCTCTTATCCATGCCCATGCCCCAGCCTGTGGGGCTGAGGGCTCTTTGCACTCTAAAAATTGGATCCTTATGCTTGTGTTGACTATAGTTTTTACTGGTTGTGCAGAGAAATAAACACGACAATAACCTCCCCAAAGTAAATAAAGATATAAACACAGAATCAAGAGCTATTATTAAACCTCAGATGTTACATCTTTTGTTCAAAATGCTGACCTCTTACACAAGCTGAAGGAAATCTACATGAAAGTATCATATTGTGAGTTCAATGTAGATACAATTAGTGTTTAATATTTCTTATTTTTGCAACTCTTATGCATATGATTTCTAAGTTAAAATGTAATCAATATGAGAGTTGACTATGTTTCTCTGTAGATCTGTTCTCCCTGCTAAGTAAAATAAGCCAGTCGGAGAAAGACAAATACCATGTGATTTCACTCATATGTGGAGTCTAATGAACACACTGGACTATCAGAAGAAAATGGGAACAGACTCATAGATGGAGAGCAGGATGACAGCTAGTGGGGGAGGGGATACTAGGGGGTACAGCGATGGAGCAAAAAGAAAGAAGGACTCATGGACATGGACAACAGTGTGGTGGTGATTGCTTGGGGGAGAGGGTAGAAGGTAGTAAATGGTAGTGGAAAAAATAAAATAAAGATTAAAAAATAAATCTAACAAAAACAAGTGACTTCAAAAACAGTTGTAATATTATCTTTTCACATTTTTATTTTTTAATATTTTATTTGATTTGAAAGATTATTATCCAGTGATAATTTATTATCATTTGGAATATTGAACAGGATATTTTCAAAGAACTATCATATGTATAAAATTATTTAATCACAATTTATTAAAGCACCACAGAATTTGGTTAGCATTCTATATCCCATAATTTTAATCCATGGTCATAAAATGTAATGGTCTATCCAATCCATGTTATAAAATCCATGTTATATATACCATATTCTTTCCTTTGTAGGAAATATGACTTTTTATCTATACCTTTGTGTAATCATTAATTAATACTTTACTCTCACAGGATAAGTCCTGATTCTGTTGTATCTCATGGACTGATACAACACATTATATCAAACAATTTTTTTGAAAGAACAAATAATTAAGGAGAAAATATAAATACAACACCTTTAATGTAATCTAAATATTTTCTTCAAATAATTCTTTCTCCAGAATAATTTTTCCCAAATATAACAACTTGATGATTCCCGGTTTGGCCTTCTACCGTATAGTCTAAACATCTTTAATCCTACCTACTCTCATCTCTTCTTGGAATGTTCAACCTCTATGCCATTCATTTTTAATCATTAGCTGTTTGAAACCTGCCTTGATGAAGCCAACCAAAGCAAAACTCACCCTCTATCATTTGTTTAACTAGATCTTGTTGTAAGACATTGAGAATAATAAATAAAGATTAAATTAAGCTCTGAGTATTTCATAGCACAAAAATGGATTTATGTGCATTGATTGAAGGGTTTATCTCCTTTTACATGTGTTTTTGCCTATTTTAATTAACAACTTAAAAATTGGATTGAGTCACCATGTCCTTCTATTTACCAGCCTAATTTCCTAGTGTTGTAGCTACTTTAATTATTGCTGATCAGTGACCTGAAGCAAAGAAGCAATTTTCTTGTAAAAGTACTAATTACCAACTAAGTGCTTGGTATTTAGGGCACAGAAAGCAAGAAAGAAAAGCAAGAGTTAAGATGCTAATAAAAAGAGCTTAAGTTTATATGCATTTTTTATTTTGGGAGACCAGATATATTTTTTTTATATATAAGTTTCATGAAGAATCTCCCTTTAAACATTTTACCAAGTTTAGTATTATAATGTATTAATACCTCACATCATATTTTAAATGCTAGAATATAATATATAAATAGAAAATTTAATTTCCACTTTATTATTAATTACTATAGGTATTATTGTTAAGTTGAAAAAAGGCAATGCAATTAAAGATTGATAAACATATATAAAAGCTCTCAAAATAATTATTATAGTCTAATAGTATTATGTTTTACTGGACTTTATAAATTATTCTAAAAGAAGCATGCAATCTAAACATATTAAAGTGTTTATTGAATGTATACTAAACCAGAACACATAAAAGGAGGGCAGGGCTTAGCATATGTATATAATTAGAAATTGTAACATACAAAAACAGCTTATTTAAAATTAAAAGACACTTTGATAGCTATCTAATTCCAACCAAAAAAAATTATATATAAATATAAATTAAGTGTTCTATTATTATTATTTGCTATTATTTTTTAAATTATTATTCCTATCTTATATGCTAAATTTTACCTGATTCTCTATAAATATATTTTTTTTCAATTGAAACTATGATATTTAGCTGTTTTGTTTTACAAAACAATGTTTTTCGCTCTGCAAGTTGAGTCTGTAACTCAAGCAAGCTAGAAAGGAGACATATAACAATATATTCAGGGCAGTGATAGCCCATGTTTTGGGCCCTGCAATGTAACCCAATCATGACAGTGACACAGCATTGTCTCTGCCACATTTTCCTAGTGGGAAGCAAGATTACAGGCCCACTTACACTCAAAGGGACAGGACTACAAAAGGTATAGACACCCGTAAGTGAGCTTTGAGGGGGATCAGCACAGAGCCAGTCCTCCACGTTTGCTATTGTCATAACTGATAGTCCAAAGCAAACTCACCATGAATAGCACTGGTACTACTACTCAACGGTCTCCATCTAATCTGGTTTATCTGCATTCTTTATTTGTTTCATATGAATTTTTCTATGGGAATAAATGCCCCAAGGTATAGCTATTTTAATGCATTTAACTTTATCTGAAACCTATGAAACCTAGTGAATTCTTCATATTTTTGTGTAAAAGTATATGGTGCTATAAGACAATAGCAGTGCTTTAGAAACATGACTAATTTACATAATCTGTTACACTGATACTTTCTTTGATACCTCATTTATTACCTACAGAATATGTTTGTCTTGAATTTTTAAGTTTTTTAAAAAATATTTTATTTATTTATTTTTAGGGAGGGAAAGGGAGAGCGATAGGGAGGGAAACATCAACGTGTGGTTGCCTCTCATGTGCTCTCTACCGGGGACCTGGCCTGCAACCCAGGCATGTGCCCTGACTGGAAATCCAAACGACAACCCTTTGATTCACATTCTGGCACTCAATCCACTCAGCCACACTAGCCAGGGCTGTTTGCCTTTAACTTTATTACATGAAAAAAATGTTAAGATTTACATATACCCATCATCCATTTCTCAGCTGAAATTCTGGATTGAAAATATTTCTCTGTGTTTTCTGTCTTTGGAAGGATGTTCAAAAGCTACACGGGGTTGTAAACTTTTAGTCTGCTTAGAGAAGTCCTTGAGGTAATGATGGTAACATTTACTATTTTCCACATGCCTAGAACATGACTAGTTTTGAAAAAACTATTTTTTAAAATAAGTTACAACTTTTCAACACTAAATTCAGAATATTATCACAGGTAGAGGTGTCTTTTTCTTTCTGTAGCTATTCAAAAGTATTTTTTCATTACAGTGTGCTGTGTATAGCCAACACTATAGAAAATAGTCTATAGGCCCAATAAGCAACTGTTCAGGAAAATCCATAGTGTAAATGTTTATGTGAACCCACAGATATGAGTAACTGCTTTTCTCTTAAGGAATGCTATTGTAAGATGAAATAAATAACAAAAAATGAGGAGAAGTTGTTTTCTCCATTGCATATTTAAAAAATTTATATCGAGATAAGCTCACCACAAGTTCAAGAGAAGTTTTAGCTGTGCATACCTATCCCCAGCTGTTTCAAAGCTCATCATTATGTATCAGAGATTCAAGGCACTTTCTGAGTCTTAGACTCACCTACAGTATCAGCTGAACAAATGCACCTCCGCATTTATCTTCTCTCTAGGAATCTAGAAATCTATCTATGTATCATCTATCCATCTATCATCTATCTATCTATCTATCATCTATCTATTATCTAATAAGGTATTAGGTATAAAATTGGAAAATTTATTTAACCTACTCTGTGCTATAGACACTCAATGAGAGACTGACACTCAATAAGGTTGAGGGTTTTTTTCCCCCCTGGATTTAACATTCTGAGTTGCTTCCTTTTGTTTGATTTTTAGATTGGAAGTTCTGTTTTCTAATCGAAATTACAATCTCTGAATTAAGAAAAACATGCTATTTGTATGCTGAAATTCTAGTGTCTATCTGTAGATGTGTAACTTTGTGAAACTAAAACACATTCCTGAAAAGAAATCATCACCCCTCCCTCACAGGTTTGGTGCGGGGGAAGCCTTTCCCAGTTCCTCCAATCAAGGCAACTTTTGAAGAAACAGTTGTCTCTTTCATACACGCATTGTGGTTCAAGAAAGGGAAAGTGGAGCAGTTACTCCCAGAGAACCAGGCACTGCCGACTTCCCTCAAATGGATGCTAATTTCTTCAGAGTGACCCAGTGAAGTGCTAATGCGCAGCCTCATTGCCCTTGGCCTAAATGTTCTAAACTTGCTTTCTCTTTCGGTTCCGCACTACCTCTACAGTGCAAGATGAAAGAGCTGTAGACAAACATGCTAAGCATCGGACATTTCTGACAAGACATGTTCCCTCAGAAAATTATAGCAAAAGAGGAAAAATACTTTCTACAATGCACAATTGTCCTTTTCCTTATTTTATTTTATTTTTTAAAGGTAAGGGATTTAAAAAATTTTATTTAGTTATTTTTAGAGAGGGGGAAAGAGGGAGAAAGAGAAGAAGAGAAACATTGATGTGTGGTTGCCTCTTGGGTGTCCCCCACTGGGGACCTAGACCTCAACCCAGGCATGTGCCTTGACCGAGACTGGAACTGGCCACCCTTTGCTTCATAGTCCGGTGCTCAGTCCACTGAGCCACAACAACCAGGGCCTAAACATACTTTTGAACATGATTTCTTGAACAAAAGTGTGGTGTAAGTGTATTTGTGGTCATTTCCATATATATCAAGAACAAAATTGTAGGCTATATTAGCTCCTGACATAAAGAGTTTTACTTTGCACCTGGCATGTTAAATCCAATATAAAGGAGCTTTCCCTTAAGTTGTTTTACTCTTTTACTAAAATTTTCTTTGCTATATTTCAATTTGCATTTGGAGTGCCCATGGCACTTTCCCCATCAGTAGTTTTTTAATCAAATGTAAATTACACACTTCTTCCTGAACTCATATGGATACATTCCCACTTCTTGAAAATGGGAACTCACTACAATTTACTTGGCCTCTCACAATAGGCTTATTTGTAAGAAAATAATAATTACTTTTGAATTTGCTCACTTTTGTTCTTTACTCAGTGTCTAGTGTACTTAAAAAGGATAATTTGTTTTCATTTGCCTATCTTAAATCTGTGAGAATAATTAGATGAATTGAATGTTGCTTTTTAAGTGAAGACCTTGTGTCCGAACTTAAACAGTTCCATATTTAGTTTTGTACATTAATGACCATGGTTATATATACTAAGAAATGCCATAGTTATCTTTATGTAGGAGAATGGAAGTCCAGAGGTTAATTATAATGTATAATAATTTTTGAGATCTGCTAAAAAGATAGGTGTATAAATATGCCTTAAATAATCATAAATATTTTATTCCCCAACAAAAAAGTTGATAGAGATTCTGCCATAGAGCTAATCCATGACAACTAAAATTTTGCAGAAAATGAAATTATTGTTTTCATCTTTATTATATGATTACTTTATATAAATAGAACAAAATGTTATTGCATTTTATCATCAATAGGTATAGTTATTTATATTTTAGCAAAAAAAAAGTCATTTTTATTAACAAAATTGTTTTTCTCTAGAGAAGCTCCTAGGGAAACATACATGGACATCGTTGTGTCCTTTGTCTTGATTTCATTTCTTAATTTTGTGTAGACAGAAGCAAAAAATGAAAAGGATATATTGAAAAAAATTTATCACTTTTTAAGCACTTACCAAAACTCCCTATAGAAAGGGTTTTCCCACTTTTATAATAGTTTATCTTGTCATGTTTATCTTAGAATTTTATCAGCAAAATGGAAGATTGACTAGTTAAGCATTCAAAAGCTATTAGCCAATCTTAATGTTTTCACCATTTCAGATAGCTGTCAAAAGTTTCTTACATAACACTGAAATAGAGAACAGGCTGACAGTGTCCAGAGGGGAGAGGAGAGGGAATTTCAGGGGAAAAGGGAAGGGTTTACAGGAACAAGTACAAAGGACACATAGACAAAAACTAGGAGCAGGTGGAAATGGGAGGAAGGTGGGGTGGGATTGGAGTAAAAGATAGAAAATTATACTTGAACAATAATTAAAATTCAAAAAAATTCTTACATAGTTTGTTATTTTTGAATTGTTTTCAGTTTTTGTTATTGGTGACACTTCTACCATTAATTATAGATAAATTTCCTTTAATGAATTCAAACCATTTTTAGGTGTATGGTACACCAAGCTTAAAACGGAAGTTCGAAGTCATGACGTCTTTGTGTAACTGCTGGCTCACTGTTCACGGGCACGGGTTTGCGTGCGCTGAGAAACAGACACGGGGTACAGAGGGGACGTCTGCGGCAGGTATGAAATGGACAAGGAAGATGGGTAGAGCATGGAGGTACGCACAATTACATTTTTAAAACTTCTTTTTTGCCCTTTGCTATTTTTACTTCCCATTTAATTGATGCTTATTTTTCATATTTTCTATAATATTTAAAATCTCTGGTTATTTTTCATACACAAGCATTGAAATCCATAAATTCCTATGTATAGATTTATCTTGCTCTTACAAATGTTAACGTTTTGTTGCCCTTTCATTCTGTAGAGAATATTTTCAAAATTCATCATGTGTTTTCCTTTTTCTTATGGATGATTCAATTATATATATATATATATAATTTTTAAATACTTTAAGGTTTTTATAAAATTATTTTGTTAATGTGTTATTCAATTTATCTATGATCAAAAATATATTTTCATAAATTCAGTCTCTGTAAATTTGTGAAACTTTGTTTTATGGCTCAGGATGTGGTCAGTGCCCCCCCGCACTTACACAGAATGTTTATTTTTCTATTGTTGGGGACAGTGTGCTACAGATGTAAATTCGACCTCATAGTTTGATTTAAACATTAATCAAATATTCTACATTGTTACTGCTTTCAAGTTTACTTCTTTTATCAGTTGCTTTAAGAAGGGTATTGAAATTTCCAGCTGCATTTTAGAATTATGATTTTTCATTTGCCTCTTTTTTCTTATATATTGAAGCTTTGCAACACTGTACTTTCATTTCCCCCCCATCATTTGAGGCATTTACTATTTACTAATTTGAAATCCATAAAGTCTTGCTAATATTTTGCTTGAATCAGTTGATTATCTTATAAAGGTTTTATTATGCAACAAAGTTGTATTTACTAGAGTAGTCTTATCTGCCTATTCCATTACCTCTCTCATTACTGGGTTTGATTCTATCCATAGGATTTTTTTTCTGTTGGTTATGGATCATATTGTTCTGCTTCTTCATTTGGTGTTGTTTTTAATAAGGACATAATTGATCTTCTATCAGTAAGTGATCATTTTTTGTTGTTTTTAAAGACTTAAACTATTTTTGCCAGGCATCCTGTCTGTCATCTACAATGAATGTGACATACAAGAAGCAAGCTCTCTACTTCGTGGCTGAAGAGATTTTGAGCAATTCCCAACTCTTCTTGAGTATGAGGAATGGCCTTATATATCTCTATTGTTTTTTCTTGGGAATTTTTGCCCATGGATTTTCAGTGTATGCATGTGCAGATTGGCATATTGACAAAGACTCATAGGTAACCCTACACAGACTTCTGGAATGCTGTCTCCCCAGGGCTCCTTCCTCTCTGGAATTGTACTCTCTAAATGTTCTAGTCCCTTCAGCTTCCTTGAACTCAGATCTCTGCTCCTCAGCTCAGTGAGCATATCATGCTCTTTTCTGTATCACATACCGAACAGCCGTTATGCAGCGGGTCTGGGCTGTGGGAGCACTCAGCTCCTTTGTGTTCTTCCTCGCAGAAATTACTGTGCTGTGTTGGTCATTGCCTGATATCTGCAAACTCTTTTTTCATATATGTTGTCAAGGTTTGTAAGAAGTTATGCCAGAAAAGTCATTCCAGACCCTGGTACTCTCTTGTGAAAACAAGTGGAAGTATTGTACTTCACTGTAAAACAGTTTTTACTTTTACCAAACATTTTTTTCCCTAAGACTGATAAATGACAATGACTTCTTGAAATACTAAAGTAGCTATTTGATATCTGTGTGTGCAATGGATCCAAATTTATTGAGTTTAAATGGCCTTCAAGATCTTGCCCCTGCTTACCTCTCCAGCTGTCATTCTTACTACACATCAACTGTATTCAGATATATACAAAATATATTGAAAATATATTAAATTAAAAGTAATGTTGCATGGAAAAAGTAGGTGTTTCTCAAACAGATATTGAGTTCTTTAATCTCAATTTTAATTCCTTTTAATTTCATATCACCCATCACGTTTTTCAGAAATTTCTTTAGATTTCCCTTTCTAACCTCTGCACACTCCATATCAAATAAAAATGTAATACATAAATAAAGAACCTCATACTTATAAAACTGAACTTTTCATAAAATTACAAGATAATAAGAGAAATATCTTTGTTATTTATCTCTCTATTGCCAAGGTCTTGAACAGTCTCTTACACATAGTCATCCTATTTTTTTCTAACTTAACTAATGTCTTTAGATAGTAGCCACATAAAAGGACTGACAACTCTTAAAGTCAAAACTGTTGGATCCTTGTAGGATGTGATCTTGAAGACTTTCATATTTATCTTTGTATAAAAACTACTACAGAATTTAGTGGATTAAACAGGAGTGATTTTATTGTTTCTCCTAATACTGTGGGCTATAGTCAACTAAGGGTTAACTTGTCTGGAACATCCCAAATGAATGGCAGTTGGTCCGGTAGCTGATTGTCTAATCAGCTTTGGGATCAGACGAAAGTATCAAATCAAACACCTCTGTTTGTAACCACTCATCCCCTTGAGTGCCTGGACTTCTCATAGAGTGGGCTCAGTTCCAATAGGCGGGATGTGAAAACTGACAGTACTTTCAAAACTGGGTTAGAAAGCCCATTAATGTCACTTGTGATAGATTTCATTGCAAATGCCTGTTACAAGACCTACCCGGATTTAGGGCAAAGGAAATAACCTGCACTACCATCCAAACGGTATGGATGCACAGAAAGAGAAGGGATTGTTGGGGCCATTGTTTCATATTATTTTCCACAGGTAATTAGAAGACATTATATTCTTGATGTCTCCTCACACCCTTCTTTCAATGTAATTTTTATTTTCCTTTGGCAGATATGGTGTTGGAATTTAGAAAAAAACAGAACTACAAACGTCAAAACTTTGTACCAGTCTTTATCCCTGCTATATTGTGGCAGACACAGCATCCCTTGTTATCTGCAATAGTTGAAGCATTTGTATCTCCTTCCTGGGAACGGAATCTGGTTACACTTTATATTCTCAGGTATTACTGTAGATGTCTATCTGTGAAATATTGTTCCCTATTCATTTTTGTCACCCATCCTTCACTTTAATCTTACAGTTTTTAAAACTATTATTTTCCACCCTTTAACACAAGAAAGAATGTTATTAAAACATCTCAAAATGAATTAACACTAAAAGAAACAGATTTATAGTATATTTGATATATTGTGTCAAAACTAGAAATATCGTGATTTTTAAAAGTTGTGATTTAATCATTTCCAGCATCTCCAGGAATAGACTATAACAGAAAAGCACTATTCAAGTTTTGTTCCCAAAAACAAAATGAAGGAAATTGGGAATATTAAACAATTGTACACATATTTCACTCTAGTAATTCAAAAAATTGATGATATATTACAAAATAAATGACATCATACCTATAAAAACAGCATATCTCAGATTCTAGCAATATTTTTCTAGGGCCTAGAATAATCTTTAAATACAGTGAGAAATATCAATTACTCCACCCACAACATGAGAGGCAATGCCAAAAGGTGTGTTTTTAGATACACCTGACAATATTTTTACACTCTCAATATTCACCTTATCCATGTATATGTGATTACGGATTTATACCAGCACAGGCATTAGAATGTAATCATACGATGCTGTCAGAATAAACCTTTATCAAGAAAGCAGAAATTGCTGTGCTTCTTATATCTAACTATTCTTTAATGAGAATTTTTCAGAAGTTTGCTTCTTAAATCAGTGGTTTTACTGTGAACACTAAGCAAGTATGCAGATAAGGTTCTTTAGCTACAGACACAAAATTATATCAGGTAGAATGTCATCTTGCCAAGTTACAAAAAAGTGAACTAAATGTGGCTTTAAAATTATGTAAATTCTATGTCTCACATTTAAAGTGTAAATTAGGAAAGCTAGTAGGACTCTAATTCTGTGTTGGTAGCATCATTAAGTACACAGTTTCTTTCCATGTTTCTGTTCTGTGGTCCATGGAATATTGGTTTTGCCCCTTAACTTAGCTTTCAAAATAAGTACAAAATAGCTGTTGTAATTCCTGGCATCCCATCTGGTGGTGTGATGTAAAACAGAAAAATGGAATATTTGTCTTCCATGTGTTTCATTTTAAGAAAAAAGACATCTTTCAGTAGCAGATCTCTCCTCATTGGCCCAATCCGGATCAAATTGATTCCACAGAACAATCCCTGTTAAGAGTTTGACATAGGTGATCAAGTCTACTCCACATCTGGAAAATGTCATGGTTATGGAGAAAGTAACTTACAGTCTTATGTGTGTTCGTTTTTTGTGTGCATTTAATCTACATCCAGGGGTTTGCTAATTTCCACAATCTGAAATTATTCAACCTGATGTCCATGTTCCATGACTCAGCTTTACTTGTCATTAAGCAGTCCCTGAGATGTTGGTAATTAATGAAATAAGAGTTCAAAATCTATTATGTGGAGTAAATGGACAGCTTATAAACCAGACAAACTGATATTACGAATTAAATTGGATTGTTTACATAGGTGAATTGGTGAAACAGTATGGAAGGACTACATTTTTTTGTAGGGATACTTGCTGAGTTTGCTTGGATGGGGTATAGAATTTAGTAAGTCCTTTTCTATTTAATATTAAGAATCCTGTGCAAGGTTTCCTTGGAATGATTCTTGCATCCAGAGAGAGGATTTAGATGACAGGAGGTAGCTGGTGACTTTTATAAACTGAATGAACTCAGCCTCCAGAATGGCCTTGTTGTCTTGTATGAACCTGCCATGGAAAGTGAGTTTAAAGACTGATGTGTTCTTGCCAGTTTGTAGCAATTTGAAAGTGTCAATGTTAGCATCTCTTCCCAGTGGCAGATTCGGAGACCTGCCAATTGTTTCAAATTGACCGGGATCAGAGTGCTTACACCATCCAAATCAGCAAATGCTACAATTACTTTTAAGTTTTTGTATGTATGTAGGCATTCATTCATTCATTCAGCTGGCTTACCAGTACATCACTGGTTGAAAGCAACTAATTCAGAGAGGTGGGACTGCATGAAGTTACAAAACAGATTAAATGATCAGTGTGCTTGTGTGTCTTAATTATTAATATGTATTCTATGTGTATTGGAAGAATTTGGTGTGAGACTTGCCTTCACACTTTTAAGGTTGTGGCAAAGCAAATACAGTCCTTAACATCCTTTAAATATGAATGAATTCTTCTATTTGCAAAAGTAAAGCAAAACAAATAAAAAATAAATAAAGCAAAAAACTAAACTAATGTAATAATAAAAACTTAACCTCCCTTGGAAGTCCATGAATCATCTTCCCTGGGGGTGGATACCTAAATTGATTTGATTTTGGTTAGTAAGAATGAAAAACATGATTTGGGTAGGCAACAGAAAGCTTTTACTAAAATTTCCAGTCTTATACTCTCAGTTTCTCTTATGTTTCTCATTCTCTCTCTTTCTCTCTGTCATATACACATGTATGTATATATATGTATATATATATGTGTGTGTATACATATATTCAGTGGTATAATATAAAATCTGAAATATATGTGTGTGTGTGTGTGTGTGTGTGTATAATCAGCCAGCCCTTTCTAAATTAAAAAAAAAACAATACTCATTTATTATCATTAGGCAGGTTGCTGTTTGCTAGGGAGTTGGCTAACAAATACTGAATCTGGCTGAACTCAGACGGAAGCTCCATCTGGGCTTGGCTCCTCACTCTTTATTGGGCTTAGGTCTGCATCATGCGTGTTCCTTCTGTGTTCTGAGCTGAAGTGGCAGCCACCCACTCAGTGATGTTATTTTTATGTGATGATAGATATGCAAGGGTACAAGTCCCTGAAAATAAACATGTGACTATTAACCTCCCGCTATCCAAAGCAAGTCATAAAGCCAAGTTCAACCTCAAAGAGTAGGAAGTATACTCCCACCATGAAGGCAAGACATTATATGACCAATTCCAGTATTAAAAAAAAACAAATTACGTAAATAACACCCAATGTTTCACAAAAATCAACCTTTACAAACCTGACATCTATGTTTAGGATTTGTAGCAAGAAAATATGTACTCAATCTAATAGACAAATAACAGTCTTAATAAGATGGAAGAAGCTTCCTGGCCTGAGAGAATTACTTTACAAATGTACTTAAACTTAAAACATCAAAATTAAATAAAGATTTCAAGCACATATTAGGAAAACTCATAAAGGGTGGATGGCTTTGCTTCAGTTTGAATTCTGTCCTGATTTTATGGAAAAGACAACTCAGACGGCCTTGGAGTTTGCGAAGTGGGGTTTATTCACGCATGCGGACACAGAGGAGATAAAATCCGAATTCTGGGCCCCGAGTTTTAGACTGGGGCTGATTTATATCCTTGTTACAGAGGCAAAGGAGAAGGGGGAAGGAGTGCAGCTGCCGAAAGCAGGGGTTAGCGTATGACCTTGAGATAACTGCTTATCTGGGAATGGCTGCTGTCTTAGATAGGAGCTGTCCAGCTCCTGTGGTTACTGCTCAGCTATGCCCTGTCACACTGAGACAGAAACAAAATGCTTTATGTCTCACGGCACAGCTGGAAGCATGCACTCATCTCCCCTTTCTCTCAACTTGTCCTCAAGTACGACAGAGGGAAGGAGCCAGGCAGAGGTATGTCCTGGTCAATGTGTGCACAGTACATCTGTGTTACAGCTCCAAATCTTGAGCTTAGAAAACCCCTAAGTTTATATGGGAGCTGATAGCAACAATGTCCAACCTTTGCTCTAGAGCAAGACTTTACCTTTGTTATCTTGGACAGCAAAGAAATTGACTCTCTTATTTGGAGGGACACACTGTATCTTATCATATTTGCTGTAAAAATATCCTGGAACTGTTTTTAAGTCATTTGAATACCTAATATTTTATGGGAGGTAAAAAGGAGCATTACTCTCTGGAAGATATATATTGTTATCAGCCTTGCAATTATTGCATAGATTTATGTACTACTAAACTTTTATAAAGTCAGTAGTTACTTACCATTCATTTAAACTCTATTTTCATGGTGATAAAGAGAATGAGATCACTGATTGAGACTTTTAAGGTCACAATTTCTTGGATGCATCCTGAGACCATGATTGGTATCTCTTCCTCTTGTCCACTCAGTCTTAGTTCTGCTCACCTTAAGCCAACTGTTCTGCTAGTCTACAGTGCCTTTCCAATGGGATAAACTAGGCTTTAATTCCTAAGACATCTGAACTCCTGTTTTCTTGCCCCTTTGAGATCCAGTGACTTATTTGCTATTGTCAATGACACAAGTATGTTAGGAAGAATCACAGGATACCCCTGAGCTCCAGACACGTACACCTCTGCTTCCATTACATAGCAGTGGACTCTTGATCCTCATAATAATCAAGGCTAACTTCCCACATGTTATTAGAACATTTTTTGGTCTTCTGTTTTAAATTTACATAGTGGACAAGGTGAGTGGACAACAAATATTTAAAATATAACTTTAGGGAATGGGGAGATAGTAGTGTCCTTCGGGGCCTATAGTAACACTGCAGGAGGAGTGACACAAATTCCCCAAGTGAGGCACGGAGGGTGATGGTGAATCACTACTTCTTCTCCCACCCTCTTTCATTTCTGGACCTATGTATTCTAACTGTAGGGGCTCGTCATTTTGCAATGGCCATTGGGGTCAATGTTTCCACTGAGGATGGAAGGACAGTCTTTCAATCTTCGGATTGAAGGGCATCATTTCTAGGCTGGTGCCCGAATCAAACCTTTAAGAGGTCATTTCAGCATTCAGTCAGGGAAGCAGTGTACAATTAATGCTTCTTGCCCTTATGGATCACTGGACCCATACGTCCACTGTCACTGTATCTTCACAACCACCATCTTTGTCCAAGAACATGGATGCTGTATTACTAATTGGACAATTATTTAATTATTTCAGCCTTCCAATACTGTTGCTAGCAGAAGCATTGCAGGAAGTGAAGGCAAACCAGACCTGGGATACATATTATATTTCTCAGTAAGAATGAATTGTTGCCCTTGTTAAAATGGAGTGTGCCCACAATGATCAACTTGTACTAAGTGACTGGTTGGTCTCCTTGGGGGATGGTACCACATCAAGGAGCCAGTATTTGTCTATTCTGCTGATGGATTTGATAGTCTTCAGGGCAGCAACTAGACGGTCCAGGTGAATGAGAGGCTTTGTTGTTCAGCTCATGCTTTGCCTTTGACTCTGCCACCAGAAACTTTATGAATGAATTGTATGGACAGTAATCTAAACATTCTGATGTGTCATCACATGGGTATATAACCTTCAATATTTCTTCCCCACTGATATAATCTGACATCATCCCTATATAACTTCATACATGTATTTTCTGTATTCTTTCAGAACTTAATACTGCTGATGTCATTTCCTACATACCACTGTGAGTGAAGAAAATATCAGTAGAACTGCCAGTTGTCCTGACTACACCAGAGCTGTCAGCATGCACCCCTGGTATTCAGTAGAATGATGCATCGAGTCACCATTTGTTTAAGGATTACACAAAAAGTGTGGAGGTTCATGCTGCCTCTTACAAAACAGAAAACTATATCACCTATCCTAAAACAGGCAAGCTTGATCTCTAAGTCTGTTTCTCTTTACACCTGCTTTTCTATTTCTTTGCTCAGAATAAGCCAATCCTATTTATAAACCTTGAATATCTATATTATTGCATTCTAAAATATATTTGTTGAAAATATGGTAAAGAAGAAAAATGAACCTACATGTAAAGTTTGCAAGCCCATGTCTCTGTGACCTTCTTGCTTTACAGACTTTTATTATTCTAGTGCAGGATTTCATTTGCACAGTTTTGAGGTAGTATAACCTAATACATGTTCTCTTTAGAGAAATAAAAATAAGTTCCATGGTTAAATAAATTTGGCCAATCTTTTTGGAAATTTATGATTAAAAACAACCTTAAAAAGTTTCTGTGATGTCATGTGATAGAAAAGTATGTTCTAATACCCAGAGCTTTTTAAAACATTTAAATAATATAAACCCTAATCAAATTTTTTAAAGAAGGAATTTTTCGCACCAGTTAATCCATAGGATAAATTGTCTATAGCATGTATGAATCTAAGAGCAAAGATCACATCATTGAGGGTTATCAGTTCCCTGCTTCTTTTTCTGTTTATTTTGGTAGGTTGGCCTCATTGTATAGCAAGAAACTCTCTGTGTAGTATGAACAGGACCACTGCCCTATACGGTTTGCATTCTCTCTGGTTGGCAATCTTAACATGTATGTAGAGAAGGTGTTAGCTAAACCTACTGAGACCTCATGCTTGTCATTGAAATAATCACTGATGTCAGCAGTACACTGACTGACCCAGCAAAATTACATGGTTGGCTTAGGAAGCAAGATCGGCAGGCCTCAGAGGACCCTGAGGGACCAAGATATGCCCCCTCTATATTCTACTGTATACTAGCACCTTAACTGAACATGGAACCCTATGATCTGAAATATCTATTAAAATATTTTTACAGAACCTATTCAGATACTAAATTTTTATAATTATCTATAGTTCAACTCACAAGGATATTAGTGTATCCACCTGTTATTTTTTCCATTAATGTGAAAAAATGTAATATGTTACATTTCATGTATATGACGGATGGCTTGAGTATACTCTGTGGTTATATCTTTGAATAAAGTGAAATAGCAATGTTTTTCTAGGCATCAGTTAACACATTTTAAAAACCTCACAATGTGTAACATAATATACTGGTAGATGGTTGGACTTTAAAGATTCTTTTAACACAAAAAAAGTCAGGGTTGGATAATCTAGGCAAGAACACCGAGGAGTGCTTTGATGCTTAGCTACATAATCAAACAATGTGACAGTGGGAAGTGGGAAGGTCAAGTGAAAAGAAGTGGTGACAAATGGCATTGATTTCAGGTCACTGAAGTATATCCAGACCTGTAAAATAGATATCCCAAGTTAAGCGTCTTAGAGCCCATAAAAAACACAATGTATTCTAATACCGATAGGCAAAAAAACTGTGAAAGCATACCCTGATTCAAAATACCAAATGTGAAATCTAGTAGAAACATTTCATTTGTATATTTAAACTTTAAGCTTAATGTTTGTAAAGGTTGCTATAGTGTGAAAAATAAAATTAGAAAAAGTAAAAATAACTACTACTAATAATTGGTTTTTAAGTCAAATTCAGAATTTTAGCCAGAGACTATTGAATTTATCTATTACATTAAAATTTGGGAAACTGCTGAAAAGAGGAAAATGTTTTTTCAAGTTTATAATTGAAGATTTCATTATTTGTGTATTTTTATTTGTATTGTTGTTCAAGTACAATTTTCTGCCTTTACCCCTCACCCATCCCCAGCACCCCATCGTTCCCTACCTACCTCCCCTGTTTCCAGCCCCCTTGTAATTGTTCACATGTCCTTTATAATTGTTCCTGCAAACCCTTCACCTTTTCCCCCATTATCCTCAGCTCTCCCCTCTGGTCACTGTTTGCCTGTTCTCAATTTCAATGTCTTTGGTGATATTTTGCTTGCTTGTTTGTTTTGTTGATTAGGACCCAGTTAAAGGTGATATAATTGAAGATTTTAGAAGACATTATAAAAATCACTTTAGCCCAACAATTAGTGTTTCAAAGTAATCATATTTTAGTTGTTTCTGTTTCAATAGGTGGCAATGTTATCCACTCACTAATCCAAGGAAGAAAAATAAAAATAATCCTTGACTTTATTTGCTCCCTCACCACTCAAAATTAGTCATCAATCATATTTTGCTATTTTTAACTCCTTAAAAGCTTTTGTAATAGTCTTCATCTTCATTCTCTTACTACTTCCCTAGCTCAGACTTACATTGTTGGCCTAAACTACTGTATTACTATTCTTACATTGTTTGCTAAACTACTGTATTACTATTCTTCTACTACAGTTCTTCCTAATTCCAGTTTTTTCTCCTAAAGTCAAGAATTGGTCTCTAAAGTCTAAACTTGGCATCTTATTCACCACCCTTAGCAAGTCCATTACTTTCGATGTGAGTCTGGGCTCTTTATTTTTGTGCACAAGAAGGTATACAACCAGCCTCTGCTTGTAACTCAGTTTTACCTGTTGAAATTTCATGAAACACACAAACGAGTAGCTCCTGACATGTGGCTGCACTTAGGATGCATTCCTCTGCATTTGTCTTAACTCTGTACTCATTCTGGCTTAAATAGTAAGATGATTTAATATTGCCAATAAAAAGAAGCCTGGAAGTAAGGCCAAGTTCAGAGTCAATTGATTCATCTGCATAACAATGTCAGCTCTACCTATCCAGGCACATTCCATGCCTCAACTCTGCCATTTTGGGCACTGTCTTGACCCCCAGATTAGTAGCCATTTAAGGTTTATACCCCCCTGCCAACAGCAATCTGTTTAAAATAAAATATACCATAATTTTCTGTGATTTTCTTAAGGAGCCAGAAAAGTATCTCAGATAACCAACTGCACATTTTTTCTCATGTATCATTGGGTATATTAGAATTGGGTAATATCATTTCTGAACTAGTCATATGCAAGAGGCATAGGATTAATTCTGGAATATTCAGGGCCATCTTTCCTGGCCTGAGTTTGGCAGTGGAAACTGTGGGCCGTGACAATATTTCGGAAATGTGGCATCTGAACAAAATCAGCATCTTATTAACCAGAACGAAAGAGAGAATAAATGCTACTTGTTTTGTCTATGATTTTGTTAGGGCAGATTTTCTAACCCTGAACATCATTTAAAGCACTTCAGACATTATCTTCTTGAGGCAATCCTTTCTAAGACTAATTCCCCTCACTGTCACATTGAGTAAGAGGTAACTTTTTTGGGGGGCTCTACTCAGGGGTTATACCTATCACTCAGCATTAGGGTTATTTTTTTATAGTAATTAGCTATTTTACTAATCTGTGAGCGCTGTGTGTAAACAGTAGTGGTTAAATGAATCGGTGAAGACACTTACAAATTATTCATAGTTTACTAAAACTTTTTAATAGATCCACTTCTTTTGAGTCACTTAGTAAGTATATTTGGGTATTTGAAATTAGAAATGAATTTACTTTAAAATATGTTCTTATAGTTCACTCAAAACAAGTTAGGATTATAAAATAAATATAGAATGTTGAGTTTATTTAGCCTTCTAAACTAGGTTAGGGATCGCTGAGATATTGTTATTTTCAACTATTCCTTGAGGAAAGATATGCCAATGGTCTTAGTTGGCATATTTTCTCCAACATTTACTCAATGTGTATTTCATGGGCACTCAATAAACATGTATGATTAAATAAGTACATTAAGAATATTGATATTTACTTACTATCTTACATAACATCTTATTTAGCTCTTACTACATATAAATCTTTATTCAATAGCATGTTGCAAGAAATACCACATAGGATCTCAGAGGAAGGTTCAAATTAATACTGCAATTAACTGGCAGGAGTCAAGAGAATGTCAGTCCATCTAAAGTTAGACAATTTCTTGTAAGCTTCAATTGGCAGCAGTCAAATGAGAGGTCCCCCTTCTCACACACAGATTCCAATGCCTCCATCACCAAAGGGGAGCCTGCTCTACTGGAATAAGATCTTTATTTTGCTGGTCTTGGGACCTGCAAGAGTCATGTACAACACTTTGAACACCGAATGCTTCTGACCAAATCACCTAATCCTTTCTCCTCTCCAATATTCTTTCTGCCCACCATTCTCTGTCTTGGAAACAGGGGGTATAATCTCATTATTCCTTTTAAACCTGCCGTTCACCACAAGAACCCCAATTCTATCAGATCACTCAGTTTTCTCCAGGGATTCCAATCCTTGTAGGATTCTGCACACCCAGTGTTTTGTGTCCATCCCCCCACCCTCAGCAACTACCAAAATGCTTGCGCTGACTCAAACCATCTGTAACTCAAAGTCAGTCATCAGCAAAATCTGTACCTACTAAATCATCCTTTTTTTGCTCTAAAATCTGGTTCTGCATTGAGCTGATTGTTTCAAAGGAAAACATGTCAGTGTTGTGTTTTCTTCATACTTCCTGATATACTTAATAAAACTTAAGGTGGTGTAGCTTTCTTCCTTGCTCTTCATTATCTCTCTCTAAGTGTTCTTTCTCTCTGTACCAGAAAAAAAAAAAATCATCCAGCTGTGAAACCCGACTCTACCACCAACTGTCATGTTTTCATCATCTGCTGATCCTTGGGTTACTCTCCCTGAGAATCTGGAAACTGTAGCTCCTGCCACACTGCTGCTCTTTCAACATGACCACAGTCATAAATCTCTGTAATGTCATTGTCCCCCTGAATTACTCTCCACAAATCACCACCTCTCGGTTCCTTGATGTTATCTCTTCATATTGGCATCTGCCCCCAGCTCAGACACTCACACTCAAGGTCATATCCTAGCTGTTGTCAATATCAATAGCTTTAACTACTATATTAACTCAATTTCAAGCACTTCAATCACCAGCCACCACCTTCCGTTTTCCAATTCTCTGCATTGACTGTACTGTCAATCAGAATTATTACTGCAAAGGATTGATTCCACGAGTGTGCCTTTCCCCCTCTTCTAGCTTCCTTTCTGTGCTTACAACTTTACTTCCACGTCCCACCATTGTTTTCTATCTAATTCCTTTCCCATTTTTTGCTCTACTGGACTGAAGTGGCTAAATAATAACCCTGGATAAATCAAACCTCTGTGAGTATGACACCTGCATCCACAAAGAGGAAAATGGCTAGAACAAAACACACAACCACTCTGTTTCTAGTTCAATGTATGATCACTTATCTCAAGTGATAACACTTCACCTTAGTTTAATAGGCAATTCAACAAGACTTTCCTAGTTCTCCTCCCCATTCTTCCAAGTGACCCTTTTAGTGCTTTCCTTTTTCTCTAACCTACACCTTTTCTCTTATTCTCACTTTCAGAATATGATTTGAGAGAAGAGCAACCACAACAGAAAACACCAAAGCTCCTGCTACCTTTTTGCACCATCCACTCATCTGCACCAGGGTCTGTATTCTCTGTGTTTTGTATGTCAAAATGGATGAACTGTGTGTCCTTCTAGCAAAGAGCAGCCTCTCCATTTTGTGCTATACCTCATATATCTCCACTATGTGTAAATATAGGAACATTTCTCCAGAAATTCCACTGTTCTTGCAAAACAGTATTCTCTCTACAGAACCAGATGTTAACCTCCTAATATAAATAACCCTTTTTAAACCCAATTTTCATGCCTGTTTTGGACTATTTCTTTTTTCTCTTCACTGTAAAGCACACTTAAAAAGTTTTCTAAGCCCTGGCTGGTGTGGCTCAGTGGCTTGACTATCGGCCTGTGAACCAAAGGGTCACCTGTTCAATTCCCAGTCAGGACACATGCCTGGGTTTCAGGCCAGGTCCCCAGTAGGAGGCGCTCAAGAGGCAACCACACATTGATGTTTTTCTCCCTCTCTTTTTCCCTCTTTCCCCCCTCTCTAAAAAATAAAGTAATTTTTAAAAACAGTTTTCCAAAATTGACTTATACAATCCATCTCCCTATATTTTCTTCAATCAACTCCTTCAAGTCTTTTACTGCTAGATTTTTATTATAACTTTCCGTATCAAAGTAACCAGCGACTTTTAAATTCCCATATTTAAAGAGCAATTTTTATTCCTTTTAAAATTAATCTCTAATAAGGCTTTGACAAAGTTTATGTTCTCATATTTGATATATTCTGTCTTTGAAAACATGACTTTCCCCCTTTCCATTTTTCCTAGTCCTGTGAAAAATCAGAACTCTTTGCTGTTTCTTCTGTAATTCTCTAAAGAAATGCTATATAGTCAATCGTTGGACATTACATATGAGGGGGGACAACAAAAAAATGGAATTATCTTCTCAAGTGTATGTATGCCCTTTGCTGTACATGCTTCCCCCATTAGGTGGGTGTTCTAGGAATCCATCTGTATCAGTGTACCAGCTGGCGTTGTTGTGAAAGCTATGTTCAGCTTCAGTGAATATTTTTGAAGACTCAACATGTTTATCTATTTCATGGTGGGTGATTTTCAAGTACACCTGCCCACACTGAGCTGAGTGCTCAGCAGTTTTTAACCAAAAAGGACATGAGCCCCATAACCCACAATCCCTTTTCACCTGATTTTGCCTCAAGCTATGTTTTCTGCTTCCACAGTTAAAAAAAAATAAGTCTTTAATGGAAAATGTTTTCCTGATGTTGAAGAGCTGAAACAAACAAACAAAAATGACAGAAACAGTAAAAAACATCAAAATCAATGAGTTCAAAAACTGTCTTGAGCAGTGGATAAATATGACTCTATGGGCATATTGCATCAGATGGAGAGTACTTTGCAGGTAGTTAAAGTTTAAACACATAAGAATAAATGCACAATTTTTTAATAAATAGAATTTGTTATTTTTTGGTTTCCCCCAAAAAAGCTGAGTGTTTTGAGCACTGAGTAACTTAAAGTCAGCTTACTTCAATACAAAAAATAATGTCTATCAAATTTCAAGTTTAGAGAGTCTACTTGCCCTATTTTCTCAACCAATCTAAACAACAAGCAATTTTACAGTTAAATTCCAAGTGGAATAGCCAAATACTTTTGCTTTTTTTTGACAGTTGAATGTGGTCATTTCTTTTATTTTTCTGACTTTCCAACTAAGCTCAGTGAAAAGTACTTTATACTTTCAATAGGAAAGTAGTTTTGAGTTATTTGATCATTTGGATCCTATATTCTTCTAGACTTGTATTTATATTAAATGGTAGAAGCTATTTTTCTGTCATTGTGCCATGGAGTTAAGCTTTATTAAATAACATTGAACATTTAACTTTGTTTTCATTTCTAAAAATAAAACTTCGATAATATAATGTCTAATTTACTCCCATAGATGGTTTATAGATGATAATATAATCAACAATATCTAAAATAACAGATACCAATTAGAAAAATAATCAAAGATATAATTATAGAATATAAATAGCTAGAACAAACAGAAATCTACCATTTTCTCTATACTAGGAGAGGAAAGGAATGGAAATTGAGGGGAACCTGGAGTTGTATATACTAAACATTCAGTATTTTTATCCCTTCCCCCTTATTTCAAAGGCTATGATTATTCTTGACAGAAGATAGAGTGATTCACTACAGAATGAATTTTTTATAAAATTTGAAAGAGAACATCAAATGCACGCTCTTAGAAGTCATAATGGCTGTTATGAATTGAATGTTTGTGTCACCCAGATTCACATGTGGAGCTGTGACCTTCAACATGATGGTATTTGGAGGTAAATCCTTTCAGAGATATTTTAGGCTTAGATGAGTTCATGGGGCTGGTCCCCTTGTGATAGGGTTAGTACACTTACAAGAAAAGGAAGAGATTAGAGAACTTTGTGCCTGTGTGCCTTCTCTCTCCCTCCTTCCTTCCCTCCCTCCCTCTTTTCTCCTCCACTCTGTGTAAGGACACCACAAGAAAGTAACCATATTTGAAAACCAAGATGAGAGCCCTTACTAGTAACTGAATCTGCTTATACCTTGACCTTCCTAGCCTGCAGAACTGTGAAAAAATACATCTTTGTAGTTTAAGTCGCCCAGTCTATGATATTTTGTCACTGAAGCTTGAGTAGACCAAGTGGTGGCTGTACATGGTGAGACGAAATGGCTGGAAGGGAGTCTGGGGACCCATCTGGGATGTTAATAATATTTTATTTCTTCATCTAGGTAGTGGTTACATGAGTATATTTGGGTTCTAAAAATTCACTCATGTTATTTTCCATGTGTATATCTTACTTCAATAAAATATTTTTAATGTGATTAACTAAATTGTTTTCCATATTAACATAAATGACATGAATGAAAAGTAAAGGAATTGAAAAAGATATACCATGCTAATACTAATAAAGAGTAAGCAGTAAAAGGTATATTAATTTCAGATAAAGCATATTTCAAAGCAGGGGCAATTATCAGGGATAAAGAGGGTTTCTACATAATGATAAGTAAGTCAATTATCCACAAACTCCTTATTGAAAATATGACCATCCTTAATGTGCTATGTACCCAAAATCTGAGAATCAAAATATATGAGAAAAAAAAATGATAGAATTGCAGGAGAAATAGACAAATCCAATATTATAGCTGAAATTTCAACACCCTCCTATTAGTAACTGGCAATACAACAGGCAGAAATTCAGTAAGAATATCATTGAACTGAGCAATACTCTCTATCAACTGAATCTAATGGATATTTATATACTATATATAAGTATATATAGTATAGTGTTATGATATTCATCCAACAGCAGAATACACACTACTCAAAAGTTCATGTGGATAATTCATGCAAATACACCAGTCCTGAGCTATAAAACACACCTTCAATTTAGAAGAATAGAGATTATACAATGCCTGCTGTAAGATCACAATGAAATTAAACTAAAAACCAGTAACAGAAAGATAACTAGAAAAGACAAATATATTTGGAGATTAAATATAACACTTCTGAGTAACACATGGGTTAAAGAAGAAGTATCAAGAGAAATTTTAAAAAATACTTTGTAGGAAATAAAAATGTAAATACAACTTATCTAAATTTGCAGAATGCAATAAAAATGGTGCTTAGAACTAACTTTATAGCAATTGATGAATCAATTATAAAAGAAGAGAGATCAGCATTCCAAATTTTCACCTTAGGAAACTAGAAAAAGAGCTAAGTAAATCAAAAGTAAGTAATACCATTTCTGGGGATTTAGTCGAAGAAAATGTGAACACTAATTCTAAAAGACAGATGTTCTCCTATGTTCATTGCAGCATTATTTACAATAGCCAAGGAATGGAAGTAACCTAGGTCTCCACTGATGGGTAAAGAATATTTGACTACACACACACACAATGGAGTATTATGTGGCAATAAAAAAGAATGAACTCTTACCACGTGTGAAAACATGAATGGATCTACAGAGTATTATGCTAAGTGAAATAAATAGTTTTGGATGTAGATATCACCTCTTTTTTCCCCGAATGGCTATCTTATTTTTCTAAATGCTCCTGGAAAATAAATAATTTCCTTATTGATATAAAATACTTATTTTTGCCATTAATTTTATCTCTATTGTAGTCTCCTTGTCTTCAAAAATCAAAAAATTTCAATACATACACTTACAATCCTGAAGCAATATATTTTTTGCCAATTATGATTCATAGTGCTTTTGTTCTTGGTACGAATCCATCTTGTATATTTCTTTTAATGACCTATGGGATTCTGATTATTAATACTTCACTTAGATCTTTAAAATATTATTACATGTCTTTCACCATCTGGCTTATTTCACTTAGCATAATGCTCTCCAGTTCTATCCATGCTGTTGCAAAGGATAGGAGTGCCTTCTTCCTCTCTGTTTTGTAGTATTCCACAATGTAGGGGAGTAGGATGGAGTGTGGGAGGTAAGGAGATGGGTGGGGGAGGGGTGTTGGTGAGGGGAAATGGAGACAACCGTACTTGAACAACAACAAAAAAATCCTGGTAGCAATGAAGAAAATAGTATTACATGTGATTTGGTCAAAAGAGATGTTTCCTGAAACCTGGGTCAGGTTAGGTTTTTACAACTTAATAAATTCATTGTAGATTTTTTCCCCACTTTTCTGTGATCTGGGGTATTAAAAATAGCACTGGGATTTGCCTATTATTCCATGTTTTTTCCATGAATATGATGCTTTGTTATAGTGAAGAGGCGTAGTTGACACTGTTTAACACATATAAAGACAGAGAGGACATTGGTTCCAATAAATTGGCTTACACTATTGTGGAAGCTGCTGGCTGAATTCAATTTACTTGTTTATTTATTTCCCTGACTCACCTCAGTATGCTTTGTCATAATTTTTATTTGCTTGTAGACAGAATTTTATTTTTCAGTAAGTGATCATAATCTGCTATTTCACTGTTTTATTTTCTCCTTTTGTGCTGTGGTGTTTGTGCATCCTTTTATTCTTATTTACCTTGATGTGCTTTGAATAAGGTAATTTTTTTTGGGGGGCAAGCCATTTGTCCAATGACTGAGGTGAGCAATGGAGCCAACACAAAGTTTTGCTGGAAAAAATTCTGCCTGTTCTCATTTAAGCTCCTCAACACATAGGTCTCTCTCTTCTCTCTCTCTCTCTCTCCACCCCCCACCCCCTCTGGCCACCCCTCTCTTTCTTTCTCTACACTCACACACACACACATTGAGTTTCTGTTTCTTTGGGGAACTCAGATGTATACAATGCACAAAACTAAGTCTACACAGTCTAGAGAGTTGCCTAGTAGAAATAACACCTCTGTGCAAAAGATTTCAATACAAAATACTATAATAGCATAATGTTTTCCATTCTTATAAAGGCATCATAGAAGTTACAATGTCATGAGCCATGTGAAACTTAAGAGGCAAAAGACATTATCTTGGTGATTATAGAAATTTTAAGGAAGATATTGTAGTTTGCATAAGTGGTCATGCATTTTAATTTTTCCTCATATGCATGCCTTTTTCCTACATGAGATTTTGCATAACCTCCTTTCTCTGCTCCTTGAATCTGATCCAGCTGATATTTGCTTGGGCCAGTCAAATGTGGCAGAAGTAATGCATTTCTGATTTTGACTGTAGGCCTCAAGATACCTTATGTAATTTCATACTCCTTCTTGGTCACATGCCAAGCTACCCTGTGAATAAATTTGGCTAGCCTGCAAGATGAGGAGAGACTACATCCTAATCATAAATTCTCTACACCCAGATTCAGTCAGTCACCACCCTAAAACACCAGTTTTTGTATTCTGAACCTGACGGTAGACATATGAAGAGACCCGCTTATATCACCTGTACGTGATCCAGGTTAGCAAAGCCAAGCAGCTGAACCCGGCTCAGCAGCTGCCCATTCGAGGTAAATTAATGGTTTATATTTTAACCTCCTAACTCTTGGGGTGGTTTGTTGCACCATTATATGATTAATAATAGAGGAGGTGATGTTTGAGCTTATTATTTAATTAGAGGTGTTTGGATGGTGATTCCTAGAAGGCACAATGTACTACAGACTGTGACTATTTACTAATTCATAAACAATGTTAAGAATCCTTTAAAATACATTTCCCATGCTAATAATATCACATGTTTTTTGTTAGTTGGTTGGTTTTAATCAACTTAACCTCCCACCAGGATTCTCAGATTTCTCTTTAAGGGACAGTTAAGGAATTTAATGAGAAAAGTTATGTTGTCTAGATCAGGGGCCAGAATGCAGAGTCCAGTACAAATAATGCCCCTTTTTATTACAAAGTTTTCCATTACAAAATCATAAACATGTAATTCTGTAACATAACAATATCACACTCAAGCATGCCATATGACATTTTAGGTGAAATGTTCAAATTGAAACTATAAATTATTACACACATTATAGAATAATATAAATTATTACCCTAACCAACCACACTCAAGCAAGACTTTCTTCTGCCTTGTGTAATAGATGTTCGAGGGAGAGTCTCCTTCCTCCTTCTAACTTCAGGGAGGATATTTTTTATCAACTGTGAAACCTATCACCAAAGCACTTTTTATTTTTCTAGTTATATTCTTCCCTGATTTAATTATTTTATGAATTCATGTTAATGGTTATTTGATTCAGAAACTGTCCAGAGATTGGTATATTTGCTGGGATTCTGCCCCAGACCAAATGAAGTAGAATTAAAGCAGGATTTTCTTCTGATTAAACACTGCGAGAATGAGTGAAGCTACTGCTTTCTCAGCTGATTCGTTAATTGACTTCAGCTAGAAGTTTTGCCAGGAGGAGTAATGACTGCACAATTGACCTTGAAGTGATTAATCTATGAAAGAGTACAAAAGCAAAGGCCAAGAAGATGAAGGGGAAAAAGTAAAGCCTTTGTTGTTTTTTTTTTTCCTTTTCACTGTCTACCTTGATGTTAGTCAGGCAATGTGGATGTCTCACTTTTCATATATAAAACTAAAGTCCACCCCAGGAGCAACAGTTTCAAAGAACAAGCAATTTGTTAAAAAGATGAGTGAAATAAAATCTGATTTTGATTTTTTTGAGTTTACTAATGGTAAAAACACATAGACACAAATGTGACAAAAGATAAAGTTGAATATTAAGTACTTTCAATCAAATAAAATGATCTCTTTAAAATATTTCTATTGCATATTTAAATTTTATTAAATTTATTAAATATGGTTAATTCTATAAAGCAAAGTAGGTTATTACACAGAATGTATCCCTAAAAAAGGAATTGTTCAATCAATTGTTAGTCACTAATAATTTTTTCCCTGAAACCAAATCTTTGTCAGATTTAACACTGGGTACACAAAGTGAGTAACTTTTTTCACTGGCCCACTAGCAATTCAGTCTTGGATGGGGTACGAACAGATGAAATATCAATTGTAATAGGTTTTACTATAAGTGACATAAACACAGTGACAGTAGAGTGATATAAAAGATATCTGGTGGCACAAAACTCTGACTTTTTATTCCAAAACATTATCACAAGCTTTACAAGATAGAAATACTCAATATTTTTTTTTATATTTGAATAGATATTCACCAATCAGAACATGGGGAAGAGGATTTGAGACAATATGTGTATATGTGCAAAAACATGGAGTAAATGCATCCAGGTTTATTCAGAAAGTTTAACCCATTAGTGGCAGGGACACAGAGAAGGTTTGGAAATTGCTTATGAAGAATTTAAAGATTTAGACAAGATAAATGGTAGAAGTCTTCTTCCCTCCCTTTCCCATTGGAATACAGTGGTGATACCACTACACGAGCAAGAGAGGTCAGTAAAGATTTGTAAGTAAGAAAAATTACGATCAGAATTCTATAACAGAGAATTTACACTCATAGTGTTTCCTGATATTTGGCACTTGTTGAAAGTCCTTACAATTCAAATCTTTACATTGGTTTAAACATTTGATCTGAAGATAAACTGCACAGAAAGGTAGTCTTCATTTTCCCATGCATTTTACTATATGAGCTTTACCAAGAGAGACATAAGTAGAAAAATAATTTAATAAATTCCACTAAAAGAAATATGAAGTAATAAATAATGAATTTAATGCAAATAGTATATGACAAAGAGAAACATCTGTCTTATACACATGCCTTGGTTTCGGAGACATTTTAAATTGTTATTTCAGCACTTGTTCATCAAAATAAAAAGATTTAGGCCAAAATATATCATTGATTATTATTGTGATTTATTACATAATAATAGTACAACTCATCTATAAAATTAGATAATAATTATTTTGGTTAAGATAATTAATATACATATATACACATATTATAAAATATACTGTTGGTTTGAAATCTTGGGGGCTTCCTGAGTAGAATGTGAATCTGGCCCCCATACACAGAGGGCAAGGAGGAACTGACAGAGGAGGCAAGCCACTCCAGATAGGTAGGCTGAGGGTTTAATAAGCAAGGAAACTTAAAACTTAAACATGGTTTCAAAACAAATGGATCTCTGCACCTACCAGCTAGAATCTTAAAATTTATATAGAGGACTTAAATGAGTTTGGCCTCTTATACCTTCCAGATGGTCTCAATAACACACATCTTTCCTTTTTTTTTTTAGTACCTAGTTCTTTTATTTATTTATCTTGCACTCAAGCCATGAATTCATAGGGAATGGGCTCCAGCAGCCCAGGCTCCTTTCCACTGGATCCCACAAAGTGTGCATCTCTGGGTGGAGCAGGCTGGTGTTTCAGTTGAGCTCAGGTACCTTTCTTTTGGCTTCCTTCTTTTTCGGACCATTTTTCTTCACATGTTTCAGGAAGCTACCTTGGCTCTTAGAGTGCTTAATATGCTCAATATATATGTTAAATCTCTTGGCAAGAATGTTGCCCTTAACTTGTTTGTTCACAACAATGTCCATTGCATGCGGGTGACACTGTAGACTCTTACAATTTTGCAGCGGTAATGTTTGTGGACCATTCCTCTTTGAACGGCGCCCATTCCCTTGGTCTCTACATCACCATTATTGTAGATTCGTATGTATATGGTCAAAGAAACAACTCCATGTTTCTGAAAGGCCTAGAGAATAGACAGCAGGTGCCTCTTCTCTTTCTCTCTGTGTTAGTCATTTTGGTGAATTACTGGAAGATGGAAGTTCAGGCTGAAAAGCGTAAATGCATCTTTTAGTACCTTCTCTTTTTTGGAGAAAGTAGACTCTAGGAGAACTTGAATCATACTATCTTAGTTTAAAGCCATACTAAATAAAATAGTGAAAATTATTTAATGTCTCTGAAGTTTTCAGTTTGGTCATCTGTCCAGGAGACACAATCATGTGTACTTTATTAGGTTATTATGGGTTTTAGCTGTAATTTTGTAAAATGAGTTTAATTATAATTTTGTAAAATGCCTGATATGTACAATGCTTCAATACATATTTTTGAGGTCATTTACACTTATATATGTTTTAATATTTGGAGAATTCTATAGGGCTCAATGTCAGGAAAGTTTAAATCTATGTATGTTATAATTATCTGTGGTTACATAGTTTTCATCATCACAACTTGCTCAAATTACCAGTCACTTAACTGTCATCATAGAATTTTTATTTGGATGGAATAAAACAATGTATGTAAAAATTATTTGTAAAATCTAAACATGTCTACACGTGCCTTAGACCCTCTTCTCTTCTGTCATCTCAAAAACATTACAATACTAATAAATTCTATCTCCTATAATTTCAATCTTCTACTCTTTACTGGACATACCTTTCCAGCATTTAAATATCCTCATATGTACTTTTTTTGCTGTTAATAAAAGCAAACAAAAAATAATTATTCCTCAGATTTGGGTTTCATCTGTGGCTACTGCTCAGTCTCTTTATTCTCTTAGAATAAAATGTCCAAACGGATTGACCATATTTGGTGTCTCAAAATCCCCCCCCCATGAAATGTTCAATAACACCGTGCCGTATACACGGTCCATGGTCCTGTTATTTATTCACTTTGCTCACCACTCTGCCCTTTCCCTTCCACCCACAAGAGGTGTCCATACCCACCTTTGTACTCCACATCCACAGCCACCCTATAGATAATTTACAGAAGCAATATAGTGCATATCATCCCAAATTTACCTTTTTGCATATGTAATTTTGCAAACATACTGTCATTTCAATGCAGTATGTTTATATAAATGTGTACATATGTACACATGGGTTTCATTTTCATGAAACTGCTTACAAAATAAACACGTTATTCTTCATCTTTTTAAATTCAGCCACATTGCATGGTAAACTCCTGAAGTTAACCATTTAAGTATCTAATTCATTCAACTTATTGTACACATATTATACATTATGAATATATAGTTTTACATTTATTTTCCAGCTTCTATTTCTGTACCTTAGTCCAGAAGTATAAACCCTCCTGTCTACTGAGCCCTTGATTTCAATGTCCAGAAAAGTACTTCAAACTGCACACATCTCAAACTGAACTCATGAACTGGTGATCTCCTCATCAAACATGGTCCTCCTCTGGAGTTCTCTTTCTCGTTGATTGACAACACAATCCATACAACTGATGTGATTTTGATTGTGTGTTAATATGACTAATGCGAACATTAGCAAAAGGACTGTGGCAATCCTATGAAATGAACTACTGTAATATTCTCAGTTTTAAATTGTAAGTCCTTCCCCTACACACATACACACACATGCACACTTCGAATATACAATGGAGCTGGGGCCTGAAACATTCAAGGGTAATTATATCAATTAAAAAAGAAAATATCTGAATATGAGCAGTGACAATTATGTGAAGTGCCCCCTTCCTATGGCTCTTCTGGCCTTGTAGTGTCACACAAAAATAGAGGATCAAGGGCACCTTAGAAAGGAGAATAAAAAATGGAAAGGTCACTATAAAGCGGTGAGAGAGTGAGAAGCCCATTCTTCGGCACTGACAGATGAGTGAAAGGAGAAGAGAAATAGTCGTAGGTGAGGCAGGACATAAATCACAATTTATATCACCTTCTCCCCCTTCCTAAACCCAGGTTGAAATTCTAGAGAGGCGAAAATCAAAGCAAACTAACTTCGGCCCAGTTCATGTGTGGGACTTTGAGCAGAAGCAACTCTTCAGGATTTAGGATAGTTCAACTTCAACAACGTGTGAGGAGACTACTTGAGAACAAAATCAGTGCCTTGGCCGGGTTAAGCAGATAAGCAGAGGGAAGGCCTGAGTTACTCTCTCTCAAATTGCTCTTAGCTCCCATGTGTCTTCAAACATTCACACAAGCACACGTGTTGTCACAGACTGTGCTGGCCAGAAATCTTTATTCATTAATTATTCAATCAATCAATAACTACTTACTGAGGGGTTGCAGTGACAGGGAAAGGTTTGTAATTACTTGGGATTATCAAAGAGGTGATGCGGCAAAGCGACTGAATGGGACGTGCAGCAGATATCTGGGGACACAGACTGCAAGTGAAAATCCAGGTGTGCAGAGAGTGCAGCAAGACCAGTTTCCCCCGACCAGCCTTCATCTGCCCCAACCCGCCCCAGGAAAGCTCAGCAGGGTGAGAGTAATGAGGTTAAGACCAAACAAGGGACTCTTAGGCTGCACAGATGAGGCAGTAGGAGAAAGCATCATAAAGTCTTGCACACAGATGGTACTCCTCCTGTCTCACTGGTGTGAAGACACTGTGCTCCTACGTTTACTCAAACACCATTTTGAAGAAAGTAAGGTGTGGTGGAAAGAGATGGAACTCTCAAAGACTGAGAACTTCTTAGAAAGCATGGGTGGTACCTCAAAGGACAGTGTAAGACAGAAAGAACTGAGACATTAACTGGTGAGTTTGAGTTTTTCCAACACACAGAGGTAGAGAGACACTTATGAAGAATGTTAGACCAAACAGGCATGGGTCTGTGCTCCACATTTGATGGGCACTGTGATCTCTGAACCTCATTCCTCCTTGCAAAGTAAGTACAGTTAGAATTGCACTTTTTTATTTTTAAAAGATTTCAATTATTTTTAGAGAGAAGGGAAGGAAGGGGGAAAGAGAGGGAGAGAAACATTAATGTGTTGTTGCCTCTCGAGTGTCCTCTACTGGGGATCTGCCCCACAAACCAGGCTTGTGCCCTGACTGGGAATAGAACCAGCAAACCTCTGGTTCTCAGGCCAGCACTCAATCCACTGAATCACACCAGCCAGGGCTATCTTTCTTTTTAAGTGAGGAAACTGATGTTTAAATACTAAAAATAATTCTCTAAGGTAGCAAGTGGATGAGCAGTGCTTTGGAACCATAGAATCAAATGTCAGATGTTAGAATCCTGACACTATGTACACTGTCTACATGAGGCTAATAGAAGTAGAAAACTTAATTGAATGTCTCCTAATACAGCTTCCCCAGGTCAGAGACGTGTCCCTTGCCTGCATCCCTGAACAGGCTACTACTATGCATTAAACATTGTATGTACTTAAATTATATTTGTTCAATTAACAACAATAATAAATATTCTTATTATCACATAAAATTATAGATCTTGACAAATATAATTATTTTTCTCAGCTTTTTCTATAATGAATCATTTAATCTAATTATCAATAGATTTTCTTCAGATATTTATCTTCAAAGTGAAACTTGACTTTGAGAGAAGGGTTGGCTATATACATTATCAAGAGAAATTCGACATTGGTTCTCTGCAAACCTTAAATACTTGAAAGAGCTAGGCAATGTGTATTTGAAAGAATAACCTTGATTAAAGAAAGAACAACAACCCTGGTTGGTGTGACTCAATGGACTGAGTGCTGGCCTGTGAACCAAAGGGTCACTGGTTCAATTCCCAGTCAGGGCACATGCCTGGGTTGCAGGCCATGTCCCTGGTAGTGGGTGCATGAGAGGTAACAACACATTGATGTTTCTCTCCCTCTTTTTCTCTCTCCCTTCCCTCTCTCTAAAAATGGAGCAAATAAAATCTTTAAAAAAATAAAAAACAACAAATATCATACCCTAAGGTTAATAAGGGTTTATGCCTACATTATTTAAACAAATGCATTCATGAAAATAGATATAAACAAAAAATGCTAATTTCTTTTCTGTCGTGAGATTCATAAAGACTTCACCAAAAGACTGTGCTTAAAAGGTTTTAAAAGAATACAGGTGGATTTAGGGAACTATTTGAAAAGCATGTGGAATTTTATCAGACAATTAATGGTCCACATGCAATACAGTTTAAAGCTGCAATTGTTTAAGGAATCATTAAATTAGACATAAAGGTTTGGTGGCTTGTTATGCTAAGGAATGAGAATATTGTCCTAATAATTTTCTTCCAGTTGTTTTGCCCTGGGTATATCCCTTTTGTTCTTACATCAGTAAAGTCTCAGTTTTACTATACTACAAAACAGAGTTTTATGATTTGGGGAAATCACCTTTACATAGTGTATTCATGTTTTATTGCTGCACAACGAACTACCACAAACATAATGATTTAAAACAATTCACTCTCTTGGTACTGCATTCCTTCCTGGTAGCTGTAGGAGAGAATTCGTTTCCTTGTCTTTTTTCATTATCTAGGGCTCATCCCCAAGCCTAGATTCATGGCCTCCTTTCTACCATTTCAAAGGCAGTAATGTTGACTCTCTTCTGCATCACAACTTCCTTTGAGAACAGCATCATTATTACATGCAGATAATCCAGGATAACATCCCCATCTCAATATTAAAATCTTAATCATGTCTGCAAAGTCCCTTTTGCCATTTCAGTTGCCAGGGTGGACTTTTTTGGGGGGGAGGGCATTACTGTGCCTAATTCATATACCTCAATCTCTTTCTATATGAAATGTGGATTTCATTCAATTTTACTCTGTTTGCTCTATTATAATAAAATAGTACGAACTGCAAGGAAACAACAGAAATTAAATTTATATAGCTCTGGAGGCTGGGAAATTCAGGATAAAGGCTTCAGTAGAT
The DNA here is from genome assembly GCA_004024845.1 of Tonatia bakeri. Classification (NCBI taxonomy): domain Eukaryota; kingdom Metazoa; phylum Chordata; class Mammalia; order Chiroptera; family Phyllostomidae; genus Tonatia; species Tonatia bakeri. The sequence goes on from PVIA01000854.1 coordinate 238,432, forward strand.
TCAGTGTCTGCTGAGAGCCTACTTCCTGGTTCATACGCAATCGAATTTTTGCTGTGACCTCAAGTGACAGAAGGGGCAGGGGTCTCTCTGGCTTTTTTTGTTTGTTTGTTTGTTTGTTTGTTTAAATAAAGGCACTGATCCCATTCATGAGAGCTCTACCTTTATGACATACTCATCTTCGAAAGGCCCCACCTGCAAACACACTGTCATTAGGTTTTGATATGTGAATTTTGAGGGAACAAAGGTATTCATCCATGACACACTCATATAATGTGAAATACATTTCATCCATTCATAAGTATGTAAAACTTGAGTAAAATGAGTGTTAAGAATAACTCCTTATATTATACAAGGGAATGTGAAACCTGGAGAAGGAAGTGCAGAAGACAGGAAAAAGGAAAACCCCCTGTCACAAATTATCCCTCAGTACCTAAAAGATCACGCTCGTTTTTTAAAAATTAAACTTTTAGATCTAAGCCTGATTAATGTTTTATTAATGTAGTTGAGTGGTGCTATCCATTTGTTCCTTAATTTCTGTTATTTATTAAGTTGATTTTGTGCCCCATAGAGATGAACACAATAGCTATTCTCAACAGAAACCTGGAGAATAAGTTGTTTACAAAACAACTTATTCTCAGCCTACTTATGTATTAGAATTAACTGGGGATACCACTCCAACACCTGAGCTATGTTCTCGGAGATTCTGTAATTACTCATCTGCGCAGCATTTGGAAAGCCTCTACAACTGAGTCCGATGTTTACAGGGTTGAAAATATTACTTCATAATATAAATCTCACTCCTCAGAGCCTTCCAATCAATGTTTTCACACACATAATACAATCACATCTGTTTCACAGCCTACAAAGTCTACATAATCTGGTCCCTAGCTCAACTTTTGTAGTCAACACCTGCCTCTTATCCCTCTTTTTCCCCTCCATGACGGTCACATGGCTTCCTTTTTGTCCCTGGACACACCCTGTATATGACCCCCTCATGGGCCTTTGCGTGCACTGCAGCGGAGGACAGGAGTGCTCTTTATTCATGTAAACCATTCGGGTCTGTGAAGTAGCAAGCCAGAAACTCTTTTCTTGTCATACGTTATTATTTTCCTCACACTAATCACTTGCCATCAATATACATTTCTGTTGCTATCGCTCTTTTTCTGTCCCCCCCACTAAATGGTAGGCTTCATGGGGACTGGGCATATTTGTACCACACCCACCCTTAATTTATCTCTTGTCCCTTCAACAATGCCTTGTATTTGGCTGACTACATAAATAATATATTAATAAATTGTTAGATAGAAATGATATGAGATAATATATGAGACACCACTTGCATGCTTCATTCAGAAGATTCACATTAATTCATAATGTAGGCAAACAAGATCGTATAACTTTTGGCCTGAAGTAAGTATCATGAAGCTAAACTATAAAATAGTAGATGTTTGAAAACTGTAAAATTAGAGATTTAGGTTAATATAAGATATTGCTGAAGTGTTTTTTTTTTGCAACTTATTTTTACTGTATTTTTCCTTATACCCTCTTTCACCCCCCCCACCCAATCTCACACTGCAGTCACCACACCACACTCATGTCCATGAGTCCTTTCCCTTTTTTGCTTGATCCTTCCACCCTCTAACTCCCACTCAGAGCTATAAGGAAGACAATTATATTTTGAATGGATCATAAAGAACTAGAATACTATAGAACCCATTTCACTCTAAGACTGTGGGAGGCCATTAGAAAAGGTTCATGCTGAGATTCTCATGCTCTTTTACATCTGCATTCTAATTTTGCTTTAGAAATTCTCTTATGATTCACATTAAAAATGGTAAAACATGTAGGTGTTTATAACTTCTGTGGAGAGTTTGCTTTTATACTAAGATTATCCAAGACAGGGATAGGTGATTTAACTAATGGTATGACATGGGCATTCACTGTTTATCATAACAGTACTGAAAAGGCAATTTCTTAAAATATCATTTTTCCATGCAATTACATTTTGTTCTTATACTGAAATTTGAATCTAGGTTATGATTATTTTAAACCTTTATTATGGCACTTAAAAATGGACTGAAGAATAGTAAAAGTATAAGAGATAAAATGGAGATGGCTATAAATTAGTCATGATAATAAATTAATCATGAAGATACCTTGAATTTCAGTTTTGGAGTCCAATATAAATTTATTTAAATTACTTTGATGTATGGCTGCTCAAATTATTGTTTTAATTTATTCTTATCACTGGAAAGTAATGTATTTATATAAACTATAAAAGATTTAACCAACCTGAGATGAGAGCAACTAGAGATCATAATTAAAAATAAATCCCAGATATTTTTATTTGCTTTACTTGTTTCTTTTGTTTTTAAACTGCGGAGTTATTTAAAGTTTATATTTGTTTGATCTGGTATGGTGAATGTATTATAAATTAGGGTTAGATTTAAAAATAGTTATTTGGGGTAGTGGCATTCCATTGTACCACAGCTACCCATTGACACCTAGGTTGCTTCCATATCTTGGCTTTTGTGAATAATGCTGCAATGCACATAGGGGTGCATATATCTTTCCAAATTAGTGTTTTCATTTTCTTCAGTTAAATATCCAGAAGTGGAACTGCTGAGTCATGTGACAGTTCTATTTTTAATCTTTTAAGGAAGCTTCTTGTTGTTATCCATGTTGACTGAATAAACTTCCACTTCCACTAACAGTGCATGAGGATTCCTTTTTCTACATACCCTTGCCAACACTTGTTATTTGTTAACATTCTGATAACAGCTACTCTAAGAGGTGCAAGGTTAGAGGGCATTAGCTATGGAAATAAGTCAAACAGATGAAAAACTAAACAATATAAAACAGAAACAGACTCATAGATACAGAGAAAAAACTGATGGTTGCCTGAGGGGAGGGATATGGGAATGGGTGAAAAAGGTGAAGGGAAATAACAGGTATGAACTTCCAGTGATAAAAATAAATACACCAGGGGGGTGTAGTGTACAGTACAGGGACTATAGTCTGTAATACCATGACCAGGGGGGTGTAGTGTACAGTACAGGGACTGTAGTCTGTAATACCATGACCAGGGGGGTGTAGTGTACAGTACAGGGACTATCATCCATAATACCATAACAACTTTGCATGGTGGTGATCACATCATAAGTTATATAAGTGGTGAATCACTTTGTTGTTCATCTGAAACAGATGAAATATGCCAACTATGCTTTAATACTTTTTTTAAGTTAGTTTATAAATAATTTAAAAAATAAAAAATCAATAATGATAAGCAAATTTACTAGAAAATTTAATAAGAATTTAAATAGACAGCCATGGCCACCCATGTTTCTGCCGCCGGCCCTGGGGCTCCCATGTCCCTGGATGAATTGCCTCCAAAAGGTGATGCCGAGAGGACTGAGGAGCTAGAAGAGGGAGATCACGAAAAGCCAGATGAAACCCTGGTTAAGAGATTCTGGGGTGTGCCAGAGATGTTTCCAGAAAGGATCCGGTCTATGGCAGAAGCCACTTTTGATCTCTCCCTCTTTGTGGTTCAAAAAATGTACAGGTCTTCCAGGGCCCCTTGTGGATTGGGACAACTTTCTTCATGATCCTGTTTCTTCCTATTGCCTCTGAGACTGAGAAGTTGCAGGTGGAGCAACAGCGACAACTGCAGCAGCGGCGGATACTTCTAGGGCCCACATGGGGCTGTCAGGAGGATTGCTGGAGGATCTACTTTCGCTTCCTGGGAAGATCTAGATTGTTACTGCTATATTGGACTTGTCTTGGTAGGAAAAGTTTGAAAATTCGATAGTGTTTGAACTGCTTTTTTTTAAACTTGAGCACATGGACCTATCTAAGCATGGTTGGGAGAATTCCCCCCATGTTGTCTCATAGAGACAACTTGCAACTGTGCCCTCCAATCTATCCTGAATTACTACTTCTGTCCTCATTCTGATACCAGAGTGCAGCAATGCAGGTGGTTACTCCAGCTCTGGCCATCCCACGTCTTTAGCAAAATTGACTCCTGACCAGATCTCCTCAGTAGCTCACCGTGGGGGCCCTTGGAAAGGATGTACCCCTGGCCATAGATGACTGTATTGTTTTGACATGCACACTGTATGAAATGCAACATGCATTACAGCCGCAGTGTAAAAGCAGCCACTGTGAACTTCTGCGTATGCTGGAAAAGTGGGAGGGCTGGCAGCAGCTTATACCACAGGACTGGGCACTGTGGAGGGTAAAGCAGGAGCTTCCTTCCTCTGCACATTTGGCTGTTAGGCCTGTGTGTGTGTGTCTAAGACAATAAAAAAAGTCAGTGCTCCCCACAAAAAAAAAATTTAAGTGTACTAAACATACATTATACTTCACAATCCCTTGTCTTTAAAAGTATGTATGCCTGAAATCAGCAATATCCTTGGAATGCAATTCACTACTAATCACCTCTTAGCTCTACCCCTAACCAGTCATCTTGTAAATGCAGATCACAGGTTTCCAATACAGCTCTGATATGCTTTGGCTTATTATTACTTAGGGTTCTTCTTGCATTGACACTATCAAAATCAAATATTACTTAAAACTTTAATGCCTTAACATTTAATTGAAGAAGGAATGGCCAGCCTCTTGCTCCATTATTGCAAAAAATGTTTTATTTCAGAGATTTTAAAACAAATTTTCATTACCATTCCTATTATTTTTTACTCCTACACCACCTATTTACTTCCAATCACTTTTGTACACACACCAACTTATAGCATTTGTCCACTACTGAACAGTATCAAGTACATTTTGGTCCCCATAAAAGATAGTTGTCACAAATCATCTTGACACAATAGAATAATCCAGACTAATTTTATAAGTAGTATGAAGTTTTTCCTATTGAATGAGTAAATAGGTAAATATGTATGTGCATTATTTGCTAATTACTTTAACTTATTTTTTTAATTTTATTGCTTATGCTACAACTTGTTCCAAATTTTTTCCCTTTCCCTGCCTCCACCAAGACCCACCCTCTCTGCTCCCTCAGTTGATCCCCTCATGGTTGCCCGCGTCCATGGGTTGTGCATAAATGTTCTTGGGTAAATCCCTTTATGATATTTCATCCCACCACCCCCCCTCTTTTCTGGCAGCTATCACTCTATGTGTCTAAACTTCTGTTACTATTTTATTCATTATTTTATTGAGTTCATTAGTTTCTACATATGAGTGAAATAATGCTATATTTTTCTTTTACTGATTGGCTTAATTCACATAACATAATTTTCTCCAGGTCCGTCTATGCTCTCGCAAAATGTAAAGTTTCTTCTTTTTATGGTTCTATAGTATTCCATTGTGTAAATGCACCACAGTTTTTTTACCTACTCATCTACTGATGGACTCTTAGGCTGTTTCCAAATCTTGCTAATGTAAACAGAGCTGCTATGAACATTAAAATGCAGAATTTTAAAATATATATCAGTATTTTTGTATCCTTGGGGTATACTACCAGAAGTGGAAACACTGGGGAATCGAAAGGTTGTTCCATTTTTAATTTTTTAAAATAATACAATTGTTTTATTGTATTATATGGCTGCACCAGAATGCATTCCAATCAATATCCCACAATTTCACCACATCCTTGCCAACTAATGTTATTTGATAATTTATTGATGGTAGCCATTCTAGCAGGTGTAAAATTTCTCATTGAGGTTTTAATTTGCATTTTTTCTGATGATTAATGATGTTGAAAATTTTTTTTATATGTTCACAGGCCCTCTGTATGTCCTCCTTAGAGAAGAATCTATGCATGTCTTTTTCCCATTTCTTAATTGGGTTGTTTGTCTTCATGGAGTTGAGTTGTATTAGTAATTTGTAACCAATGAGATCAAGAAGAGATCAAAATATTCCTGGAAACTAATGAAAATGAACATAAAACATCCTAAAATCAATGGGACACAGAGAGAGCAGTTCTTTTTTTTATTTTTATTTTTATTTTAATGATTGTTTAAGTACATTTTTCTCCCCTTTACTCCCAATCAAGCCCACCCATCCCCCTCCCATCTTCCCTCCCATTACCACCCTCCCCCTAGTTTTTATCCATGTGTCTTTTAACTTTGTTCCTGCAAACCCTTCCCCCTTTCCCCCAAAATTCCCTCTTCTCTCTCCCCTGGCCACTTCCTGCCTGTCCCCTAATGCAGTGTCTTTGACTATATTTTGCTTGTTTCTTTCTAAGAGGAAAGTTCATAAAACTACAGACCTGCCTCAAAAAGCAAGAAAAATCTCAAGTCAACAATTAAACACTACATCCAAAAATAACAAGAGGAAAAACAACAAACAAAAAGCCTGGAAAGACTAAAAAGAAGGAATTAATAAAGATCAAAGCAGAATTAAATGACATCGAGATTTAAAAAAAGCAAATCAAAGAATCAATGACTGCAGGAGCTGGTTCTGTGAAAAGATAAACAAAATTAGCAAACCATTAACTAGACTCACCAAGCAAAAAAAGAAAGGATGCAAATAAATAAGAAATGGAAGAGAAGTAACTGATACCACCAAAATAGAGAGGATTATAAGAAATTACTATGAACAACTATATGCCAATATATCGGACAACCTGGAAGAAATGATAAATTTCTAGAAACATACAGTCTTCCAAAACTAAATCAGGAAGAAACAGAAAACCTGAATAAACTGATACCAAATAAGGAATTTAAGGAGTAATCAAAAAACTCCAAGCACACAAAAATCCCTGGACCAGATGGCTTCAAAGGCAAATTTTACCAAATATTCAAAAAACTAAAACCTGTCCTTCTCAAACTATTCCAAGAAATTCAAAAAGAGGGAAGACTCCCAAGTTCTTTTTACAAAGACAGTATTATCCTAATCCCAAAACAGGCAAAGACACATAAAGAAAGAAAATTATTGTTCAATATCTCTAATATATAGGTGGTAACAATCTCAACAAAATACTAGCAATACATATCCAGCAATATATTAAAAAGATTATACACCATAATGAAGTGAAATACATCCCAGGGATATAAGGATGCTACAATCAATATCCACAAGTCAATAAATATGATACACCATATAAACAAAATGAAAGATAAAAATCACATGATCATATCAATAGATGCAGAGCAAGCATTTGATAAAATCCAACACCCATTTATGATAAAAACATTCAGCAAAATAGGGACAGAGGGAGCATACCTCAAAATAACAAAAGTAGTATAAGAGAAATCTACTCTCAACTTCATACTCAATGGGCAAAAACTAAAAGCATTTCCCTTAAGATCAGGAACAAGATAAGGGTGTCTGCTTTCACCATTCTTATTCAACATAATACTGGAAGTTCTAGCCACAGTGATAAGACAAGAAAAAGAAACTAAAGGCATCCAAAGTGGAAAGGAAGAAGTAAATCTTTCATTATTTACAAACAACATGATAATATACATAAGCAAACCATACGTAGGCTATACTAAAAAACTATTTGATCTAATAAGTGACTTCAGCAAAGTGGCATTACACAAAGTCAATATTCGGTAATCAATGGCAACAACAATGAACTATGAAAAAGAGAAACTAAAAAAAGTCACTTCCTACAGCAACAAAAAAGTAAAGTACCTAAGAATAAATTTAAGTAAAGAAATAAAAGACCCGTATTCAGAAACTATAGAACACCCAAAAAAGAAATAGAGGAAGATACAAATAAATGGGAGCATATATCCTGTTCATGGATTAGAAGAGTTAACATCATTAAAATGTTCATACTACCCCAAACAATCTATATATTCAACACAATTTATATTAGAATACCAATAGTATATTTCACTGATCTAGAACAGATATTTCAAAAATTTGTATGGATCCAAAAAACCCCCCAATAGCCTCATACATTGTGTAAAAAAAGAACAAAACTGAAGGTATCACCACTCCTGATATCAAACTATACTACAAGTCTACTGTACTAAATACAGCCTAGTACTCTCATAAGAACAGATACATATCCCTGGAGCAGAACAGAGAGCCCAGGGATAAATGAACACCTATATAAGCAATTGATATTTGACAATGGTGGCAAGAGCATAAATGGAACAAAGACAGTCTCTTTAATAAATGGCTTTGGGAAACTGGATTGGTACATGTAAAAAAAATGAAACTAGACACCAACTTACACCATACACAAAAATAAACTGAAAATGGATAAAGACTTAAATTTAAGTCACAAAACCATAAAAATCCTAGAAGAAAACATAGGTAGTAAAATCTCAGATATACAATGTAGCAATATTTTTGCTGATGCATCTAAGGCACTGGAAACTAAGCAAAAAATTAACTAATGGAACCACATCCAGTCAAAAAGCATCTGTATAGCTAAAAAAAATCCATCAGCTAAACCCCCGATGAATAGGGAACCCACCATATGGGAGAAAATTTTTGACAATGATACATCTGACAAGGGCTTAATCTCCAAAGTATACATTAGCTAATTATTAATATTAAAAATTCAATTAAGGTAGTATCATATGAAGATTCATCATCTGATATTGTGCTTATACAATCAATTTTTTCAGCGTCATTGGAGGCTAGGGTACAGTTTTCTGTCATTTTGAATTCATCTTATAATTTGTCTAATAACTGCAATAAATCTTCCTCTGTCAAATTTCTTCTGTTTGGTATTATTCAAGAACATGTGAAACCTGAATCCTCACCTGTTTATAAAGACTAAATTATTATATAATACTACAAATAATGTCTGCAGAGTTATTTTGTACCTTTTTTGAAAACTGAAACAGACCTTTTGGTAGAATATTTTAAAAAGTTAAGAATAATAAAAAAGGGATGGTTTATTTCAACATTATGCCATTTTCTGGGCAATTTCACCATACTTCCCTTTTCACATTATTTTCATATTTCAGCATAGTTGGGATATTTGATAAATAATAAAGAAATAGTTCTTATGATGATTAAATATCAAATATTTCAGTAAATAGAAAAAACAATATCAAAATTTTATTATGTGTCATAGACTTACAAAATATTCAATGAGACCATATGTGAATTGTTAACTAGAATATTTTACATTTCATTAAAATTCTGTTCTTTAGTTTTCTAAAAAATGTGTTAAAAATAATAAAAGCCATAAAATTCCAATCCTTACTGGAGCCTTAATTGCTCAAAGAGAAAGTCAAGAACTAAAATCAGCTGCAATGAACCCTGATAGCACACGTATACGTAAACCAATGGTTAATATTTTCTGCATTGAGAAGTACATTAAAATAAATGTATAATTTGCAAGTCCATCTCTGCTTTTAATGCATCTGGGAAATACTGGCTTTTAGATTACATATTTAGTCTGCAAATTGATGCTGCAGAGAATTGCCAGATCTAATGTACAACACGTACCCTTTAGGTGGCACTTACATTGTTACCATATGAAGCAGTTGACTAAAATCTCACTTCACATTTGGAGCAAATGTACATTTAACAGATTACAAAAAACTATTAATTCCTAGGATCATAATATAATACTTTTTAACAATTATTTGCAAGTAAATATACATTATATCTGAGTTAAATTCCTAATATTTGGATTTTATATATACACATATTTGTATATGCATATATATACATGTATAGATGATGTTTTGCCATTTCATATGCATTTTGCAATGTGTTTTATCTCAGTTTCCAGACCTCTGTTTAAGTAAATATGGAGTGAAAACAGACAAGAATTAATAGGTTCAGGTAAATTAGCGTCCTGCAACAATGCCTCAGGTTTGATTAGTCTTAATGGATTTCTGCTCTAAACATTTATCTACAAAACAAGACACAGGTATTCTTAAGCTTATAGGGCAGGCATTAACCTGGAGGTAAATACTTTGAAAATCATTGCATTAATTATTTAGGTAAAACCACTCTTTGAGAACCATTCAATTTAATCAGTTCTAAAACTTAAAGAAAAAAGGAAAGAGAATGAGGCTGCTTCCATACCCTGAGACATTCAAGTAGTTAGAAAATTTTTATCCAGTATTTACTAATTTGTATATTTTGTCAGTTACTTCCAGCATTTCTAGGAAAAAATAGATACAGAGAGAAACAGAGACTGAAAATGCCCTTATAGTTTTCATAATATCAGTTATTCTATAGTAGAATATAATTTTCATCCATGTTTTTTGCATGCAAACATAAATGCTTATATTTGCAAAACACATGACTTACTGATATTTCATCCTGATTAATTTGATCTCTTCAACATCAAATATAGTCAATACAGATGAGAGCACAAAGTGACTGATTAGACAGCTTTAGTTTTCCTTCCTTCATCTGCCTCAGCAGACTAATTGATTACTTTCAAAATCAAAATCTTTATCAAAGTCCTCTTTCAAAAACTCCTCAGGGAATCATGAAAAAATGCCATTGCTAGCATGTTTCCCAAGTTCCCATCCCTACTCAAGCACTCCTGTAAACAGCTGAAAAATATAGGTAGGTTTACAGTAAACATCTAAAACTTAATAAAAACAGTTCAGAATATGGAAATTAAACATCACATTCCTAGAGACATCATAAATAGAATCTTTTATTTGTGTATAACTCATAGAATGGCTGAAGGGACAGTACTAACTCTAGGGTGATCATCCCAAGCCCTCGGTGATAAAAGTCATATTTATTCTTGCCGTAGTCCATGAATGACTCAATTGTTTACGAAACTGCCTCTCTTTTCTTTCCCAAATAGGTTCAGAAGAGGAGAAGCATATCCTGCTCTTTTAAACCTAGAACAGGTCCAAAAGCAAAGTCAAAATCAATGGGGTCAAATTAAAATTCAGATACTAGTGAGACAATGCAAACAATTCTAAATTGCTTAGTATGACATTAGTGATCATCATAGTACCAAGCAATTGAAAATTAGCTAAAAAACAAACAAACAAAAAAAGCCAGGTGATGGAAAACAATTTGGAATAAGGGCAGGGGTATTCTTGAAAATTACTTCAACTTTAGTACGTTTTATGGCTAAACTTCTAGGGTTATTTACGGTGTCCACATTAGAGGCTGGTGGATGACAACAATGCAGCACAGGGGCTCGGGGGATTAGGAGCAGCATGGAGTTAAGAAAGACAGAAAAGGTTTGTATTTTCAAGGCAATTGAAGATAGGAGGTTGTGGATTTGATTGACTTGATAATTTTTGCCCAGTCCTTGCAGGCAATTTTTCAATTTCCATCAGAAGTAGGTGGTATGAATGTGTCAGATGGAAGGCCAGGTGGCATTTGCAAATCACAGTTTATCTGTGAAAACTCAATTTCTATCAGCATATAACAGGTAACTGTCTTGACATATTGTTAGGTGCCCTATTGCTCTTTTTGTGTGCCCTCAGTATCATCTGGGTACTGATGAAACTTTGACGTTTTGTTGCACAAAGTGCCCCAGTAGTAGGTACATTTATCATGAGTGGCGTTTTAAGAGCAGACGTGTACGCGGTGAATTGCTGTAGGAGAACAAGGTCGTGGCCAAGAATGTGCAGGGTTGGTAGTTTTCAGTTTCATTCTTAGAGTTGTGATACTGTACACATTTTCCCAAGGTCTGCTTGATATTTCTTCATAGCAGTTAGCTTATGAGTGATAGCTAATGGCTAGGTAGCTACAAAGAGGGGGAGTTTTGAAGACATTTTTCAATATCATGATACAACCTACAATGACAGTTGGTGATAAAATAGTTTTTGGAAACACAAAAATTCTTTGATGAAATGAGACACATTTGCCGAGGCAAACCAAATAAATGATTAGAACATTACTGAAGAGGCCATGCCTTAACAGAACATAAATTTCATCATTATATCCAAGTACAGTGGATAAAGAGTTGTTATGACTTTCCTTTTGTCAGGTGCGGCAAAATAATGGATTTGCAGCTAGTTATTAAATTCTGGCCCTCCCTCACCTATAAGACTGAAGAGATGTAGATCAAATATAAAGGGTCAGGTTCCATAGCTAAGATGAGGGTAAAGGTTCTTCTTTACTAAAGGACATAAATAGTGTGTGTGTGTGCAGCCTGAGCAAGATACAGTAAAAGATTATTGGAGAAAATTATTATGAGGGGGAGAGATATAACAACTACAAAGATGGATATAACTAGGAAATGCAAAGAACAATATTTCTACTGTGATGATTGAGATGAATACAGAGCAGGTAAGAACACACAGTCCCTGGGTATAGTGTTTTAGATTACTTATAAGATCAGTTGGGATGTGATGTGGCAATATCAATTTTTCTTAAAAAAACAAATCATGGCCAAAATTAGGCCATTTCCATTCTTTAATGGAAAGGGAAGAATCTCTCCCAGTCTTTTCTCCATATTAAAAACACTCTTGAGTCTTTTTTTTGTGATAACTCTTTTTTAGTTTTAATTGTTTTTTCTTTATTGTTATTGTTGTTCAGGAATAGTTGTCTCCATTGCCACCCCTGCATGCCTCCCCACCCTATCCATCCTTGCCTCCCACACTGGAACCTACTTTCTTTAGCTTTGTTCATGTCCTTTACGCATTTCTTTGATGGCCTTTCTCCTATTTTCCCCCCATCATCTCTCTCTCTCCCTCTCCTTTCCAGTAACTGTCAGTTTGTTCTTTATTTCAGTGTCTCTGGTTGTATTTTGCTTGTTTGTTTGTTCTGTTGATTAGGTTCCACTTAAAGCTAAGATGATATGGTATCTGCCTTTCATCGCCTATCTTATTTCACTTAGTATAATGCTCTCCAGTTCCATCCATGCTGTCACAAAGGGTAGAGAACTCACACGGCCCTACTCCAGGAAGTCAAACAATCCAATTTAAAAAATGGGCAAAGGACGTGAGCAGACACTTCGCCAGGGAGGACATATAGAGGGCCCAAAGACATATGAAAAGATGCTCAGCATCACTAGTCATCAGACAGATGCAAATTAAAACCACAATGAGATACCACTTCACCCTGGTCAGAATAGCCATCATAAACAAAGCAACAAACAACAAGTGCCGGTGAGGTTGTGGAGAAAAGGGAACCCTAGTGCACTGTTGGTGGGATTGCAGACTAGTGCAGCCACTGTGGAAAACAGTATGGAATTTCCTCAAAAAAACTAAAAATGATAACACTTTTAAAATCTCTTTATGTTTGCATTTCTCTGGCCAAGGTATGTCAAGTTTTCCTTAGTTCCATCCTTCCAATTGATATACTAACCTGGGACATGTAGGTAAATTATCAAACCCAAATTTTCATAAGTTAAATTATAGAAAGTGACTCTCAATGTTTATTTAGATTTTGAAATAACTAATTACTTCCTTGGATACATAGAAAATTATAAATAAATTATTGCCAACTTTATTAAAAGTATGAATAAAGGAAAATGAGAAACTATAGCACTTCAAGCTAAGAAAAAAAAGCACACACATGTCAGCCATGGAGACATAGACAAGGAAAGGGGATTTCATGTCAGTTTATAAGAAATAAGGCAGTTGTTGAGTCTTAAAAGTAAGGCATAAGGTGAGACACCAAGGATACAAAAATTGTTTATAGATAACAAATATTGAGACCAGTAATACAGTTTGCCACATGGACAGAAACTCTGCCCTGAAGCAAGCTTACCTAGTAGGAAAGTCATACACTTATGAACAGATGATGCTCCCAGGAAAAACTCCACCTTTGCCTCACACAGAGGCTAAATCAACAGAATAAAATGGAATGAAGCGGCCTTTCCATGTGAGAAACTCTGACCCACTTAGACTATATTATAGGGAAAGTAGATAAAGAGACACAATCAGATCCCTCATTAAACTAGTTGTGGTCCTATGATGACAAATATTAAATTAGAACATTGTCATTGATGACTTTAATAATTTTTATTTTAGTATGAATAAAATAAAAATTGTTGGTAATGGTAGAGTTATGACAATCACAGCATCGAACACTAACTTTCCCCATTTTTATCAGCAGGACATTTCCTAAGGCGTATTTCCCAAAACAGAGAAAAGCTACACTGGCTGGAGTAAGGTCAGAATCACCAACCCTGCCCACTCAGCTTTTCTCTCTTTCCCTGCACTGATTCTACATCCACTTCTGTGAAGGCCGAGTTGAGTGGGACTTAGTCTAGAAACCGCTTATCTGAAATATCTCAAGAGGATAGAATTTAATGAGATATGATGATAATGGTCCTTTGGAAACTGACAGCTTGAAGAATAATACTATCAGCCCTGGCTGGCGTAGTTTGGTGGATTGAGCTCGGGCTGTGGACCAAAGCATCGCAGGTTCGATTCCCAGTCAGGGCACATGCCTGGGTTGCAGGCCACGGTCCCCAGCAACTGCACATTGATGTTTCTCTCTCTCTCACTTTCTCCCGCCCTTCCCTCTCTAAAAATAAATAAATAAAATCTTAAAAAAAAATAGAAAGATCTTTTTAAAAAATCACCAAATTTAGACTTAAAAAAGAAAAAGAATAATATTATCAGCTACCTGTTTAAGTTAGTAAGAAGAATAGCATATAGTGTAACTTTTCAATTCCAGTGTTCATAATCAGACTGCACACAGTCAGAAATATGCCACATGATTTACAAATGAGTGTTGAATACTAAAAATTTGTAATCTGGTTTAATATGGAAAGCCCTGTATTCCTGGTATTACTACTATACTACAAGGCAATAGTAAACTGAATTTAAGCATCTGCTGTCCTGATGAATTAAGTATGACTTTTGAATTGCCAGTTTCTTCATCTTTCTATTCTCGTACACCCTATATGATTCACTGATTTGTATTCACTGGTTCACTATATGCTTGTATGTATAAATTTGAGACATGTGTAGGAGAGTAAAGGGTACCTAAGTCATACTTTGTATTACAGATTCCTAACAATAATTGTTATGATACTCAGAATCTTGGAGCCCTAATCTGTACAAAAGGGTAAAACTAATTACATTGTACACATTTGTATGAGAATTGCATGAGTTAGTATATTCTGAACAAAATGTATTTAAGAGGTAAAAGTGGAGATAATCACTGCATAACAAGCCAAAATAACACTAAACATACATATTTACTAATGGAAATTAAGATAAAAAACCCCAAAGTCATGATATTTACTTATTTATCCCCCTTTGATCTTTCATTCCCTGTCACAATACTTTGGACAGTGTTACAAGGCTAAGATAAGAATCACAGGGAAAGCAGATGTTGTACTCTCCGGTTTACATAAATGCAGCTGGATTTTCAAGAAATTATATCAAAATTGATAATTTCATTGAGCTACTAAGAAAGCGTTGCCATGTCCAGAAACACATTCTTGATTTGCAGTTATACTAATCTTGTAACATTGACCAAATAACTTTAAAACTGAAAATCAGATAAGTTATAAGATGCAATTAACTACTTTAAACACTCAACAACCAATTAACTTGGTGACTTTCTAGGAATGACATGGGGAGATTGTGTAAAACGATGTGGAGAGAAGAGAATATTGGGCTGGCACCCATTAGGATTAAGGAGCATTTTAATGATGAACATAATGAAGAAAATTTCATTAGCAGATAATTCATGCATTTGATATATACCAATTAATTGACTGGAATAATTACTTGGCTCTGACTTTCATTTTAACTTTATTATTTTCTTTTACATGGCTTTTAAAAGCACAGTTATTAAGGTAACTTGAACTCTAGTTTACATTACTTATATGGATTTAATTAGACACCATAGGCAATATGTGAAAGCTATATACTAAGGACCATTTATTACATATTAAATTGTTTTTAGTCTCACAATTAAAAACAATAATCACATTTGTTAGATTTATGTCTGTGTACACATTAAAGATGTAAAATAAGTGTCTATTGTAGCAAAAGCAACAGATGCAGGCAGCATGTTCTAGATGCTAGGATGCTACAAACCAAACACTCAAGAAATGTAGCCATCTTGAAGAAGACACTCTAGTAGCACAGTTGATAAACAAATAAGAGAAACATGTAGTATTTTGATAATAAGTACCAGGGAGAAAAAACAAATGGGAGAGGAATGGCATTGCTAGTGTGTCAGCAGGGAGCGGATTAGGTTTCCGACAGGGTATTAACGTATGGGTAAAGTGACAGGAACAGAAGGACTTGAATGTGGTCAGGAAGTAAACTGCGGGTATATGTGTTCGGCAAAAGTAGGTTTAATCTTGTGTGTACACAAGACACATAGTTTATTCCTGTATTATTTATTACTTATTATTCTTGTATTATTTTAGTACAACTGTAAACCTACTTTTCCCCCACTATGCATATATTAGGAAAAATAATCAAGGTTAATAGAAAATTCCTGAGCTATAAAGTCTCTGGGATGTTTCTAAAAACAGCCTAAAGATTTAATGACTAGAGAGAAATAATGGAGAGTGAGGTGGAAACCAAGAAATAATAAGAGTGCTGGATTACATAGAACATTTTAGATGTCCAAAAGATCTTTGGCTTTAAATTTGAGATGGCAAGCTGTTGATGTTTAGTGGAAAATTCACTTAGCTTTACTCATATGTTAAAAGTATTCCTCTAGCTGTCACGTCGGGGGTTGTCTCTGAACAGCAGAGGTGACAATAGGTACGCTGGAGTCTATATAATGGTAAATGGCGCATGGCGGCTGGGTGATGATAGTGGTAGATGTGAAGACAAGTGTTCCAGGTAAGTTTGAAAAGAGCAAATAGGAGTTGAAGGTTAAACACAGAGAGAGAAAAATAGGAATCAAAGGTGATTCCAAGTTCTTTACCCTGAGCAACAAGATCAGGAAGTAAAAGCATCCATTACTAATCAAATGGTCTTTCTTAAACTACAGTTTAAAATTTAAATTATATCTACATCTGATTGCTAAATTATCTAGTGGTGAAGTGAAAGAATAAGCTATGCCTTATATGCAGATTAATTTAGAAATTTGCTAAGAGTCAAAAAAGAGAACTTGCTACAATGCTCAATATATTAATTTTTGACTGTTTTAAATAAATTCCTGATTTAGTAATTCTGGTTAATCTTAACTCTGTACGTTTCAGTAATAGGATATTTGACCTCATTACCTATTTTAAATTTTTTTCCCTTTTCATCTCATACTCAGTTGCATTTGACAAATTAGCTTGTACTGCTGGAGCTAAAACAAAGACATTGATACTCCTGCTTACCCACTTCATTTAAGAACTTAAATTAATTTTAAGGGCATAAAGGAATAATTAAACCTCATCTGTTCCAATGTACTTATCTCTGCAAATGTGACAAAATTATATCCACACACTTTTGCTAAATCACTATCAATGTCTTACTGGCAATTAGGGAGAGCTCTTAATATCTTATCCTACATGAATTCCTTGATGTTCTCCTGGTTGTAAAGATTCATTTTAGCAACTAGGAGATGTTTGCATGAAATACACTTGCCCATATTAATCACCTTATTACATAGATCTCTACATCAGAGAGCACCCTGTTGATTTGCATACTTAGTATAGAAATTATTTTAAAATTTAAAAATTATTTTGCCATTGGAGTAAGAAATTAATCCACTCTAAATCAATTCCTTAATTAAAAACTTTTAAGTCTAAAAGAGCAGCAATGGTTTTTGCTTTGGTGTATTTATGAAATAATATTAGTTTGGAGTATTAATACAGAATTAAAATTCAATGTTTGCTGGGGTTATCAGGTATATTTTGAGTTTGTGTTGACCAAATGTATTATAATACTCATTAAAATGCTACACAAAAAGTGGGAATATTCCTTGATGATAATGCTTTTTATTATGTCCAACATCTGCATTTCTAATTTGTCTAAATTATGTACACATAAAATTTGGTCAATGTTTTGCATTTCAAAAATACCTTTTAATTTCAAATGTATCTGAGAGTTCATGAGAGCAATAATCTATTTAAATGAGACAATCATTGTCTAATTGGTATATTCCAATTTACACTGAGATGTGCCAATTAAGTAGAATCCACTGCAGACCATAACATGTCCAGCTGAGAATTTATGGACTATCTGTAAATGCAGTGGTTTTGAAGCAGCATATCGTAAAGTTCATTTCCCTAAATGACTTCCATCAAGTGTGGTTCTGCTCAGACATATAAATTGCCCTAACTAAAACACACATCAGCATTGTTGGCACTTTGTGTACTTCTAAGTTTGCTATGCTCCTGTTTTATATGAGCAAATATAGTAGAGTTAGGCTCTAGAAATGATATTTGGTCCATTGCATTTGCATATAATGTATCAAGACCACTGTACTAATTTTGTAAGGTGTCTGAGACACAATGAAAATATCATCTACACCTTGTATAAAGTGTCCATACCAGTGACACAGTGATGAGTATGTATATCCATCTCTCTCTCTCCATCCTTGCCCTGGATGTGGCAGATTGTAAAAAACTGTGAGGATGACTTATATAGGACATTAGTGACACTGAGTTTCAGATAAGATTGTCCTATGTTTTTCTTTCTTAAAATGGGTACATTACAATGTCCATTTAAGCCAGTACAAAATGTAGAAGTATAAAGTCAAAGGTATTTAGAGTTTAATATAAAAGTAACAACTCGCTATTATAGTATATGGCAAGATTTTTTTAAGGTTGAATAATATTCTACTGTATGTGTGAACCACATTTGGTGGTAAATGTAATAAGCACGTCACAAAAACACATACATATGATTTCACATAGAAGTACTAAAGCAGTCAAATTCATAGAAACAGAAAGTTAATTGAATGGTAATTGCCGGAGTCTGGGAGGTGGGGCAGAAAAGGGAGTTGTTTAATTGATAGCTTTAGTTTTGCAAGATGAAAAGGCTCTAAAGATCTGTTTTACAACAATATCAATATATTAACATCATTGAGCTATACATTTAAAAATGGTTTAAGAAGGCAAAATTTATGTTGTGTTTTTTACCAAAATCAATAAATGCAAAAAGTCAACATTTACCAAATTTTTCTAGGTGTCTGAGGCTTATAATCTGTATTTCACCAGGAACAATTATTTATCTGTATAGACTCATAAAAAGCACCCAATATGAGGTTTCACTGTTAGATTTTGGAAATTCTTAATCTGTTTTTTTTTTCCCTCATAGGTTTCCTTTTATTTTTCTCTTAGTGTATAGCATTACCTTATTTTTAAGGTAATGAAGCACAATTTACAACAGACAAGGGCTGGAAACAACCTAAGAGCCCATCAGCCAATGAATGGATTAAAAAACTATGGTATATTTGCATAATAGAATACTATGCAGCAGAAAGAAAAAAGGAGCTCCTGCCTTTCTTTCTTTCTGCTGCATACTATTCCATCACCATAGCATCTATGGACTGGAGAGCATTATACTAAGCGAAATAAGCCAGGGGATGAAAGAAAAATACCATATGATCTCACCTACAAGTGGAACCTAATCAACAAAACAAATAAGTGAGCAAAATACAACCAGAGACATTGAAATAAAGAACAAACTGAGAGTAACCTCAGCAGAGGGGCAAGAGAGATAATGGGGGAAAATAGGGAAAGAGTCATCAAGGAACTTGTATAAAAGACACGTGGACAAAGCCAAAGAGGATAGGATCAAGGGTGGCAGACAGGGAGGGGTGGGCATTGTGGATTGGTTGCAGGGAAAATGTAGACAACTGTACTTGAACTACAACTTAAAAAAACTATATGATGGGATAAAAAAAAAAAAAACTGTTAAAAACAACCAAGTAATATCCCTAAATGTATTACTTTCCCAGATGAACTTTTAATAATTTCTCTAATGTTGAAATAACTACTGACATTTTCAGTCCATTATTATTGGTAAGTGAATTTGCACTTTTTCAGTCTTGCTGGCCTTATTTAATTCTTAGATAGTTGTGTTAATGCTAGCACAATAGAAGATGAAATATGGAATGGCAGTACAATAGTTTGTGTTTGTGAATGTCAAGCACATTCTCACCCCTCCAGTAATAAATGTAATGCACCTGACCATTTAGGTGAGCATGTTACTTAAGATGAGCCAGTCATTGGGTTATATGGCCTAAAGTGATAAGATCAAATCTGGAAAAATGACAACTGGACAAATTAACTTGTTCGTCAACAATATTTATTAAGTGTCTACTATGCAACAGATGTTGTGAAATGCCTTATGTCTAAAAAACAATGCACATACCTTAATTAAAATATTGCTAAAAAATACCAACCATCATCTGCACCTTCAGGGAGTCATAATAATTTTCTTGGTGAAGGGACTTACCTCAAAGCTGATGGCTGCTGACTGACCAGGGCAGTGGTTGCCACAGGTTGGCTGTGGCAATTTCTCAATATAAAGCCACAATGACATTGGCCATATGACTTGCCCCTTCTTTTGTTGAATGATTCCCAGTAGAATGTGATGTTGTTTGATAGCCGTTACACACAGTAGCACTTCTTTCAAAATTGGAGTCAATCCTTTCCCAACCTGCGGCTTTATCAGCTAAGTTTACATAATATTCTAAATCATTCATTATCATTCCAACAACCTTCATAGCATCCAAAATAGATTCCATCCCAAGAAACCCCTTTGTTGTTCATCTCAGCCACTACATTTTTATCCTGAGATTGCAGTAATTCAGTCACATCTGGCCCCACTTCTAATTCTGGTTCTCTTGATATTTCCATAATACCACAGTTACTTCCTCCACTTAAATCTTGAACCCTGAACCCCTCAAAGTCGCCTACTGAGGGTTAGAAGCAACATCTTTCAATCTCAGGGAAATGTTGATATTTTGACCTCTTCCTATGAATCATGAATGCTCTTAGCAGCATCTGGGATGATGAATCCTTTCCAGAAAAATTTCACATTACTTTGCCCGGATCCACAACAGGAACCACTGTCAATGGCAGACGTACCTTATGAAACAAATTTTTTAAACACTAAGACTTGAGAGTCAAAATAACTCCTTGATCTGTGAGCTGGGGGGCGATTGTTGTGCTGGCAGGCACGCATGAAGTATTCATCTCGTACATCACCATCACGGCTCTCGGGTGCCCAGGTGCATTGCAATGAACAGTGATATTTTAAAATGAACCTTTTCTTTCTGAGCACTCTGTCTGAACACTGGCTTAAAATATTCAGTAAACCATGTTGTAAACAGATGTGCTGTCATGCAAGCTTTGTTGTTCTATTTATGGAGCAGAGGCAGAGTAGATTTAGCATAATTCTAAAGGGCCTAGGATTTTCAGAATGGTAAATGAGCACTGGCTTCAACCTAAAGTCACCAGCTGCTTGATCCCCTAACAAGAGAGTCAGCCAGTCTTTTGAAGCTTCGAAGCCAGGCCCTGACTTGTCCTCCCCAGCTATGAAAGTCCTAGATGTCAACTTCTTGCAAGAGAAGGATGTGTGCATTGCAAATGTATTATTTAGTGTAGCCATACTCATGTAGTATCTTAGCTAGATCTTTGGATAATGCTGTAGCTTCTACAAAAGCACTTACAGCTTCATCTTACATTTTTATGTTATGAAAACAGCTTCTTTCCTTAAACCTTATGAACCAATCTCTGCTAGTTTCAAACTTTTATTTTGTATCTTCCTTACCTCTCTCAGCCTACATAGAATTGCAGAGAGTTAAAGCCTTGCTCTGGTTTCTGCTCTGCCTTAAGGAAGTGTAGTTGGTTTGATTTTTAATCTAGACCACTAAAACTTTCTCCATACCAGCAGTAAAGCTGTTTTGCTTCCTTATCATCTGTGTTCACTGGCACAGCTCTTTTAATTTCTTTTGAGAACCATTCCTTTGCATTCATAGTTTGGCTAACTGTTGGTATAAGAGGCCTAGCTTTCAGCCTATCTTGGACTTTCCACATGTCTTCCTCACTAAGCTGAATAATTTCTAGTTTTTGATTTGCAGTAAGAGAATGCAACTCTTTTTTTTTTTCCATTTAAACACTTAGAGGCCTTTGTAGGGTTTTAATCGGTATAATTTTGATACTGTGTCTCAGGGAATAGGGAATCCCAAGGGGGGAGGAGATAGAGATAGATTAGATAGAAGATAGATAGATGATAGATGATAGATAGATAGATAGATAGATGATAGACAGATAGAGAGAGAGAGACAGAGAAAGGGGAAAGGCTGGTCAATGAAAAAGTCAGAATTCATAAGACTTTTACCAATTAAGTTCACCATCTTTTAAGGGCACAATTCATGGCACCCTAAAACAATTACTGTAGTACCATCAAAGATCACTGATCACAAATTACTACCACAAAAATAGTAATAAAAAGTTTATAATATTGCAAAATTACCACAATGTGATACAGAGACACAGAGTTAGCAAATGCTATTGGAAAAATGGTACTTATAGACTTGCTTAAAGCAGGTTTGCCACAAACCTTCAATTTGTATCAAATACAATATGTGTGAAGCGCAATAAAGCAAAGTATAATAAAATAAAGTATGCCTGTATGTGTGTATATGTGTGTGTGTGTATATATATATATTTAATTAACATCTTTACATGCACCCAGTATAGTATCATACTAGCACACATATCAACATTACCACTGTTGATAGTAGGTTTATTTTAGACTGCAAAATGTTCCTCAATCATTATAATTGTTTCATATTAATAGTATACTTACCTGTAATTATGGCCATATAGAATAAAGACTGTGTATTCCGGCCTGTTTTCAGGTTATGATCATAAATTTAAACTGCAACAAGAAAAATGTCAGTGGCATTTATGAGTGAAAATTCTGGGAAGTGTGATTATAGGGATGCCCTTTTCTCCTCTGTCTCTGTCTCTGTCTCTCTCCCTCTCTTTCTCTCTCTGTCTCTTGTCAACACCAATATGAATTTTAGCAACTGAAGCTGGAGAAGCTATTTCAGACCACATGGGGAGGGAGACAGCACACAGAGGAAAAGACATTGAACGAACGTGAGGCCCTGACACTGCAGAGGAAACACCAACTCAGGGTGGCTTACCTGCCTTTAACATAGAAAAGAAGTTGACAACTATAATTAAACCTATCTACACATAGAGAAAAGATAAAACATTTCTTTGTTAATACCTATATTAGCCAAAAATTTCTATCATTTTTGAAAAGGTATGTATGAAAGGTGTGCCTCTACACATTGTGTGAATATACATAAATATACATAATTTTACATACTTTTATTACTTGAAATTAAAATTTAGACATATATAACTGTATAATTTTCAAATAATTTATTCTAAATATAAGATATAAAGACA
Organism: Tonatia bakeri; assembly: GCA_004024845.1. Lineage (NCBI taxonomy): Eukaryota > Metazoa > Chordata > Mammalia > Chiroptera > Phyllostomidae > Tonatia > Tonatia bakeri. The sequence goes on from PVIA01000854.1 coordinate 261,599, forward strand.
CAATATGAATTTAGATATAATGTGACTTTGAGATGCTATCATAACTGTAATTTTAAGGGAAGGTATTTTATTTAATTTTTTATCTTTTAATTAATTTTTATGACTTTTGTTACTTATGGAACCAACTGAAAACTTTCAAATCTAAGTGTTTGTCATTATACTATTGTAAATTGGTGTATAAATGTGACTGCTTCCCATGAATGACATTGTATACTGTAGACAGAAGGTTTTATGTTTAGAGACTGAACACTCTGGTGCCATCCTATTCTTTATGCACAGGTAATATTGAAAAGATTAGAATAAAAATACAAATGTAATCCTTCCAAATTTAAAAATTCTCCTTGAGTTTCCAAAGGAGGATCTTAAGAACTGACTTGGGAGATGCTGTAGAAACCTTTTGAAACATGAACATTGTTTTGTTCTATTTTCTGAGTCAGAAATATTGCTATAGAAGAATTTCAAATACACCCCAGTGGCCATGTTAGTGAATGTGGAATAAAGGCTTTTCTTATCTTTTGTTGTTTACTTTGTTATTGGCCATTAAAAATCATTTGCTGCTATAATTCCCATGAATGAGACATCATTCCTATGTTATTAGAAAACTTTCAAGGGTAACTCAATAAACTTAAAATGGAACTTTGTTAAGGGTCTGGCTCTCTGCAAAGTTAAATTTTCTTTTTTAAAAAAGTATTTTATTGTTCAGTTATAGTTGTCTGCATTTACCCCCCACCACTCATTCAGTGGATGAATACAAATAATAAGCCTAGGTAGGAAATTTAGGTTCTAGATATTTGTAGAAGAAATTAGTTCTACCTTATTGATTAAATTGTGGTCTCTTTCTAAAGCCGTCTGTACCCACAACACGGCTCTTTCTTCCTGATTTTTGATTAGTGTGAGAACACGTATCCCCTGATTCTTTTCTCTAGCACCCTCAACTCGAATATGACGACTGTACTTGTCAAAGTATGCACCTTCATTGCCAGAAATGAAACAAGCTCAGGGTCAATTGTACGTTCATTGTATTGATGGATACCCATCCACCGGATACCAAAATCCCATCTTGAGTTCCAGGCCTGTAGTGTCTCGGTACTCTCTTCTCAGTCCTTTATTTTTTTTCTTAATTTCATTTCATAAGCCTTTGTTTATTTACATATATTTTCTTGCAATCACTTCTTTCCTTAGGTAAATTCTTAGAATTTTTTATTCTGACTTACCTGAATTACCATGATTTGTGGTTCTTTTGACAGCCATCTGGGCTTCCTTACTGAGCAATCACTACACAGATTCTGAGATGGCACCCAAGAACATTTTTGCTGTTCTTGTTTTTCAGTGGGGAATAGTTTAGAAATACCAGTACTGACTTTTAGTTCTACACACCCTGTAAATATCCTTAGAAGTGTATTAGCATATTCTTAAAAATAACAAACAGATAGTCTCTTAATTTGTACATTACAAAAGTCCATCTGAACAGAACATTTCTAGTATCTGAGAAAAGGCAGAATTGTGTAGATCATTTCAGTAAAAAGATTAACATTTATATAATAACATATCCCCATACAAACGTTAGAATGGTTAAAATTTTAGAAAATTGATTGCATTGCATGTTACAGATGTGGAGCAATTAAAACTTTTGTACAATTCTTTTGGCAGTGTAGGTGGAAACCACTGCTTGGGAGTATTTGGGGGCATTGAAAACTAAAGAAGACCCTATGCATAGCATGTGTCCCACAAAATCCACTCCTAGTGTGAACCAAATTAGTATGTGCACATATTTCACCAAATACATGTCTCCAATGTCCAAAGAAGAAATAATGGTAATGTTCAAAAACTAAAGAACTCAAATATTCAATGACAGTGTCATAGAAAAATAACTTCTGCTACATTTATATAAAGGAATATTATGCAACATGAAAATTAGTGAAATACAACTATAGCACAAAGGTATAGAGAGTATAATGATCTCACAAAGAAAATATTGATAGAAAGAAGCCAGATGCAAAAGATTAAATATATATAAACTTCAGAAAGAAGAAAAACTAATATAGATATTTTATTCTATTTATTTATTCCATTTATTTTACTTTTTATTATTGTTTTGTTCAGTTACAGTTGTTCTATCATTTTTTCCATTGATCTCCCCTGCCCTCCTCGCTCCCACAGTCAACCCTCTCCCATTTTTCATGCCCGAGTCCTCTATTCATGTTCCTTTGACTTGCCCTTCCCCTTCTTTCACCTGTAGTCTCCCTCCCCCTCCTCTCTGGTCACTGCCAGTTTATTCTTTATCTCCATGTGTCTGGTTCTACTTTGCTCATTTGTTGGTTTTGTTGATCATGTTCCACTTATAGGTGTGATCATATGTATTTGTCTTTCATTGTCTAGCTTATTTTACTTAGCATTAAAATCAGGATGGTTTTCCTTCAGGAAGGAAAAGTTAGTAGTTGAGAAAAGTCCAAAGAGAAGCTTATAGGTCATGGTAAAGCTTAGTTTACAGACATGGAGCATGATCCATTGTTATGTTGACTTTGTGCTAATTCATTAACATGTACACATAATTTTAAATATTTCTGTATTATATTTAACTTCCAAGAAGTTTATTAAAAATTAAATAATTGTTTAATGGTTTATGAAAACATTGTAGAAATAAAATCTCCTGAATTGCAGAATTAAATTCATAGCCTCTACAAAGGAGTACAACTTCCCTATTCCTACCTCATAAACCATCAACATGGGCAGCTACCCCATGTATAAAATGCAGCTCATGTTCCTCTGGCTATCTAAGCAATTCCGTGGATATTAATGGACTACCTACCATACCCAAGTCACTGTGCCCAACTTTAAGCAAGTACACATTGCAAGGCACAACAGCTCTTAAGTAGCATAGAGAAAAATAGGGGAAAAATCATATTGTTTCATATATGTAGTTTTCAAAAATTTCCTTTCTAGCTTTAAGCATATTTATAACACTTCTAAAAGGAAAGGTGCACTTACATAGCAAGAGTAAAATAAAACACAACTATCAGATACACATTCAAATTTTGATGGCTTACATTTTTCTTTAACTAGTTCCAGTCACAATTAATGAACAATTAGTAGTACAAGTGATCTAAAATAAATAAATCAACTTACATAATGGACTTCCCTGACCACGAGATAACTGACAGCTGGCCACACACCTCAGATCTTAATGCCAGTGTTCACAAATGTTTCTGTGTACGTCCATACAGTGAGAACGCTGAAATGATATAACTTAATGACAAGAAAGACTTTAAATATTGAAAAAATAGCAGCACTAATAACTACTTTTATACCCTTATGGGTGTGTTCTCCATACTCTTTATCCTGAGAACTCAAATCATCAAACATACATGTTGTTCATACATAGCAGAGACCCATTGAAACATGTTTAATTTTTTTTCCTATGGAAAACTTTATAGCCTTAAAACTAAACTTTTAATTATAAGTAAAACTCTCTGGCTTTTATTTTCCAATGATCTATTGCCAAATTGCTGTCAGTTCAGGTCAATATTGCATCAGTTATGGAAAATGAAGTAAGATGTGATGTCATTTTCAATATCAGACTATTTTTATTTTTTCTCCAAGTTTATCTATTAACACCTCAGTAAGTGTAAAAACTGATTAAAACCTGTTTGGAAATTTAAAACAGCAGCCTGTAGACTATTGGTATAGTTATACATTGATTCTTTTATTTGAAATCAGTTAAGAACTAATTCATTCATATTTTTAAAGATAAAATAATAGTTGCCTGATGGGCTGGAAGTCAGAAACCTGGCTTTTTCAATTGGGTGACTGTAGACGTTACTTAATCTCTCTGAATCTGAAAAAAAAAAAATGTGTTGGACAGCAGATGCTTTAAAGTATGTTTCAAGTGAAATTTTTTGTGAATTCATCTGGAACATATTTGTAATTTAGATTAAAAGATTTCAAAAGTAGTAATGATTTTGAATTTAAACATAAGGATGATTTATGTATTTCCACCAACTTTATTTCATGGATATCATACAGAATTGATTCCGATATTCTCTTCAACATTTTAAAAATAAAACCATTATGTTTGCTGTCATTTTAATTGTGTGCTCAAATATCAGCAAATTTCAAAAATATGTATCTTTCATAATGAAAAATGCACACAGGAATGCATTAAGGCAACAATTAAATTTAAATAGAATAATTATATTTTTGTGAAGTTTGCATTTACATAAAATAAATTCATGTGTTAGTCATTGAGATGCAGCGCAATTAACAGAATATAGAACAATAGAAATGTTGGCATTTTAAGATGGAATGTAATTAGCAATCCATTAATAGAAAATCAGGCAAACTAGACATTATTTAAAATTATCAAATCTTTCAAATGCTTGTGTATATTTTGTTATTGTTGTTAAAGTATGTCAAATACTGTCTTGTTCTCCAGGAGCTTTTAGTTAAAGACGTTTTGCTTGTCAAGAAACTTTAGAAACCAGGGAGAGAATGGAAATTAGATTTTGGTTGGCTGGATGAAAATTACACAGTGCTGGCATCTCTGCAGACAACAACACATCTGAAGGGGACAGTCACTCCTGCTTGTTTCTGTGAAGGAACATGAGCCCTATGATGGTGAATGGACAGATTTTCAAAGGGAGTCAGAAATCTCTATTTACATGCATCATTCTGACAAAAAGTCATGCTAATGGTTAAAAGCAGCCATAATACGTGACACAATTACAAACCCATCGTGAGTGTAACAGAATGAGGGGTAATGGTGTTCAAACCAGAATATAAGATCTTCAATTTAGAAAAAGTAGAATTTCTAGATAATAGCCACAGGAATTTTGAGTATTTTTTAGCTTTTGGTAAAGAAAAGTCTAAGCGGCACAGCCTGGGAAGCCTCATGGAGGTTAAGTGTAGGGGTAGTGATCAGAAACTAAATGAATGAAAGTGGATCGAAATGAGGGCCTTAAAAGTGTATTCAAAACAGGGCAGATGGGGAGTATAAAATCATGGATCAGAAGGGAATGGCACCAAAAAAATAATTGCTAGAAAGCGATGGACTTAAGAAAATGATTAGGGAGAAACAGAAAGTGACAAATAAGATTCTACGGTTTCTTCTGTTTGCACAAATCACTGCTTTTCCATCTCCTTAATTACTTATTAGTTTACTGTTGTTAATACTATAAACCCAGTGTCTTTCTTACAGTATCATATTCTCACTTTAACATTTCCCTACTCTGCTTAATTATTGCACAGGTATTAATATTATTCTTTTTTAAAATTGTATTTTATTGATTAATATATTATACTTGTCCTGACTTTTCACACTTTGCCCCCCTCCATCCAGCAATGCCAACTCCTTCAGGCAATCCCTCCTCCATTATTCATGTCCATGGGTCATGTGGATAAGTTCTTTGGCTACTCCATTCTTATAGTGTACTTCACACCCCATGGCTATTCTGTAGCTACCTAGTTGTACTTCTTAACCCGGTTACCTCTTCACCCATTCCCCCATACACCTCTCACATCCAGCAACCATTAAAACGGTCTTCCTGTCCATGATTCTATCTCTGTTCTTCTTGTCTTGTCGGTTTAGTTTGTTTCTTAGATTCAGTTGTTGATAAATTTGTATTTTTTGACATTTTATTGTTCATGTTTTGATCTTCTTTTTCTTAAATCCCTTAAACATTTCATATAACAATGATTTGGTGATCATGAACTTCTTTAGGTTTTTTCTTCCCTGGGAAGCTCTTTATCTGCTCTTCTATGCTAAATGATAGCATTGCTGTGTAGAACAATCTTGACTGTAGGTCCTTGCTTTTCATGACTTTGAATATTTCTTACCAATCCCTTCTAGCCTGCAAAGTTTCTTTTGAGAGATCAATTGATTATCTTAAGTAACGAACTCTCCTGTAGGTAACTAACTTCTTTTCTCTTGCTACATTTATGATTCTCTTTCTATCTTTAATTTTTGACCTTTTAATCATGATATGTCTTGAAGGGGCCCTCTTTGCATCCATCATAACTTGGGCTCTCTGTACTTTCTGGACTTGCATGTCCATTTCCTTCACCAAATTAGGGAAAATTTCTTTCACTATTTTTTTCAGATAGATTTCCAATTTTTTGCTCTTTCTCTTTTCCTTCTGGCACCCCTATGATGAGAATGCTGGACTTCTTGAAGTTGTCCCAGAGGCTGCTTATACTATCCTTCTTTTTAGATAAAAGAATCCAAGACCTGTATTTGGATTCTTTTTTTTTTCTTTTCTTTTTATGATTGGTTGTTTTTTGCTTCCTTATGTTCCATACCATTGATTTGATTCTCAGCTTCATCCACTTTACTGTTGTTTCCCTATAAATTGTTCTTTATTTCAGCCCTGACTGTTGTAGCTCGGTGCATTGAGTGTGGGCTATGGACCAAAGGGTCACTGGTTCAATTTCCAGTGAAGGAACATGACTGGGTTGCAGGCCAGGTCCCCAGTGGTGGCCACATGAGAGGAAACCATACATTGATATTTCTCTCCCTCTCTTTCTCTCTCCCTTCCCCATCTCTAAAAATAAATAAATAAAATCTTTAAAAAAATTGCTCATTTCAATTAGCATGTCCTTCATTTCTGACTGGATCATTTTTATGCTGTTGAGGTCTTCACTAAGTTCCTTGAGCATCCTTATAACCAATGTTTTGAACTCTGCATCTGATAGATTGCTTATCTCCATTTTGTTTAGCTCTTTTTCTGGAGTTTTGATCTGCCCATTCATTTGGGCCATGTTTCTTTGTCTTCTCCTTTTGGCAGCCTACCTGTGTTTGTTTCTATGTGTTATATAGAGCTTCTTTAATTCCATGTTTTGGTAGCATGGCCCAATATGGTAGGTGTCTTATAGGGTCCTGTGGCACAGTGTCCACTTCCACCTAAGCTGGGTACTAGAGGTGTGCCTTTTGTGTGAAATGAGTACACTGTCCTCTTGTAGTTGAGCCTTGGTTGCTGTTGGCAGATCAATGAGAAGGATTTACCCAGGCCAGTCAGCTGCAAGGACTGGCTGTGACAGCTGACCACCAACCTCCTTGCTCTATGGAGGATCAGCTGTATAGAGGAAGGGTGGTGGTGCTCCCAGGTGGTCTTCAGCTGTCTACTGGGTGTGCTGGCCCTGGGGTTTCCCAGGTAGTGCAGGCCAAGGTCAACCTCAACCTGTGTTTTACCCGGGGTCACCCTGCCTGACCTATAAAGCAATATGAGATGGCTGCTACTTGTGCTGGGCTTGGAGATTCCAAGGTACAACCAAGCTGTGAATCTAGACTGGTTTCTGCTAGTGCTGGGCCCAGGCTCACTGAATCCAGCTGTTTCTTCTTTGATAGGATTTAGAAAGATGTGAAACAGGAGCCAAAACCAGCCATTTATATGGAAAAGCACCTTGGATGGAGCCATAAATTAGGTGGAGCAGAACCTCTGGAGATATGCAGGGTGGGTCAAACAATGTTAGCCAAGTTGATGGAGTCTGAGATATGGCACCAGCTTGCCAGCTCTGTGGAAGCAGGGTTTAAAAAAGGGACAATGGCCTATACTTACCTTGATTCTAGACACTTCAGTTCCTCTCTTTATGACAATGGTGTCTTTCAATCTGCTGCCCCAGTGTTGGAGCTCAGAGGGAGTAAGTCTGAGTAGGTAAGTCTGTGAGTGGGATTTTTAGGAGGAACTGCTTGAGGCTCAAGCATTTTCTTCCACCTCCTCAATCCCCTCCAGTTTTTGCATCCAGAAATTGTGGGAACTTATCTTCCTAGTGCTAGAACTGTGGGGTAAGGGACTTGGTGTGGGCTGCCACTGTTCATTCACAAGATATCTCTCCCAAATTTTTATCCACCACACATAGATGTGGGACCAGGCCATTCCACATCTGTGCCCCTCCTACCAGTTGGGATGGATGTGGTTTCTTTAATTCCGTAGCTGTCAGACTTCCATTCACTTGATTTCTGACAGCTCTGAGTGGTGGTGGTTCTGTATTTTAGTTGTAATTTTGATGTGGTTTTATAAAGAGGCAACCTATATCTGCTTATGCCACCATCTTGACTGGAAGTAAAAGTATTATTTTTGTTATTAAGTCATTTCTTATTGTTATTCTATTATAGTTGACCCCATATTTTCGCCTTTGACCTCATCCAACCATCCCATGCCCCAATCCTGTAGTCAGTTCCCACACTGTTGCCCATGTCCTTGGGTCATTCATACATGTTCTTTGTCTTGTCCCTTCCCCTTCTTTCCATCATTATCCCCTTCCCCACTCACCTCTGGTCACTGTCATTCTGTTCTATGTTTCCATGTCTATGCTCCTATTTTTTCATGAATTTATTTTGGTCATTAGTTCCCTCTTATAGGTGAGATCACATGGTATTTGTCTTTCATCAACTGGCTTATTTCACTTATAATATTTTCCAGTTTTATCCATGTTGTCACAAATGGTATGAATGCCTTCTTTCTTTGCTTCTGCTGCATAGTATTCCATTGTGTAAATGTACCAGCTTTTTGATCCACTCATTTATTGATGGACACTTAGGCTGTTTGCAGTACTTGGCTATTGTAAACAGCACTGCTATCAACATAGGGATTCATAAGTTCTTTTAAATTGATGATTTGGGATTATTAGGCTATATTCCCAGCTGTGGAATCACTGGGTCAAAAGGCAGTTCCATTTTTGTTTTTTTAAGGACATTCCATGCTGTTTTCCTCAGTGGCTGCACCAGTCTGCTTTCCTACCAACAGTGCACTAGGGTTCCCTTTTCTCCACATCCTCATCAGCACTTATTATTTGTTCATTTACTAATGATGATCATTCTGAGAGGTGTGAGGTGATATCTCATTGTGGTTTTAATTTGCATCTCTCTGATGGCTAGTGATGTTCAGCATTTTTTCATATGTCTATGGGCCATCTGTATGTCTTCTTTGGGGAAGTGTATATGCCAATCCTTTGCCCATTTTTAAATTGAATTTTTTGTCTTCCTGGTGTTGAGTTGTATGTGTTCTTTATATGTATTTGGATACCATTCCTTTGTCTGATGTACCATTGGTAAATATGTTAAGAATTGTAAGAAATTACTATGAACAACTAAATGCCGAGAAACTGGACAAGCTGGGAGACATGGGTAAATTTCTAGAAACATACAAACTGCCAAAACTGAATCAAGAAGAAGCACAAAGCCTGAATAGACCAATCACAACTCGTAAAATTGAAGCAGTAATAAAAAAATTCCCACCTCATAAAAGCCCTGAACCAGATGGCTTCACAGGTGAATTTTACCAAACATTTAAGGAAGAACTAACTCCTATCCTTCTCAACTATTCCAAAAAATTCAAGAAAAGGAAAGATTCCCAAACTCTTTTTATGAGGCTAGTATCATTCTAATTTCAAAACCAGGTAAAGATACAACAAAGAAAAAAACTGCAGGCCAATATCTCTGATGAACATAGATACTAAAAACCAGGAAAATACTGGTGATCCTGATTCAGAAGTATATTAAAAAGATCATACACCATGATCAAACAGGATTCATCCTAGAGATGCAACGATGGTACAGTATTTGCAAATCAATTAATGTAATACATTACATAAACAAAGTGGACAAAAAACTCATGATAATATCAATATATACTGAAAAAGAATTTGATGATATCCAGCACTAATTTATGAAAAAAACACTCAGCAAAGTGGAAATAGAAGGGCATGTGTCAACATAATAAAATCATATACAAGAAGCCTTGAGCCAACATTATACTCAATGGGCAAAATCTAAAACCTTCCCCTTAAGATCAGGAACAAGATAATGGTGTCTTTTTTCACCACTCTTTTTTTTTCTTTGTTTCCCAATTTTATTTTCATGATTGTTCAAGTACAGTTTTCTCCCCTTTACTCCCAATCAAGCCCACCCACCCCTCCCTCCCAACTTCCCTCCCATTACCACCCTCCCCCTAGTTTTTATCCATGTGTCTTTTAATTTTGTTCCTGTAAACCCTTCCCCTTTTCCCCTGAAATTCCCTCTTCTCTCTCCTCTGGTCACTTTCTGCCTGTCCTCTAATGCAGTGTTTTTGACTATATTTTGCTTGTTTCTTTGTTTTGTTGTTTAGGTTCCTGTTTTCACCACTCTTATACAGCATAGTACTGGAAGTTCTAGCCACAGTGGTCAGACAGGAAAGAAAAATAAAAGGCATCCAAGTTGGAAAGGAGAATTAAAACTGTCATTATTTGCAAACAACATGATAGTGTACACAGAAAACCTTATAGTCTGAACCAAAAAGCCACTTGACCTAATAAGCGAATTTGACAAAATAATGGGATAAAAAGTAAATATTCAGAAATCAGTGACACCCTGGCTGGTATGGCTGAGTGGATTGAGGGCTGTCCTGCAAACCAAAGAGTCATTGGACCTATTACCAGTCAGGGCACATGCCTTGGTTACACCGTGTCCCCAGAAGGGAGCGCACATGAGGCAACCACGCATTGATGTTTCTATCCCTTTCTTTCTCCTCCCCTTCCTCTCTTTCTAAAAATAAGTAAATAAATAAAAATTCAATGGCTATAAAAAAGAAATCAATGACCTTTTTGTACACCAACAATGAAATATCAGAGAAACTAGGGGAAAGATCTAATTTTACTTCAGCAACAAGAAAAATAAATTACCAAGGAATAAGTTTAACTAAGGAGGGAAAAGTCATGTATTTGAAAATCTACAGAACACTGAAGAAAGAAATTAAGGAAGACACAAACAAATGAAAGCATTTGTTCACGTGTTTATGGACTGGAAGAATTAACATCATTAAAATGCCTATACTATCCAAAACAATAAAAATACCAATGGTATATTTCACAGAATTAGAACAAATATTTCAAAAATCTGTATGTAGCCAAAAAAAGATCCCAATTAGCCTCAGCAATCTTTAGAAAGAAGAACAAAGTAGGAGGGATCACAGTACCTAATATCAAACTATACTACAAGACCACTGTATCAAAACAGTTTGGTACTGGCATAAGAACAGACACATAGTTAATGGAACAGAATAGAGAACCCAGAAATAACAAGTCTCTATGGTCAATTAATATTTCACAAAGGGGCATGAGCACACAATGGAGTAAAGGCAGCCTCTTCAATAAATGGTGTTGGGAGATTTGGACTGGTACATGCAAAAAAAATGAAACTAGACTACTAATTTATACCATACACCAGAATAAACTCAAAATGGGTGAAAGTACTCTTATTACTCTTAAATCAAGTGTTTTGAGTTAATAGATGGTATGCTCTGAACTTTGTGCTCTACCCCTACACATGCAAGGGCCATGCCAGCCTAGGTTGAAGGTAATGGAAGTGACACACTCTACAGTGTGATGAGGAATGTCAGTGCACTGACACTACATAGGTAGCAGGTCAGAGGAGGGTTAGCAAAGTTGATTGGAAGCCACAGAACTATTCTCATGGAACAGGGCATTTGGAGATAATTCAGAGTGAACTGAAGGTCAGCCAGCTTTTATCAGATTGACAGAGGTCCACAATGGGTAATCCAGTGTCATAGCTATCCATTGGCAATGAAAGGACAGGTGTTGATGTCTCAGGAGGGAAGCAGTGTCAGTCAATCTGACTGTTTCAATGAAATTCTGTATTTTTTCTATTTGGGAGTAAATACATTCTTTGGAGAATTTGTTCATGTTTTTCAGCCCTTTTTACACTTTCTCTTAAATAATGAATAAATCTTCTCTTCAAATTTCTATTCAATTCTATTTAAAGACTATAAAGAAGTTACTTAAAGCTGATTGATATTACACAGTGAACTAGTTTCCTTCAAAAATATGGTTGGATGATAAAGAAATATACAGGTCGAGAAAGTAAGTATAATTTTTAAACTACTATAATAAACTACACTGATAAAAATTCTGCTCTAAAAAAATCAATCAATGCCAAAAATCTATTGGGCATTTGTAAAGGAAGTGATCTTATAAGACACATGGGAAGATCCATACTACCACTGAGGTATGCATAGTTTTACATACCTCCCCTTCACTGTTTTGACAAAATCTAACTGTTGCTGTTATTTCCCCCTAAAATCTCAGTCACTGTTGACTTTTCTAGGTTTTTTTCTTTTTCTTTGTTTTCCATTAACCGTATACTGTATATTTTCAATTTCTTCCTACCACTTCCATTTGCCTTTCAACCAATAAACTTGATCATTGATCTTTAGAAACAATCAAAGAAATACCCACTTATTTTCCCTTTCTTTGTTCTTTGAATCACCATATAAATTTCAGAATAAGCCTACCCACCACCCCCCAAAAAAGGAAATAAATCTTGAAATTTCATTTGGGATTGTATGTATTCATTCAATCTATTTGGGGATAATGTAATCCATAAATATGATATATCTTTACATATACTGGGTGGGGCAAAAGTAGGTTTATTGTGAGTATGAATAGAATTTATTCTTGTATTATTATCTATTAATTATTTTATTATTTTCCCTATGAACAACTGTAAAACTACTATTGAAAAACCCTATTTTTACATATTTTATATTGCATAATAGCACTTTATGTTTTTGAGGTAGATTCATTCCTCTGTATCCAATGCTTTTTGATGTTATTTTAAATGGTTTTATCTTCTCATTTTATTTTCTAAATATGTAGTATGCATAAAATAAAAATTTTTATAACTACCTTATATCCACCAGTCCTCACAAATTCATTAACTTCTAAAAATTCTAATAATTTATTTTTAGACTTCTTAGATTTTCCACTTTCATAATGATGTCATTCGAGAATATAGTTTTATTCCCTTTTCATTGATAAAAGGAATGATTACAGAATATGCTTTTATTTATTCATTTAGTTATTTTATTAAATTTATTGGGGTGACATTAGTTCATAGGGTCATGTAGGTTTCGGGTGCACATTTCTATGATACAAGATCTGTATATTGCATGGCGTGCCCATCACTCAAAGTCAAATCATCTCTGTCACCATATATTCGTTCACCCTTTACCTTTTACTAATCCACACCCCTTTCTCTCTTGTAAGCACTATGCTGTTTTATATTTCTTCTTAACAGTGATAACTCTCTACCTATTATATTTTTACCTAATTATTTTGTTCATTTTTGGTCTTTTCCCCAACAAAATTATAAATTTGAAGAGCACATATGTTTGTTTATTTTCTTACCGATGTACCCTGGCATTCAGAATGAATGTTGACAATAGTGAAATGGAAACATCTAGGATGGTGTCAGGTTATCTAGCATAAGTAGCATAGGACTACTTGGGTCACAAGCACTCCTGTCAAAGGATAAGGGCAATATAACTTTCCTTTTTGTCAGTGGTAACAATGAGAGTAACTTGGAGGAAATTAAGTTGAAAACTGATCATATTGTTTTAGACTGACTCTGTTATTACACTATGGTTAACAATTTTTATTATAATATCATAATTTTAAAATCATTATTTTATCTTATCATAACAGTCTTCTAGGTAAAGGGACTGTTACTTTTTCATCTCCATAGTACTAGGCTGTTAGGTACTGTTATAGATTCTATTTTAATATAAGAAAATAATGTTTAGAGAGATTAAGAAACATTCACAAATCACAAAGTAGATGATCCAGGTTTCAAAGACTTATTATTTTTAAAACAACATAAATTTAATTAAAATTCGATGGCATTGTATTTTGTAAACACAACTGAGAATTTTACCTCACTGAAGAATATTTTTTAAAATATCATTTCCAACAATCTACATCAAGTGATTCTTATTTTAAAGCTCTGGAATGGAATCCAAGTATTAATATTTTAAAGAGAGTTGCCCCAGAAATTCTGGTAAGCACCTTGATTTAGAAAGTAGTGATATACTTGATGGTATTTCCTTTCAAATTTTGATGTAGGATAACTAGAGGAAAAAATTATAGTGCAACTTAATTAAAGCAGCTGAAAATTGTGAAAAGATAGTTATAAAATAATAAACTGTAAATGATAGAATGTAACAAAATATGACATTTACTTGTGTCATTTAAACTTCAATGAACAAAACACAGACACTATGGGTATTATGAAGTAAAGGATCCTGTTTTACACAATTTTGGAGAAGGTAAGAATAAAGATTCAAAAAGGAGGTTAGAAAGAGTTCCTTCCTAATGGTCAGGAACTAGCCCTTGTACAGGTGGCAGCATCTATGTTTCCTGGGAAATCTAGATGCCATGTGCATTCTGCAGCTAGAAATAGACCATTATAGGAATATAGTGTGCAATTCCGTGGCTGAATGCTGTCCCTTTGTGGCTAGTGCCATCCTGAGTGATAAGATGCTGCACCCTGCTGTATATAAACTGTTGGCCTAGGTGAGCTTGCAAAAAATTTTTAAATTAAAACAGGAAAGAAATACTACTATTAAGAAAGTCAGCCAACATAATGAAAAAGAGTGAGATAAATTTACTCTTGGTGAAATAAAAAGATACTGCAATCTATTGGAGCATTATTAGTCCAAATTTACCCTCAAGACAAAAGTTTCCAGCTTCTGCCACTTGTGTTTGAATGAAGGATGCTGCATGCCTGTGATTTGGCTTCTGATTAATACAGTGTGTTCCTGTGATGTGTCTGAAGATGGATGTTATTTTTAGTGTACTACCTTCTTTCAATTATCTCTTTTCATTTTTCAATCCTGGCTTTGGTTTTGTCTCTTTGTTACCACTGCCTTTGTCAGTTTGCAAATAAAATAAAAAGTAAAATAGCCTTGTTTTGAGCCACTGGTGACAATTATATCAGCAATCAGAAAAGAGAGCTCTTAATGATTCAGGAAAAGAGCAAGAACTGAAGTAGTCTCCATGACCTTCAGAGCAAAATGGTTGCTGCTTTATTTTTATCTCCTAAATATTGCATATTTTCAATTTTGGCCAGCTGTCTTCTGAAATGGGAACCTGGCAAACTCAAATCATAACAACATAGTTGGTACTAGAATAGTCCAGCATACATGGTAAGAAAAAATAGTCAGGTTTGAGTGATGACTCAGAATAATGGGGCAAGTTTTTAAGTATTAGGAATACTGAATAAATGAAGTAGATCAGAAATGAGGTGCAGATTGATAGTAAATCCATGGATTTTTCTTCCTAATTCACTACTTCCAATCTCCAATCCTTGTTAATATTTATTGAGGATATTTAATAAGAATACAAATAATCGCAAAGCTAGAATATAAGAGAAGTATGTAAGCTTTGTGTTATCTATATTGCCTTGTATTTATTAAGACGACACAACTTCCATTGTGAACCGCTGGTGCTACATACGTACAAAATGCTTCCTGTTACCTTTGTAACCCTTGCATTCTTCCTCTTCTCTCTCAATGCGCAGTCGAGTGGCTCTCCCAGCGTCACCATGAGACATGACCTGATTTCCACTTTTCGTGACATTCCCACTTATTTTCTTCTCTCTTCTACTTTGAATGACTTTTATAACTCCCTGGTGCATCCATACTTTAAACAGTTATATAAAAGTTTTTAACATCAAATGATTTTTTAATTTAGAGAGTATAAATTGTCTTTCACACATTGTCTTTCACATTTCCTTCTCATTGAGTTAGGCTTTCAGATATCTATTTTTACCCATAGAAAATTTAATTATAGTATTAATTATATTTTTCAGAAACTGGCTGCTTCTACAATATATTTCCAAGTACATTTCTAGATGTATATTTAACTATTTATTTTGACTTGCTTCAAGGACATTATTTAAACAATCTTTACTCAGATTATATAATCTAACAAAAGCGTGACAGTCTAAGTGTGGAAGTAGACATAGAAATCAATCGATGAAACTGGGATGGGTAACAGATATAAGTTCAAAATACATTTGAAATCAGATATTAGGCTAGAATTCAAAAATAAAATCAACCTATATTTCTTAAAATATATAGGCCATAGGAGTTAGGATAAAATGGCTCAGAGTGCTGGTATTTAATTCAATGTATTGTCTGTAATAGAAAATATTAGGTAATTATTAGTATTCATCAGTAGGATCACACTGGAAAGTAAGTATGTGGTCATCCAAAAATCCACATCCCATCCTATATTATCACATATGTCTGCTTTCCTCATTAGAAAAAAAGCTCTTTCCATGGAAAGTTTATGTCATTTATTTTCTTGAATCCTGTCACTGCTGCCAAGAAGCTATCACAGGGATTTGAGACAACCATTGCTTAATAACTCACTGATAGGTAGTTAATTAATCAATTAATAGTTCCAGTACAGGAAATGACACAAAAAGAGCAAAGCCAAGTTTACAACTGTACCCATGATAAAAAATGAACAAGAGAATCCAAAATGAGGCCATTCATAAAGCAGTTACTAATGCTTCAAAGTTTTTATCTTAATTTTCATCAAGCTTTTCAATGTGTTCCCATAGACTTTTTTGGTTTCATGGCAATACATCTATTTTCTCTCATGCTTTATGCTTCCAAATGGAGATAAAAAAATCAATTACTTCTGAATTGAAAATACTGAATGCAGTTGAAATGGAAGTCTCACATTAAATTTGCAGCCCTCATTATAATTCTGAAAGATGATCAAATTTAAAGTTTATGTGCTTTATGGAAAATTAAGCTGACTCATGCTAATACTGAGTTGTTGATATGATGTTTTTTTTTGTCTTTTTAAGACATTAGATCAGAAATTCTTACCATTAGTTCGCCAATGTCTATCTGTATTAATAAAACCTGCTGCCGCTATTTAGAACATGAAAATATCCTAACACTATTGAGATGAATATTGGTGGTAGTTGGTAAATTGTTAGAGTGGTTTGGAGAGGAAAGAAATAAGGGATATTTGGACAAATCTTTATCAAAAGCGATAAAATGAGCTAAGCACAGGAATATTTCAATACAAAATTTCCACTGAAGTATCTTAATTTGCCAATATAACTCTTTTTACTTATTTACATTTTGTCATAAATATCATGATTTATAAAGATGTTGCCTCTGAAAATAAACATTTAAAACTATCTTTCAAAATATTATCCTTGAGGAGATTTTCCAGATACATGTTTTGTTTAGATTTATTTGTAATACATCCTGAACTGTCAGTCTATGGAATAAAGTAAACTTATCTAAAAATATCTATATGTGAACTTTGAAACTTCCCATTTATTCATTTATCCATTCATCCTTTTAACTACTAGCTTTTGACTATCTATTGTGTTGTAGGATCCGGGGACAGGAAAGATACCTTTCCTAGATTCTAGAGTCTGCAAGTTAAAGCCTATACAATGCAAATAACTGGAATATGGAGCAGAGATTCTTAAATTTAGCATTTTTGATATTTTGGGCCAGGTGATTCTTTGTTGACAGGGCATTCCCGTATTAGGATTTTTAGCACCCTCCCTGGTTTTACCCATTAGATGACAGGATCTACCAGTTACGGAAACCAGAAATGTCAGACATTATCAGATGTTCCTTAAGGGACAAAATTGTTCCTGGCTCAAAACTATAAATATAGCATATATGAGAATACGATACATGGCTTGGGGAACAATAAAGGTGAATAAATGGTTTTCCTTGACATAGTGATTCAGAGTCACAGCTTGCTTCTGTTTGTGGCTCAACCGAGACTTCCCCTTCTACCGCAGAACAGCAGATGCTTCCTAAGCAGAAATCCATGCCACGAAAAGGGAGGATGGTTTTCTCATTGAAAGTCAGTTGTTCCTTTTTCAACTAGTAGGGGTGGAAACCAATCAAGAGGACTAATGTAATAAGAGGAAAAATATTTAAAATTTTTAATGTTGGGAATTTCCAGTTTCTCCCAATATTTGCATCTCCTGTATTCTACATTCTACAATGCCCTTTTAGGCTTCCTTTCTCTTCTTCTTCTTTTTCTTTCTTTCACTTAATAGTAATTTCCAAAGCAATAATATAATTTTTTAATAATTGGTCCAGTCATCCGTACTGATGCCTTTCAGAAATAACTACACATATGCATAAGGCATATAGAGCCATGGTGAATGGTAGAATTTGTGGTGAGATTAAAGTTTACAAGAGTCAAATTCAAAATCTTTTCCCTATTGAACACATTACTTCTTGAAATTAAGATGGTAGGTTTCAGACTGTCATCTCTGTAATCGAGGCAGAAGTCTGAATAAAGTATTAATGTTGTTTACTTCTGAATAGTGGAATACAATTTTTAAAATAAAATATATATAAATATACAAATACATATATTCATGAAAATAAAAATATAGGAAGGAATTCTCTATTAAAATCATTTAAGCTCTTACATTTATGGTTTCTTTTTCATTTCTAAAACAAATTTTTGTTATCACTGTGAAAACATTTATATAATTCTTTCCTTCCTACTGCATTTTTCTTGTATGTATATGAAATATTTAATGCAATGTTGACTGCTAACAGTTATAATACCAGGGATTGGAATGACAATTTTACCAAGTAATGAATTAGTTACTCTCTAATACATTTCCCTCACTCTATTTTCCACAGTACAGCTAATTTTTATGATTTAGTCAGTACCACTATGGTATGTTGGGTCCACATTTAATGAGCAATGCAAAATAGTCTCTATATGAGATATAATACTCAAAGTGTCCTCCCTCCAAAAGGCCAATTTAAGAAACACTATATAAGGGAAAGCATATTCCACTCAGTCTTCTAAAATTCACATTTAAGCACTACATATCAGCAGGAAATGTACATATGGACCTTTAATATTTTTTCTTTGTCACCACAACCACCTCAACGTACATGAAATGATGTCCTTGAAATGCATAACGTTGAGCACATATCCCTTAGGAAAGTGGTATAGGGAGCAGGCTGTCTTGTTCCATCCATCATGAGAAATACTTTTGAGGATAATATTTAGTATGTTTTATAGTTTTAGTTTTGATTACTCATAAATAAAAAATTCTAATATTAAGTTTCTAAAATGACTGGCCTTCTAATATTTTAGGCATTAGATACTTTCTAGTTAACCTTAATTTTCACTGATGCAATTCATAAAATGGTAAAAACAAAGTTTGTGTATTCATTGTTGCATATATTTTTTGTTGTTTTGTGTCTTATTCTCATTGCTAATCAAATGATAGGGCTCTAACCTACTATTGTTTTTCTTTACACTTTATGTATAAATTTTTCTTTACATATAAATTTTCAATTTATGTTATGTCTTATGTATCGTTATACTTAGTCCTAAATCCTTCTGAACCAAGAATATATACAAATAATACAAATAGATCATGCATTGTAAAATTCTAAGGTATCAATAAATATATATGTGCATTTTTTCTCTACACATAGGGTTTAATTAAATATTTATCTGTAATTTCAATTTTTTTTCCTTAAACTGTTTACAAATAATAATTGAACAAAATAGCACAATCAATAAGAACAACAATAAAAACAACACAACCATTTCCTAAATTCCTATGTTGGACGTATTATGTCTCAACCTAGCAGCTCACTAGAACTCAGAACTCCCTACCAAAGCCGCAGTTCCTGTTACACTCCTCCTTCTGCTCCACCCGGTGGTTCAATTTCACTTCTTAGATTTCATCCTGCACCCTGCAGCCTGATACTTCCTTTTTAAATGACTTTTTAGAAAACTCATAAAAGCAAAAACATTCAAACCGGAAAATATAAAAAATATATGTGAACACAAAGCACTTTTTACACATTTGTCAACACTTCCCAACTATCTTCTATGAGCACGCACGCCGTGAGTAAATAGGAACAGATACGCTTCGCAGAAATTAGAGAACCACTGCCGTCAGCATCATATAAATCCCTCCTCTCATTCACTGTCCTCTTTCCAACACCATTAAGCACATTCCCTTTTACCAATTTATTGGCCATGACTCAGTTTACCTAACAGACTGAACATGATGTGTTTATCAACTCTCTCACTATTAGGTGGTTTAATCAGGGGCGTCAAACTCATCTTCACCCGGGGTCACGTCAGCCTCACGGTTGCCTTCAAAGAGCCAAATGTAATTTTAGGACTGTGTGAGTGTTACTACCCCTTATCAGTTAAGCAAGAGAGCTCGGTGCTGCCACCAGGTAGAAACAAGTGCCGGCCGGATAAAACAAGGTGGAGGGGCAGATTCGGCTCCCAGGCCTTGTGTTTGCCACCAGTGATTTAAATGATTCAGCAATGAAAGTCAAGCTTTGATGCATATAAGAGTTGAAATTTCGAACAGATACTTTCCGAGGATAAACTCTTCAAAGTGGAATTGTTGATACACATACACAACAAGCCATACATACCACAAGGTTAACGTGAAAAGTTCAATTGCTTGAAAACCTGCAAATAGTTTTACTACTTTTGCACCAGATTGTTCTTGTTCCACTGGCATTTTTATCATATTGTCACTGGTTAAGTATCATTATTGATTATATGACAAACCAGGTTATTTAACTTCACATTAGAAGAGATTTTGTGCAGAGTTATTTTGTACAGATTTATCATTTTCTCTTAGACAATGTTTACAATAGGAAAGATAATTTTTATGAAGATCTTACTTTTTTTGTTTTCTTCAAATATTTCTTCACATTGTCTCTTCACTACTACCTCACTTACACTATCAAAGAGAATTCTGTGTTTACATTGTTTCATCTTGAATACAACTGATGGTCAATTTCAAATGGAAAATACTTCAAATTTTATAAAGGAAAGGGGCATGACCTCCAATTTTGTAAAGATGATATTGATTATAATGTACACCTTGAAAAGCTATATTCTTGATGATTATAGTAAGAATTATAATATGAAGTATATTTAGTGGGTACTTTTTATATGGTAGGCACTGTGCAAAGTGATTAGCCTAGGATCAACCCAGAAACTTCTCTGCGCAAGGCATCTATTGATTGATGGATTCATTGATTTATCTTTATTTATTTTACAATGTTCCTTCAACACTTCTTATAATCAATGCTGTGTTCCAGTTCTGGGCTGCAATACTGAATAAAACAAAATGACCCCAGCCTAGATTTTGCATTTTAGTAAAGATAATCTAGTTTCTATTCACACATTACAGGCGAAGACATGAAGTCTTAGAGTGATGTGATGATGAGAACGTTTAATGCTGAAGCTCTGTTGAACTCTTTATGCATCCATTCTTAATGCGAACCTCAGCACATGTCCACCCTCAGCTTGTTCTCCAGGAGTTTGAACTCCTGAATGTCACACTCATTCACACCTACATCTTAAAATCAGTACATTACAAAATTATTCTTAGTTATTTCTCCTTTTGGAGAATACTCATTTATCAAAATGATATGGAGACAAATAACTAGTTTTCTATCTATCAATCGATCTAATTTTCTATAAAAGTACATATATAGCACTGTGTATGTAAAATATAGGAATCAACTATTTTATTTAGCCACTAGTGTCATTCTCACCTTTTCATTTAGTTTTTACAAGACACATTGCATCAAGTTTGAAATTGTTAATTTATAGCCAGAAAAAATATTTTTGCTGATGTGAGTAAATAATAACCAATTGCTTCTAAACATACTATGAAAGCTTCTTTTTATCCTCTTATAATTTGATGTTGCCCTGGAAAAGCTTGAAATACATCTAATATGAATTCAGGAATATGTATATACTAGTGTCCTATTACAGTTCATCTTTCCTATTCAAATGCCCCTGCCCTCTTCAAGATTAATTTTGCACCAATAGACAGACTGGTCTATTCCTTATAACTATGACATTTAGTTTTGCCAATGAGTTCTAAGATGGAGTGTTATCTATGCTAATTAATAATAGTAAAATGTTCTTAAATGTTAAATCATGTTCTTGGTGTATTTAAGAGAAAAGGCTTTCCAAGGGGATTTCGGAGAGTTCTTTTCTTTTCTCCCAGCTCTCACCTACACTCCCCTAAATTAATGTATCTGGCATGTCCATACTGGAATGCTCATTTGAGTGAGCAAGCACAAAATGAAGGCAAATACATGAGATAATGTGAAGATCCAGGATATAAATCCTTCCTTCACCTTTCTCTCTCACTCTCTTCTTTCCTTCATTCTTTCTTATCTTCCTCTCTCTTTTTTCTTCATAATTTTGTCTTTAGCTAGTCAAGGGATCATTTTTAAGTGTTTTGAGAGGTGTATCTTGCATGTGTTCCAGTGTAACAAACCACCAAAATTTAAAGCCTGAAATGTCAATCATTTATTTACCTCATAATTCTGGAGGCTGCCATTGATCTGGACTCAGGTGAGTGGCGCTTCCAATCTGGGTCAGACCCAGCTAGAATTCGTGTGTCTGCAGTCAGTTGACAAGATGTCCTGAGGCTATCTTCTCAGGTGACCTGTTTCACACATCTGGCTTCTGTCTGGCTGTCAGCCTGGAAGATGGAATTATTGGGTCATCTTTTTCTTATCATTAAACATGCTAGCCTAGGATATTTTACATGAAGTCTTCAGAGTTCACATAGCAGTAAGAGAGGGTAAATTCCAAACTGAGTGCTGTTAAAAGTTTCTTACTGTGTCACGTTTTATCACTGTTCATTGGCCAAAGCAAACTGCATGATAAAGTGTCTGATCAAAAACCATCACTGCAAAATCCCCCACAGGAACATATATTGCTAGCTATTTCTGTTGATACTGAAAACAAAATTCATAGAGTAGTGGACAGCACAGCATCTACTATATTAGGCATGCTGAGTAAATTTAGAGAATAGAGAAATTACCAGTTTGCAAATGTCTGCTATGCCTGTGGACTTTGGACTTTGCCCACCTTATCTTATTCAATAGCACAAAGAAGGGAAGGATACAATATGTCATTCACTGTGCCAATGAAGATACTGATGTTGAAATTCTCTTGCTCATTGTTACAGAGAGGACAGTAGCAGAGCCAGGATCTTATGAGAAGTATGCCTTGTACAATAGAGTCTGTTTTTTCCCTTTGTAGCATTCTACCTTAAATAATAGGACCCTTTCAATGACAAAAAATAGTCAAAACTCACTGAAGCTATCGAGGGACCATCCAACAAGCCAAGTGCCATTTCTGCCTAAAGGAAACAGCTTAATTCCTGCGTGGTTCCTAACAGTTCAGCAACTGTTTCTAGCTCTCAAGAGGTGCCTCAGGGGAAGACTAAACAAAACAAAGTAAACATTAAAAATAAACTAATTACTAAACATTTTATATATATGTATAAGTATGTAAACTGAAGGCTGTACTAGTGCTGTTTTTAGATCCTTGACTTCAGACATTTTCTTCCTTAAAGTCTTGCTTGGATATTTAAGCCTTGAAGCCACCTAGTAAGTTTTTATTTTTTCTTAACTCCTACCTGTACAAAAGTCTGTCTGTCTGCTATACTTCTCAAACCTTTCTGTTTATTGGATTAATGCATTAACTTTATACTTGCCTGTCATCTTGCTCTTTCAAAAACAAATGCACACATAGAATTGTGTCAAAACTTGACCTTGAATTATACTCATTTCCAGGAAAAACAGTGACATTTTTCCTTGATAATATCCTAATATGATTATACATAATTACAGAAAGGAAAAGGCAAAGTCACTGGTATGATATGAATATAAGGTGTGTATGTGTTAAAGTTATTATTTAAATAATTAACAAATGAGGAAAGATATTAAAACTTAAAGGATGAGCAATATGGCAGAAACCATCTACATTACCCCAATGAGAAGGCACAACTGCCATCCTTCTCTCTCCATAGTTAAATTTTATCTCCACAGAGTTCTAAAATAGACCAGACCGGTGAAAGGCACAGGCCCCTACAGAATAAGGCATCCCTTAAGCTCTGCTGGAGAATGTACACAGTTTATCAAAATGACTCCTAGTAACCTTTTTTGCCGATTTTATTCTTTTATATTTTTTAAAAAATATACTCTCACAATCTGAAATGCTTATATTTAAACCATTATTAAATCAACAATAATTGTTTTGTCTCAACAAGTAAAAACGTATTGCTCTTCCAGTGAGTTCATCTCTTCACCCCCACCCCACAGGGCAAAGGGACAGCTCAAAATTCGTCTATGTTCCTGACTGAACTAAACATCAGGAGACATCTCACAAGAAACACACTCTGTAACTATTAGACATCACAAAAGACACAATAGATGCTACTCTAATAATGGATAAGATAATAATATAATAAAGTAACATCCTGAGGGTTTTCCCAAAGACTAAGGACTCTAGTAGGTTGAAGCTAATTTATTATCCAAACTGTGATATTTCTAATGTGAAAATGGTCACTACTAGCTTGTATGCTGGGACAGCAGGCATGAACTGGGAATTTCCTGGCAAACTAGGGCACTCTATGCTTGTAACTTGAAAGACCAGTTGTGTAGAAGAATAATATTGGATTCCTATCTCACACATTTCCCCCTAATTAACTCAAATAGATCAAAGAGCTAAATAAGCAGGACCTGAAAGTATAAGACTCCTAGAAGAAAACATAGGACAAAATGCCTTGACTTTGTTCTTGGCAATACTTTTTTGGATCTAACACCAAAGCACAAGTGACAAAAGCAAAATCAAGTAAGTGGGACAACATCAAATGAAGAAGCTTCTGCACAGCAGAAGAAACAATCAACCAAAGGAAACGGCTGCCTATGGAACAGAATAAAATGTTTGCATATTATATATCCTATTAGGGACTAATATCCAAACTATATAAAGAATTCATACAACTCCACAGCAACAAAACACACACACACAAACAAAATTAAAACATAAAAAATCAAATAATTAAATAAACCCATTAATCCAATTAAAGAATGGGCAGAGGAAGTGAGTAGACATTTTTAAAAAGAAAATATACAAAATCATGCACATGGCTAACTACTACATGGAAAGGCTCTTGACATCAATAATAATCATCAGGGAAATGTAAATCAAAACCAGTATGAAATATCACCTGACATCTGTGAGAAAAGCTTTCATCAAAAAGTTACGAGATGGTAAGTGCTGGTGAGGAAGTAGAGAAAATGGAACCCTTGTGTACTGCTGGTAGAAATGCAAAATAGTTCAGCAATTGCAGAAAACAGTATGAAAATTCATCAAAAAAATAAAAAATACATGTACTTCATGATTCAGCGATCTTGCTTTTGTGTTGACATCCAAAGGAAAAGAGAACAGAATCCGGAAGAGGCGAATGCCTCCCATGTTAATTGCAGCATTATGTACAATGACTGTGATACAGACACAACCTGAGTTTCTGTCAATGGACGTAAAGAGGATGTGAGAAACACACACACACACACACAATGCAATAGAATATTACTCAGCCATGATAATGAAAGAATTCTTGCCATTTACAACAATACGGATTGATCTTGAAGGCATCATGCTAAGTGAGATAAGTCAGACAGAGAAAGACAAATACTTTATGATCTCACTTATACATGGAATCTGGAAAATGTAAAACAAAAAACCCTAAACTTTGTAAATTTTTGTTAGACTTGTGATTTTTTAAATATATTTTACGTGTTGGAAAACACATGTACCTGGGTTAAAATGAGTAAAGGTGATGCAGCTAGCTTTACCGTTCATCTCTTCACCTTCACACAAAGCAAACGTTCCTGTTTTCTTCAACTCTTTAGCCTATCACAGAGTTATATATTTTGTTGTTGTTGGAACATCACTCAGTGCTTACATACTATACTTTTTAAACTTCAAATAATTCCTTAAAGCCATTTCCCCAAAGCAACACTCTACCTAAATCTTTTTGATCAAAAGGTGTTCACATGGACACGCCAGTCTAAAGAGAACATTGGAAAACCTAGTGTTTAATATCAGTGCAATATGGATTGAGTCCCGTTACTCAGGAGGAGGTGTAAACAATAATTTCTACTAAAGAATAAAGTATAGCTCTCAAGATGTTTTCCTTTCATTGCATTTCACTATTACATGAATATAATAGATTCATTTAACTCTGGAGATTCTGAAGATGTGGATAATACATGTTTTTTTTATTTTCTTTTTCTGCAATTACCATTGTTTCCTACAAGTTCATTTTACTCTTATAGTTTTTCAAGTTGGAAATGTTTCTTAAATATCAATTGATCCCATGTTGTTTTCTCACAATTCAATGTAGGACACACAACTGAAGGCAAATTTTAACCTATAACTTAGGGTAGCAGAAACTTGGGAACTGGTGAATTCCAATATAATGGCACTCAATCTATAAATTTTGGGGGGAAACTACAACTAACATCAATACTATAATTCTGTGTTCCCAAATTTGTTTAGAAAGTGTAATCTGATTTCCAGCCTAGCAGACATAAATACTGATCTCAGATTTCAATGGAAAGAGAAGTGAGAACATTGATCAGGTAGGTAGTATTTAAATTTGTTATACTGGTTTGAGTAGGCCAGGCTCCCTCTGCTTCATATGGTGTTAGGCTTTAGAGTCCCTCAGATGCTTCCTTTCTAATTAATTCTACCTCTGGTCTTCACTTTGTGGGAGGAGGTGTCTTCTCTCTGACTACCTGGAAAAGGAGCCCAGGAACCAATTTCTAATAGATGCATTTTAATTAGGAAAGTCACATAATCAAAGGTGTATGCTCTGGAGGTAGTGCAGAGAATAGATAGGATGGGGATAAGGTGGAGAAGAGAGTGTTTAGCAAATGCTCACCCTGGCTCTATTGGCAAGAGAAACAGGCCTGCAATTTAGGTGGAGTCAGTGAGAATGAAGACAATTTCTTTCCACTCTCAGGAAGATGTTGAAGTAATTAGGTCTCCAGTAAAGCAGGTTGTTATCAGGTTTCTAATACCAACAGCAAAGCATTGCATTGTGAGGAGTGTAAGGACAACTGACAACCAAACTCTAAATTTCTCTGTTACGTAAAACTTTCCATCACATTTGTTCTCCACAACAATCGTCACCCTCTGGATTTATACTTTAAAGGAGACACTTTGACACTGTGAACACTGCGTCTTTGACAACATAGTCAGCTGCAAAAGCGCATTCCATTCCACAAAAGCCCAGAGCTCTGTGGAAAAGAAAAAAAAAAACCTCTGTCAAATTTATGCTGTACTTTAAGTTATACATATTCATTAGGACGGATGACATTTCAGTAAAGCTCCAGCTAGGGATTTCAAACTGGATTTTAATTAATACAAATCGAAACGATTAAACATGGCATCTACCAGTTAATTTTCTTTAGTAAAAAAAGTAATAAAACTATAGAGCAATAATGTTAGATTTTAAAGACTTGGCTTTTTTCTAATCATTTAATCTCAAGTACAAACTTAACTCTTTACAGTTCAGTAAGATGGGAATAGCTAATTTCATGGTCAATTATAGCACATGTAGGCAATGCTCTCTAATTTTACTGTAGTTATATTTCATGCTTCAAAGAAAAAATAATCACTACAGATGAAAAAGAAAGACTATCCTACTAGAAAACAAAATAGAACAGTGTAGGTATCACAATAGATGTATTTATTTCTGTGCAAGACCTCCAAGGTCAGGGATTTCAATGCTATCAAAGTTTCACTTATTTAATATATTATTGAGGGAAGATAAAAGTTTAATATCAAGAACACACGAAGAACTCCTTCAACTCAATAATAAAAAAAGGTCAAATTTTAAATGTGAATAAAGGGCTTAGATAAGTATTTCTCCAAAAAAAGTATACTAATGACCTATAAACACTTAAAAAGATACTTAACATCATTAATCACTAGGTAAATGCAAATCAAAGCCAAAATGAGATAAACTCTTTATATTCACTAAAATGGCTATAGCACTACATAAATATAAAAATATGTATTTAAAAATTTAAAAATAAAAAATACATTGGCAAGGATACGATGAAATTGAAACTCTCTGGTATTACTGAGAGGATGTGAAATATACAGACATTTTGAAAATTTGATGTTCCTCAAAAAGTCAAACATGGAATTACCTAATAAAAAGCAATTCCATTCCTAGGTGTATACTCAAAATGATTAAATAGAGGGACTGAAATAAATATTTGTACCCCAGTGTTTACTATAGCATTATTCACAATAACCAAAAGTTAGAAACAATCTAAATATTCATCAGTATTTGAATGAATAAACAAATGTATTTTACATACATACAATGGAATAATATTCATCCATAAAAATTAATGTAGTTCCGATATTTTCTGCAAAACAGATCACCCTTGAAAACATTATGCTAAGTGAAAAAAACATTCATTAAAAGAAAAAAATATCATATGATTCAATTTCTATGAGAAATCTAGAAGAAATTCATGAAGACAGACAGGTGATGCAAGATGGCCATGCTCTGGGGTATAACTCCCCAGATGTTATAAATAAAAGCAGATATAGATGATCCTTATCAAATCTCCAGATGCATTTAAGTGTGTGATTTCAAATAACCCCCTAACACACAGGGTCACACTTACATGCTTTTATCCAGTACAAGTAGGTGTCAGACAGATACCCTGACCTAGCTCTTTTGTAGGCATGGATATGCAGACACAAGGCCTGGTTCCCATTCCCTCATCTTCCTTTCTGGACACTCCTGCACCGATGAAAGAATCATCAGTTGTACTGGTCCTCTGAGCGGACGATTAATTCTTCATTGAGGTTCTGACCTCTGCCTAGATTTCATCTTATTTTTTTCTGTCCTCAATTCATTGCTAGTGTCCAAATACATATGCATGTTTTATGTGTGTTTGTTAAAAGGTTTGAATTTAGACCTTAATTTAAAAAGCAAAATAGAACATCGTGCGTTAAAGCCAAAGTTATTTAAAACATAGCCTTAATGTAATGGCTTTTTGTATGGCATTTATACAATTGATTGAGAAAATAGCTCTGAAAGTCTCTGAATGACTGTAAAAGAGTGGAGGGACGTGTTTAAGGGCAGATGAAAACGTTTAGTCATGGGAAAATTCAAGCATTTAGTACTACATCTGCAAGCCACAGAGAAGCATCTAAATTAATTTAGAGGATTCTGGCAAACATTCAGAGGGTTAGTATTGTCAATATTTTAGAGTATAGTGAAAACTACTTTTGCTTTAAAAGTTAGATTTTTTAAATTGTTGGAATGTGAAAGTCACTAAGATTACTTTTTTAAAAAAATTAGCAATCACAGAAAAATGATACTTTCTAATTATAATACACCTACTAGTTACAGCTAGTTTCTAGTTACAGACTACTTTCCTTGGGGAAGAGTAAAAACAGTTATACAAGAGTGGAATCTTGGTTTGGAAGTATGTCTTTGTATTGCTAGAAGCATTCTTGGTTATTTAGCAAAAGGTCTTGAGAATTAATCACAGAAAAATTGAATGAAAGCAAAACAGAAATCTATAAAG
This sequence comes from Tonatia bakeri, assembly GCA_004024845.1. Taxonomy (NCBI): domain Eukaryota; kingdom Metazoa; phylum Chordata; class Mammalia; order Chiroptera; family Phyllostomidae; genus Tonatia; species Tonatia bakeri. The sequence continues at coordinate 290,872 of PVIA01000854.1, forward strand.
TTTTCAATTTAGTCAATATCAAGCAATTTCACAGACTAAGCTATGAATAACACAATTATAGCCAAAAATATAAGGCTACATGTGGGCAAAGGCAAAACTATATCCCCCACCTATTCCTTTACTGAATATTTCTGTGATCTTTCTTTCTTTTCTCTGATGGAGTGCTGTTTGTTTTTACTTTTATTGTATGAGGATCAATGGTCTTGATATTTGAGTTCCAAATATGAAAATAATAAGCCCAAAATGTCAATATCAATCTTTTTTATTCTTATATTTTTAATATAAATCATGAATTTCAACTTCAATAAACACCATATTTTCTAATGTGAAATCATATGATTCAACTTTTCATAAGTGAGGATTTCATTGTACCAACATAAGAATTGATCAGATAAAAGTAAATATGATGTTAACTTGATAACTTGACATCAACTAGTTTTTAAAAAAAAACACCAAAGTAAAAAATTCAAAGATAGAAGGCTGAGTAAAATGACTTACATATGCATATATATGTTTATATAAAGATAGACATATATATTTAAATTTATATATAAATATAGATTTAACTGTGATATATATATCACACTTCATTCATTGGATAATGGTATGTGGAATATGGAAATTATTTAAACCTATGTTTTATTCTATAATTCATTCTGTATTCCTAGGAGCACTTCACCAATGATCAGATGATATTTTAAGATGAGCTATTGGCTATAGGTATGGTGTTTTGTTTTTGTGTTACAAAGTTGACAAAGCATTGACTGCTTCCATTGACCTGATTAACTGAACAGTAATTACATCTTCAACCTACTAAGCATGGCTACACCAGCAAGCAGCACTTGTTCAGGGACCCGATGAGTCTCTGAAGTAATGAGCTTATTTGGAGATTACAATGGGGAAAAGAATCATGTCTTGATACGAAGAAGTCAGATCCCAAGCCCTCAAAAAAGAAAAAAAAAGTAGTGCAAAAGAAAGGTAAATGAATGAAATATTTACTTATTGCCATTAAGAATGAGTAAAATCTAATGCCTGTTACACATACTGAGGACACCAGATAAAGTGAAAGACCAGACTTTCAAAGAAATTGAGTGCATTTTCAAAGGTACTTGTAACAGAAACCTCTGATTATAGTGAGATGTTTTAGCTTTCAAAGGACACTGCAAGCTGGGAAATCTGTAATTGCTTTGTAAAACAGTCCAAACTGCTGAAGCAGCACTGTGAATTCAGTATAAAACTGAATAATACTTTATGGAATAAAACAGTACTGAATTGGCCATTAATACAAGCTGGCCTCAGAAACAACATAATATTAAAATTATAATAACTGTGATGGCCATAGTAAGCCATAAGGGAAATAAGTTTCAAAATGTATTTATATTCTCTTATGTGAACGTTTGAAAATTGGAATATATCTATAAATATTTTATTTCTAAATAGCATCAGCCTAATTCATTAGCTCTTACTTTTTGATGTGCATTACAACCATCTGTAAAGCCTAATAAAATTTAACTGGTGAGCCTCATCACTCCCAGAAATATCGACTGGCAGATCTGGAAAGACACCAAATCTCTGTATTTTCATGTGAAACTTTGATTATGATTTGAACACTTCTGCTACTCAGCTCAACATGTGTCAGGGAAAGAGAAAGCAAAATTTTAAAAAATGTACAAATTGGCTGTTTCTCATTAAAATGCAGGGACATATGTTATTATAGAAATTATATTAGGAGAAAAATGGACTCATCATATAAATGGCTTAAGGAGAATTACTGGAGTTTGGTTCTTGGGTCAGATGTCTATACCTACCTAAATCATTATGAAAATATTCAAATGTCAAAATATCAAGAGATATTTCTAAAGCTGAATTTCACTGACCAATGGTACAAATTACAAGATATAATGAAGCAAGAGAAATGACATACCATCTTACCTATACACTGTGATAGCATATATGCTATTTTATTTCAGGATTTTTTTTTAACTAGTTCTGTTGTATTTTATTTCATTTCTAAAAGATTTCTGGGTTTTAACCAAGAATAAATAATAAGTGATGTTGCTTTTTCCTAAGTTGTCTGGAGGAAATTGTATTTGCATTTGATATTTTTGGCATTCAGGTGGCATGCTGCCAAATCTCAGTGTCCTCGATAGTTTCCCCAATGTCCACTTTTCAATTGTAGTATTGGAGTCACAAACCACCTGTATTTCTCCCTGTCCTAAATATAGAAATAAGGAATTATTGTGTTTCCTACCCTCACTTCTTTCTCATTCCAAATCACATTTTGGCTGATAATAATAATGTTAGCATTAATTTATAAGCATGACTGAGTACTGACTCTAGGGATAATCAGTATACTACATGATCATCTTATACGGCAGCCTTTAAAAAACAGGCACACTCATTATGAGCATCATGCAAATGAAGAAACTGAATCTTAGAGAGATAAGCAAGTTCCCCAAAGCCGCAACACTAACTGACTGTAGGAAGAGCCATGGGTCGCACAGAAGTGGAAAATGCATCAGAGCATGAGCCAGAGGCTTGATTTGGTTTTCTACCTCATTTTGGTTCAAGCAAGGCATGAACCAAAATGGTCTTTAGAGGGCCTACCATTTTAAGGCAGGACTTTTTATGGAAATGGTCTGGAGGGGATATAAAGGTGAATAAGACACGGCCTCCCTTTTTAAAATTAATTGACTGTGAAGTATGAGAAATACATAATAATTAGGAGTTCTAAATATAAGTAAAGTTAATATGATGTGTGGTTTGGGGAACAGAAATACTTTATGCTGTCTTTGGAGGGACAGACCACATACAACCTTTGACTTGATATTCATTCAGTCCTTGCACAATGGAAAAAAATGGTTGTAGAAGATGGTAAAAATGTTTTGGGCTGATGGAACAACGAAAGCAATCTAAAAAGGGCGGGTATCTTTACCAATCACATGACGGGGTCCCAGCACAGTACTAAAAGTCATATATTACCTCATTTAATTCTATAAGGTTGGTATTATTTTCCTAGAAATTTGGATGTTAGGAAATTGAAAAAAAAGATTAAATAAGTTTCCAAAAGTCACCATCAAATCTACGACAGCACCGGGGATTGAACCTAAGAAAGACTGATTTCAGTGCGCAGCCTCATGAAAACAACACAGCAATGATTCCCACCTGAAAACTTGGTTGATGCGGTTAGGGACCAGCAGAAGAGTGTAATTAGATTGCAGTGATTTTGAAGGATATAATGTGAAATGAGGCTGAAGAGTGAGATTAGGAACAGATTGTGGATGGCCTACAATGTCTTACTGCAGAGTTTAGAATTCACTCAGTAAGCAATACTCAGTGACTGTTAAATATGAGGAGAGGAAGTGTAATGATCTGATGCATGTCTTAAGAAGATAACTGTAGAGGAAGTATGGTATCAGGATGGGAAAACAATTTAGGGTGGCTGAGAACTGTGCAAAGGATTGGAATTGTTTACATGTGACTTGAAGGAAAGAAATCAAGATAGGGTAAAGTTTGAGAACCAAGAACTGATTTTAAGTGGCATTAGAATGACAGACATCCACATCTATTTTGTGTGTAGAAAATGGTCCAAGAGTATTTAATTACATTAACAAAAGCTTGTTAAAGTTTACTGTATGGCAGGCCTTGTTGCAAGGTTTAGCCAGTTAATCCTCATAAAACCTCAAGAGAAATGAACTATCATTATCCATTATAAAGGTTCAGAAACTGAGGCAAAGAACAGCTAAATGCTTGGCTCTAAATTCTTCAGCTGCTAGGAGTCAGACCAAGATTTGAACCCAATTAGTGTGTTTCATTAGAAAGGTTTATTAGAAGAGTTTTATCAGAAGAACTGCAATGAATTAAACTAATACTTGCTAAATAGGATGAGTAATATGTTGTTATACCTTGGAGAATACAGTTCAAAATGGAACATTCTGCAGCATAACTATGAGAAGCATGTTACCAGGGCAAAACTGGCAGTTTACACAAAGAAAACCTCTCCAGATGTCTCTGTGTGGATTTGCCAAGTTTAGTCTTTAACTCTCAATCTTTAAGACACAGACACTTGATATTATTATCTGTATACCAAAGTAATCAAGTTTAAGAATTCTAATTCATAATAACAAAGTGTGGCATGTATCATTTATGAAGAAAATGATACATGCCACAATGTCAATATCTTTTTTATAAGGAGAAATAAAAATAATTCTTAGAATCAGATCATTTTCACCATCATTCTCTCACTCTAAACAGGCTTCATGGGGTCCAACTTGTAACTGGTATTTTTATTGGTGGGCATGGAAGTGGTGCAAATTGACTCAGTTATGAGACATAAGCAACAACAGGCTCTGGTGGCCTAATGTCATGTTCTCCGTGATTGGGACTTCTCTACCAGGAACATAAGATGTCCAGATTAACTCTGAGGGAAGCCCTCTCCCAGGGAGTGATGCTGTTATGTACACAGATGACCGTCCTCTTCTTTATTTGCTGAGCAGTGCCATCCACCATGACTCATTCATGCACATAATTATTATATAATTAGGTGTTACCATGCTCTATTGGGAATTCCCTTGTTCACCTTAATGTCATGCTATATAGTGCACAAACTACAGATATGTACTTCAATCAAGTTTTGCTGACCACTGTCCTTTTCAAGAGGACAAGTCTCTATAAAGAGGACACGGCAATATCTCAGACTCAAGAGATTTATATTTTATCCACATTTTGAAATAAAAGAAAAACACATCAGCATGATGGAATTAAAACTTTATTATATGTTTGGCAAGGCCCAGAAACCTGGCTAATTCCCAATAGAGCATGATACCATCTAATAAATCCTAATTTCAATGGTTTACTTTGCAGCATTATTTTACTGTGGCAAATGTATTATCGGCCTCTTAATGAAAATCAGTTACCCAATTATATGTGGCCTAAAATTAAACTCATCATTCCACTTACAGGTGGGTAAGCAGATTATTTAGTCTATTAATAGGAAAGATAAAGTGAAGGCAAAATAATCACAGATAAATGTTTCTCTTTCAACAAATTCCAGTGTTACAACTTCACATCATCAGCCAACTTCTCTCCCACTTATAAATCATAATTTATTTAGTGTGGAGAATAAAACAAGCACCTACGGTTGCATTTTATAAAAGTGTAATGCACACAAGACAGTGCCAAACTATATTCAATTCTGAATCATATGCTTCCTAAAAAGATAAAAAAAAGTTATAATTAGTCATTGAAAGTTTGGATGCTTTGATTTACTGAAAACACTTTTCATAGGAATTATTACCATTTTATTTTATATACTCTAATCAACTACTCACATAATAAATGATAAGGTTAATTTACATTCAAATTCTAGTCTTTAGATAATGGTAGGTGGTTCTTTTAAATAGACTCATTGGCACACCATTTAGTATAAGATCACCTGTTTAGATTATGTGAACAAATGGTAACTCAATTTCAACGCACACTTGAAAATTTATACTTCGAACTGTACATGTTAGTGAATGGTTTGAGAAACACTTGCAATCAAACAACATTTGCCATTATCTTGTTAATAGGCCCCATTGCTTTAAATCTAGAAGGAATGCAAATAACTGATAATTCTGCACTCATTAAGGAAATCTCCAGTGACTTGGTTCAGTTAAATGTTCCAACAGGCATGTTTAGCACTTCTTTTGGGATTTGTAAAGATCCAGAAGTCTGTAAATTAAAGTTCTGCAGAGTGCTATCAAATATGCATAATGAAACCCTAGATGTAAATTAAGAAGATTTATATGGTTGCATTCTGCTTACGTTATTCAATAGCAATGCCTCACAGGTTTTTATGAAGCAAATAAAGTGTACTTTTTCTTGAATTCTACTTTAAATGGTCGCCATGGATTTATTCTTACATTACTTGCTTCACCCATCATAGAATGAATTGTCATTTTAAATATATAATTTATCCTAAAGGTTTATCATGCAACACAGACAAATTATGTGGCACTCCATGCATACCACCTCAAAGAAGTGGCTGAAAATACATGAATAGTGCAAGCAGATTCAGAGATAAATGCCCACCTTAATTTAAAGGCCTTTCAAAGCATTATCCAGGAATGATGATATGGCATTCCAACCATTCCCTTCTTCTCTTTGACTTAGAGATGTTGGTTTTACCATATTAATTTTGAAAGTTGAAGAATGTTGTAAGTTTGATGAGAAATGCTCAGATATATTAAGAGGAATATATTAATTTTATCTACATAGAGATAATTCACTACCACATATAATTCTCTTGGTATATTCTGATAGTGGAAATGTGAGCCTGGCTTCTTGGAGACATGCATTATTTTAGGTTACAGTTAAACATCTAAGCCTTTCGATCATACTCTGCCATTATAATAAAAGCATTTAAAAAGAAGAACAGAGACAAATAGGAGAATTTGGCATTCCATTTAAAGAGGCTATTCTAAAAGCTATGACTGAAAGGAAGGTGCCAAGCAGAATTAAGGAATAATACTAACAATAAATAATGTCTAACAAGTTTAGAATCTACTTATGTCCTTGAATGTTTATTTCTGCATGCGCCAGGAAATGAATGCTATGTTCAACTTAAGAATACTAGATCGTCTTCTAGCCAAAAATTAACTTTCACTGGCACAGATTAGAAATCAGTTTTTTTTCTTAATATATGTTTATTTCCAGTTTATTTCAGGGCATGGGTAGTATGCAAGAAATAATTTAATATTAAGTATTTCAAAAAAGAGAAGTTTAAAGCAGACATCATAGAAGTCCATTTATTTCAAAGCATCCACATGCTTTATGTGAACCCTTCTTTAAATGTTGAAATACATCCTTCCTATTTAAATTATCACTCTTACAAAGAAAATATTGTCTATTCAATTCATTTCAAATGGCCTTGTCTACTTCTAACTTGAAGAAAGTTTTTCATATTCCAAAAGGAATACATGGAACAGATGAATCCCAATCTATTATGGAGATCCCTCTTCAACTTAATTTCTCCAGTCCTCCAAGTTTTATTCTTCTGTAATTGCTTTCTCTTTATTTTTAAATTGTTGTTCAAGTACAGTTGTTTCCATTTTCCTGCAACCACATCCTTCCCAACCCTTACCTCCCACCCTCAATCCTTCCCCACCTTGGCTTTGTCCATGGATCCATTATATATGTTCCTTAACAACCCTTTCCCTTCTTTCCCCTGTTATACCCCTCTGCCCTCCCCTCTGGTTACTGTCAGTTTGTTCTTCATTTCAGTGTCTCTTGTTCCATTTTGTTTGCTTGCTTGTTTTGTTCATTAGGTTCCACTTATAGGTGAGATCATATGGGTTTTGTCTTTCACCGCCTGACTTACTTCACTTAGTATAATGCTCTCCAGTTCCATCCATACCATCAAAAGTGCAGGAGCTCTTTCTTTCTTTCTGCTGCATAGTATACCATTGCGTAAATGTGTCACAAAAAATCTGTGGAACTCATCTTTAGTCTTCTCCAACTAAATAAGAATATCTCAGTAAGATAATTACTCTTTTCATAATTTAATGCGTACATCTTTAGTTTAATTTACAAAAAATTAGGTACCTTTTCTTAACATTTTACACAAAAGGTTTATTTTACATTAAGAATTACATGATTAATTAAAGAGGAGTAATAAAGCTTAGGCTTTTTTTGTCTTATACCTCATTTGTTCTCTCAGGAGATTCCAATGTTTACATTTAGAGATCTGCTCATTGGACTTTTTGTACTTATAGCCACAGTTATTTGTTATGGAGGTTGGGCCAATTCACTTCAAAGATTTTGACATTTGTTAGAGCAATCAGAAAATAAATTAATTAATTCATTTTCTTATTCTTCAATTTTTGAGGAGAGACTAGAATTCCTGTACTCATTGGGAGAGAGAGAAAGATATGGAGATGGGGGTGGACGGGCTGATTGAAAAGGACTCATGCATGTGGACAACAGTGTGGTGGTTGTGGGGAAGACGGGGGTATAAGGGGACTAAATGGTAATGGAAAACTACAATTAAAATTTAAAAATTAGGTAATAGTTGATTTAAAAATAGAATCTAGATTTAAGAGGTGTGGTGTATAGGTAGAAAGTCTTTTTTCTCTTGTTTAGAAAGTCAGTTCAAAAGAGGATTGACATCATAAAAACCAATAAATTTTCCAAAGATTCTGTGACTAATGTACCAGGATGAGGTCCTCGAATATAATCTATTTGTAGACATTTAGGATGATCTCTCAGTTCCTTTTCTTAATAAGGACAAATATAGTTCTTTTCTCACACTAGTGAAAATAATCTTGCATTAATTGTTACTAGTGTATGCTCAACGTGGAAAATCCCTTGTAGGTAAAGTGCTATTTGTTTTATAAAAACTAAGAGTGTTGTGATATGTAATTTTAAAAAAGTAAAAATTATTATTTGAGCCAAAATTCATATATAATGCGCTATCTGTTAAAGTTTAAATATGTTGTTTGTTTTAAAATAAAATATCAGATTAAAAACAAACTAAACATTAATTCTAGCAACAAAGAAAAAAATTGTGAAAATGAGAATTGTGTATTTGGGACACTTATTGTTTAGTTTTTGATATTTACAAAAGGAGGATTAAATGTAAACAAATTGTTCCTTGACCTCAAAGATCCTCTTGTACTCAATATTCTAGAGTTCTACATATAAAGTACTATGACTTTTCAAGCTTTTATTTTGTTTTTTAAAAATCCTTAACTAAAATATCCATAATGGGTATCCCCAGTTTCTTGCACATACTTATATTTTAAAAGATGAAACAAAGCTTGAAAAATTCTAGATACTCAACTGTTAATTAGAACCAAAATATACTACAAAAAAAAATGGAAGTTGAGTGTCAAGGGGTACATAGTAATTTTTTTAATTTATTGATTTTAGAGAAAAGATGAGACAGAGAAACATCATTTTGTTGTTTCACTTCCTTTTATGCACTCATTGGTTGATTCTTGTATGTGCCTAGATGGTGGATGAAACCCGTATCCTTGGCATATCCAGACAATTCTCTAACCAAATGAGCTACCCAGCTAGGCTCAGGAAATAGAGTTTTAATGGAATCTGCTAGAAGATATACTAGCAGTTCATATAATTCAAAACAACTGAACTGAATGTCAGGATTCATTCAGAAGTCTATAGACTGAGTATCCAGAAGATAGATAGAACTTTCCTTGTTCTTTCATATGTTTAACATGTAAATCAGTATTGCATGTTAATATATGCTCACTAGAACAATGATCTGTCAAATGTCATCCATGTGATTTAATTTAGCACTTGGAATAATACTGCAAAGGAATTTAAAATTCTTCCTCTATTAGGTCTTGCTTGGGGTTTTGACTATAGACAATGATTTCAGTTAATTAAAGATTACATGCCATAAGTCTCTCAGCAGCACATGCATGCATGCATGTGTGCACGCACATGTGCCCACACACCTGCACCCACATGTACCTGTAAACCTCTGTGCTATTTTGAAGGAATGAAAATATGTCAACTCTGAACATTAAGATGACACTCTAACTAATTGGATTATCCGACCAGGGCAATGTGTCAACTCTTTATAAGTTTTTCCGGATAGAGATATTTTTTATACATTTTATAAAACCAAATTTATATATTTGTAAGTAAAAAATACATGTTTCTTTAGAGTGTATTATATTGCTAAGAATATGTTCTGGCAAATGACTTTGAGAGAGTTTGACTACTCATATTGTTTGATCTGAAGGACAGAATTGTAATCTTCTTTGTAAAGAGTGATACTAATCTAACATTTTTATGAGGACAGATCTTAATTGAACTAAATTGAAATTGAAATTTTAATTAGAAAGAGATTTTTACATTGTCACATCAAGAATACATTCAATTTAGGCTAGTGTCAGGTTTATAATTTCCCTCATTTATCTTGAGAATGTGACTTCTCTTAAGGATAATTCTCAACATCATGAGAATAATAATGTAATATTTTAATCTCATTGACAGTGGTAAATATTTGTGTTCTTCTAGATATATTTTTGGTTCTGCAATTATAGCACACATCTACTCAACAATAACAAACCAATTTCATCTATTGGAATTAAATTTCAGTCATGGTTATGAACATATTTGGAGGAAACTTGTTTAAGTGGCGTGCACAGAATAGTTAAGTGAAACATTTGTTATGACTCATTGACCCCTTTTCAATAAATTCAACTTAATTTTAAACATTTTTTTGTGTGTCACAGAAAATTTGAAATACAAAGAGCTATTGCAAAGCACGTTCAATACTTAATATGCAGTTTAGCTGTCATGAAAAAGAAAACTACTCGATAAAAACAAAATGATTTGTAAGTTTGTCTTCTATTTGAGAATATTTTCATTAACATCAAGTTAAGTGTTAAATATCCAATGACACTCTCTTCAGTGCTAATTACTGACAAGAGTTCTGCATATTTTAGTGACAGAAGAAATGAAGTCCACCTAATAGACCTGGAAAACTAAAAACTGACACTGAAAGGTAATGATATGGAAATTACATATGAGTTAGTTTTCTTATTTGTGTCCTTTCAGTCAAATTTTAATAGATATAAAGATTAAAAATAGTATATAGGTTCTGCCTTTACATGAATAGAAAAGATGGTAAGAGAGTTTTTCCTTTCTTAAGAAATGAAAAGATTAACTGCTAACTGTGGTATAAAGTATTTCCAAAGTGTCAAACTCTAAGAAGTCTTATCTCATAATATACAAAGCACTCCTAGAAGTCTTGAGAAAGACAGACAACTGAATAATAAAATGGGCAAGAATCACATGGTAACTTTATGAAAAAGACTTTCTAAATGACTTATAAACATATATAAAAGTATTGAACATAATTAATTGTTTTACGTATAGGCACAATGATATGTACAAAAATGTCCTGTCCCATTGTTATTCATTACCCTCTATTAACTCCACAATGATACAAGCTCAATGCTTCAGCTGTGATAATTACATCAAGTCCAAGTATGTCTTTCATTAAGGCATTTGACCTGGAGTAAAAAACTTTTCAAGGAACACTGGTCATGGATTGTTTAAGGCAATTGATTTCTAGATTACCTGTTTCAAGCTACATCCTACCAAAAATGCACCTGCCTCTACTTTCACAGCCACCCTACTCGCTATGCAGAAGAAAGGTATATCTCTCAATTACATAAATATCACTATGATGTGTTGCCCTGTTGTCTTAATGCCCCAAACAAAGGAGCAACTTAAAATTATGATATTAATGTAAGCAAGGGAATAAATATTTGTGGGCAAATATTCTGAAGACTAAGCTGCATAATAAAAATCAAGATAGATTGGCCAATGAAGAATCTTTATTATCTAGATGTTGAATTCATGGACACATACTTCTAGAATTAGAATTCAGAAGTAAAATATTGGTCTTAAAATAAATATAAAATGTTTGTTGAAACTAATAATGCAATCATATATTTTCTACAGTGTGGTGATTGCAATGAGGAGAGAGGGATGGAGATAGTAGAGGGTATAGGAGAATAAATGGCAAGGGGAAAATGCAATAAAAATAATGACAAATTAAAAATAACAAGAAAGGCAGATTTCTTTTGTTTGTTTGGCAAGACAATTTTTTTGTTATAAATGAGTTTTTACACTGGAATTTCAATGATTTGAGTAAACTAAACTACAACTACAATATTTTAAAGAAATTATATTGAAAGCATGTAATAACTATATTTTAATTTCCAAGCCTTTTGGGGGTTAAACAAGATACCTATAATTTAAAGGGTAACTGGATTAATAAATAGCCATCAGGTAAAACTTTATTACATTTCTTCTTACATATATTTCCAAAACATGAGAAAATAAATGTCTTTGTACAAATGCCTTGCTAATGAAATGTTTAAAATACATAGAATATACAATTTGAAGTTTCAACAAATTTAAGTAGGACTATTAAAATATTTTATATTTTATATGACTTTGGTATATTATAGAAATATCTAAAAGAATCAAGTGATAAGTGCCATAACAAAATACTTTAATTCCAATTTACTTAATTATGTGAACAAGATTTCTTGGTATTTATATCCACATATATTGAATTATTGAAAAGAAGTGATGATTAGCCCTTTCTCATTAGTTATATTATTCATTAAAATATGTGTGCCGAGTAGGGAAGAGTCAATATTCTCATTTCTCTGGTCAGTGCTTTCCAAAAACTATTTTCTTTGATAATTACATGTTAAACTTTATATATAATGTTATATATATGTATATATACATAATTCATATGCCTATGCTCTTCATATATAATGTCATATACATGAGGTCTCTCTAGAAAAAATCAAGCCATTGTTAATATAGTGAGAATAGTTTGCGTGACATCGACGTGACCTGGCAGCCCAGGAGAGTGGACAGGAATGAACATGCATGAACAATGATGACTTCACTGTACTATTCAGTGGTGGCAATAGATACTGTTGAGTGAGAATGGGTACTGTGTGGCCATCACATTCAAAATGAGTGAATAGAGCAGTGAATCTGCTTCAGATTTTGCATTAAGCTTGAACATTCCTCCATGGAGACTATTTGGATGATTCAGAAGGCCACAGCTATGGGCAACTGGTGATTGGTAGTTCCATCAGGAGAGTGCCCTACTCATCCATCACATCTGTGCAGTTTTTGGTGAAACATCAAATCACCCAGGTGACTCAGCCCTTATACAGCCCAGATTTGGCATCCTGTGACTTATTGCTTTCCCCAAATCTAAAATCACCTTGGAAAGGGAAGAGATTTCAGACCATAAGTAAGATTCAGGAAAATAAAATGGGCCAGCTGATGGCAATTCCAAAGAAGGATTTGCAGTGTTTTGAACAGTGAAAGAGACACTGGGAGAACTGTGTGAGGTCCCAAGGTGCCTACCTTAAAAGTGGACTGAGACATCATTGTCCCATGTACAATATTTCTTGTATCTTCTTCAGTAAATGTTACTATTTTTCTTAGTACATGACTGGATACTTTCTGGGCAGACCTCATATGTTAAAATTCCAATAATGGCAAAGTCAGGGAACAATTGAAATTGCCGGTGGAGGTGTAAAATTTTTAAAGTTCCTAATTATATTCAATGCACAGGTATCCCCTGGCTCCATAATTCAATTTATAAGTATCATCCAAGGGAAATGACATAAATGTTCACAAAATGATTTGTATAAAAATGTTTTAGAATCTTTATACATAACAGACAAATAAAGGAAAGCCAAACTTCCATCAAACAGATGGCTAAGCAAACAATGCTACATTGATATAATAGGATACTACTAGCAGTGAAAAGAGGAATTACAGATATACAGAACAATATAGATGGATCTCAGAAACTTTATTTTGTGTCACACAAGCATTCCAGAAAATATCCAAAATGTATAATTATATTTACACTATACATGAAAGCAGGCAAACTTAATAAATAGATGGAAAACCTCTGTATAGTGGTTGTCTATGGGGAATGGGGATTGACTAAGAAAAGATATCATGTGCCTTTCTGCCCCAAGCAATGTTATTTTTCTTGATAGGTGATTGGATATCAAAGGTGTTTCGATGTGCATTTGCCAAAACTAACAGAACATGCATTTAAACTTTGTGTATTTCATTGAGTATCAATTTACATTGAACACTATAAACAAATATTAAACTCTATTTAATGACAGCATGCTTAAATCACTTAAGTATTGTATTGTTCTCCATCAATTTTGTTGAAAAGCATAAAACATTACATGGATTAATGGGTAGACTGAGGGATGGATAGATATAACAGTAAAATATTAATGGTAGGATTTTGGTTGATGGTACACTAGTGTTTAGGATAAAATTCTGTCAACTTTAATGTTATGTTTGAAAAATATCAAAATAAAGTAATGAAAATGTTATTCCTTAAAATTTGTCAGAAAATACACCATTTATAACTACTCATGATGAAATATATTAGATGTCAAAATTAAAATATATTTTTCTATAATACTCATGGAAAGTATAATGAAAAGTGTTTAAAGCCTAATGAAAATGAGTACATGATTTTATTACAGGGTATTTATTTCATAGGATGTTATATATTGAAGATAGGATAACTACATTCATATGATAATTTATTAAATTGTCATTTTAAAAAACTAACAATAGAAAAGGTCACATTTACTGTCATTATTTCAAATCAACCTATATAAAGTACTTTAAAAGAATCCAAATTTTGAGTATATATATAATTCCCACTTTTGCTAATGCTATTCTGGTTTGTGATGGATTTTCCCCATGCCCCATTTATCCAAGTTTGAGTTTATGTTCGTGTTAAGCATTTTTCTCCCTTTGCTGAAAAAAAAATCTCTATTCATTCACTCAGATTTTCCTTGTTTTCGTATCTTTACCTTTGTTGAAAAGAATTGGTCAGATATTTTGAATACTGTCTTACTTTAGATCTGTCTGGGTTTTTTGTTTGTTGTTAGACTTAGTTATAGGTTTTGGGGGGAACACCACAGAGGAGAAATGCTATTCTCACCATATCACAGCCAAGTTGGATACTACTGACATGACTTATCATTGCTGGTAAACTTGATCTTCTGGCTGAGGTATTGTTTAGATTTCTCCACTATAAAGTTACTCCTTTCCCCCCTCAGTTTTCATATGCTAATCTTTGGAAGAAAGTCTATATGTATTGCACACTAAGGAGTCAAGAATTATGCTTCACATTCCTAAAGGTGCAGTATTCACATAATGTAATTGGAATTTTACTGCACTGAATATTTATCTATTCTCCTCCACTTATTTATTCATTTAATCATTTATTTATATCAGAGTGTGTGTAGATACTTATGTTATACTTTGGGTTATAATTCAATACTATTAATTTATTTATTATGGCACAAATTATTCCAACTTTCACTGATGAGAGCTCTTTTACTTAACGCCTGTGTCCTTCAGATAAACTCATATTTTTAGCACTTCCTTACTTTTGGACACTACCAGAGGCTCAAGATCATCTTGTATATTTTATGACCAAGACCTAGACTGAGCAATTTCTGCATGGAGCTCCAGTTCTTTTTGTTGAAAAATGGTATTAAACATCTGGACATTAGGTGTGCTTTTGCTACGGGGGAGTCATTGCCTCTGACTCTCAGGAGACAAAACTATATATTTAGGTATGTTATCTGAATTTTCACATATTTTAATAAATGACATTCTCTCAAAATTAACTCTCAATGATAGTTTTTTTGTTTAAAATATTTGCTGCTTATTTTTGCCTTTACATTATTGGCCAATCTTCATTTTCTTAACTCATGTGTGTTTCATTGTGTATGAGGTTTGGTCATTAGCATAAGTTTTTCTTTGTCTAATTTTAGTACTTAATCATACATTCCCTAATAGCTTTACAGCTAAACTGAGCCAAGGATATTATAAACAACATGAAGATGCACCTTAAATTACATTTAGTTCCAGCCCAGAGAGCATTCGACACTGAACTTTAAGAGAGAGTAAGTTCCTGTTGCAAATCCTTTCTTTGACAAATAAAAACCCACCTACACTATTGCTTATACATCTACAATATGCATGTGTGTCTGTGTGTATATTTATATATGTATATGACATAGTTTTAGTAAATTTGAATTGATTACTTTTCTCTATATCTGCATTATGTAGAAGTGACAACTATGTTAAAACCAGCAACAGTGTGGGTATCATATTTAGAACAATGTTGGTTATTTTGGATCCCTAGTACCTAGAATTGAGGTTGAAACTTAATAACGCTTCAATGAATACTTGGTAAAATATTTGCTGAACAAATAAATAACTTGGCTGGATACAGACATGATCATCCACATCCAACAAGTGGCTTCCAGCAGTGGTGCACTGCATCCACCCCCGTGGCAAGTCATCATTCTGACTGATGCCAGCACGTACAACTAGCTTCACATTTCTTGTATTGAGGTTCAATTGTTATGCTTTCTGGTAAGATTTTGCTCATGGCCCCTGGAAAATAGTTGACACTGATTGAATATCCTCCTTCAACTTATGCCTGCCAAACAAAGCACAACCTGCTTTCTGCTGTTGGCAAGATGAACAATCCTAAGAAACATAAACAGCCTCAGGGGTACCCAGAAAAGTATTGTCTTAAACCCCATTGCTTGCATGACTCACTTCAGGAATTCAGTTTGGCACAGACCCAATCTGCCATCTCTGAAGCCTAAACCCAAATTTCTGTCTTCCTATTACAGCATTTCACTCCTTTATATGCAATAACCCACATTTACTATTCAAAAGTCTCTAGATATTTTCTCAATTTCATTCCTAAGCAAGAAAGTTTTTAGCATTTCTTTTTATCCTACTTGCTGTAACATATAGCCAGAATCTATATAAAATCTTAGAGTATTATTGAATAGTTTTGTATTTGGGTTTAGATTTCTGAGCATAGTATATAAAAATCAGTGCATTAGGCACATTAGAGTTTCTTTCTATGAAAGTCATTTGGTTAGCTAGATGAATGATCCAAGACACACAAGCATAATCCTTCTTATTCAACATGGTGGTCCTTGAGGGCATTAGGCTAAATGAAATAAGTTAGAGAAAGACAAATACCATATGATTTCACTTATCAGTAAAAAATCTAAAATGTTTTAAAAACCAAAAAAAAAAAAAACCTCAAAAACTCTGAACTCATAGATAGAGGGTGGTTGTCAGAGGCAGAGTGTGGAGTTTGGCAAAGTGGGTCAAAAGTTACAAGCTTCCAATTATAAAATAAATAAGCCATGGGACCTAATGCACAGCATGGTGACTGTAGTTAATACTTCATGGCATATTTTTCCTTTTTTTAAAAATCGTTGACACTAGTAAGAGAGGTCTCCCATTTCCCCCCTTTACTCTTCCACCCAGTGCCTGCCCCCCTCGGCCTTCACTGCATGGTTGCCCACATCCATGGGCTGTGCACATATGCATATATGTCCTATGGTTAATCTCTTCCAGTCACCCCTCCCCTCTGAGATCTGTAAGTTTGTTCCATGTATCCATGCCTCTGGTCTTATTTTGTTCATTAGCTTGCTAAGAGAGTAGATCTTAAAAGTTCTCATAACAATAAAAAATTTAACTGTGTGATGTCAACAAGACTTACTATAGTGATCATTTCTCAATATAAACAAATATAAAGCCATTACATCATGTACCTGAAACTAATATAATGTTATGTGTCGATTATATCCTAATTAAAAAAAAAAAAAAACTAAACACAGGGGAAGAAAATAATAGGTAATTTAATGTGTATGTGTTACATAGTTTAATAAATTATATAATAAATATGTATACATAACCATATATAATAAAATTAAAAGTTCTAGAATTTTATTCAAATGGAATCCAAAATTTAGATATGAAATTTATGTACTGTATTTAGTACATATTTAGTATATATGTCTTTGTTTATATCAAAAGATAAAAAAGGCATAAGTAGATTTTGTGTCTAACCAACAAAGGTTCTCAATTAATTTTAATGGTAGCTAAAATGCACTTATTAATAAAACTTCATAGATTTCATCAATAATGAGTTCAAATTATAGTTATACCTGGAAATTCCACTTAATTTAAATATAACACTCCCTACATCTTTTTTTAATTACTTTTTTAAAGGTTTTATTTATTTTATTTTTAGAGAGGGAAGGGAGGGAGAAAGAGAGAGAGAAACATCAATGTGCAGTTGCTGGGGGCCATGGCCTGCAACCCAGGCATGTGCCCTGACTGGGAATTGAACCTGCGATGCTTTGGTTCGCAGCCCATGTTCAATCCATGGAGCTATGCCAGCCACGGCAATACTCCCTATATATTAAAAGATCAATCACATATAAAGAAAAATATAGATATGTCTCACTTTAAATGTACGCTTGCTTAAATCTCCCATAGTCATAGTGCCCACTGCCTTAAAATATTTTATACTGAGCATAGCTATTCTAATGTAATAAATAATAAAGCAAAATTAAAATACATTCTTGATACTTAAAAATTGGTGTGATAAACAGAACCCCAGGGACCCCAATTCATAAAGTCCTAAGTAAATATAAATAGGGTCTTCAAATTAGAACATTATATGAAATCTGATTAATAAGGGAGTGATTATCCCCTCTACTTTTCCATGTTCAATTCTGCCTATTTTTCAATCTGGGAAAAATAAAGGACACTTTATGTTGGATTATTACAGCTTTAACACTGTGTTTCCATTCTTCTTGTCCTCCATACTTAATATACAATATTATTAAAATGATTCATTCTAGTCAATAAATAAGTGGTACATATTTTGCTCACATAGATGTGGCTCATAGGCTATTCAGTGCCTATTTTGGCAGCCTCTCACCCACAGTTTGCCTCCGCCTGCAAAGAGACACCTTTCCCAGACTATCCACAGAGCACCACATCAGCTTTTCCATCACACACAGTCTTTAATGACAAGATTTTGATTATACACACCTTTCCCCAGGAACATGGGTATGATATCACATTCATAACACCCTCCTCCAGAGAGATTCATTTCATACATGTATTCATGACACATAAGTTCAACATCTTGTAGTCCTTTTTAGGTCCTGGTGGCAACATACTCTTCATTTACAAATTTTACTTACAAATCTCATTCAACAAGCATTACTGCTAGTGCCTTTGAAAACTGTTTCTCTGTAGAGTCTGTGGCAACTTCTCATGCCTTTTAAAAGTCTCTGGAAGACTTATAACCATTAGTTGCCCCAAGGCTTCTATTGCAAAAAGTGTCCCTTCTTGTTCTTATACATTAAACAATAAAGGCCTGGCTACTTATTGGACTGCCCTGGAAGTAGAGGCTCCCAAAGCCCCTAAGCCTGTAATCCTACATTCCTAGCTACCCTTTATTCCCTGGGCTATAAAAACAATACCTCATAAACTCACCATGGCTATTAAACTCTCCTTAAAACAGAATAGAGCCAAACCTGAGCTCTCTGCTATGTCCCACCTTCTGGCCCAAATTTATTGGCATAGCATCATTTGTATTTTTCTCTTGCTAATTCCCCCAAATATTTTCCTAATAAAACCATACCTCAGGGTGTGGCAGTTACACCGGGGATTCCTATAGTACTTCCTATACTAGATATCTCCCAATGTCCTTAAACCTTAACATATGAATTCCACTACCAATATCCCATCCACTAATCAATATAAATCCCAGCATACTATTCATGTTAGCCATATAAAGTCTAGCACTCTATGCCATTCTCTGATCTCGCTTAACTTCAAATTCAAAATGCCTTAATCGAAGCTCTATGTGCAGTAGCCCAAACAATTTCATATGAAATTACCTTAGTAATTATTCTATTATCTGTCCAAGGATACTGGGTAAAGTAAGAATATTAATTCATATCTTAATATGGCTTGTCAGAGCAATGGGAGCCACCAGCATTGAAACTAGTACAACAGACTTTGTCAGACAAAACCAAATTATAACTGCCAACCAATGCCTTTCCGTGGTCCTTTAGGTCATGTCCAAAAGGTATATGAAACATTGTTCCTTATGTATCAAGCTCATGAACCTCTAGCCCAAATGGGAAAGGATGGCATACTGGCTTTTGATTATTACCAGCCAGGAAAGAAGGTGTTGGTGTCATTCAGGGTACATCCTGCTCTATGCAAATTATTAACTCTGAATAGGTAGACACAAACTAACAGAAACAGGTGAAGAGTTAAATATCCTCCATGACACAGCCAGAAACTTTCATAAGATTCCTTTAAAATTGTAGAGAAGCCTCACCAGTTATCTTGGCTGTCACCCACAAAGTGGTGTCCCTGGCTGTGGACAGGGTACCTTCATCATGTGCCAAACAGGTCTCTTACTAGATGTTCTGTTTATCACAGTTTGCCTTCCATGATTAAGTGAAGCTTAAGCTGTCCCACTTGGAGTTAGCATCTCCACAACCAAGGTGACAAATGTAACCCATCCCAAGTCATAGTGCTAACGATGTTAAGTCATTACAATATGCACTGTAAAACATCATAGTTTCCTGATCTCTCCACATGCCCCCACACACACTGTGCACACCCTGCATGGATGACCCTGTGCACTGCTGTGATGAGGCTGCTCCCCTGATTATGACCTGGTGACTTTAAATGCACAAATGAAGTCCCTTCAATTCTTTTCCTGTGTATTTCACCCTGACCCCCAATAAAGGCACTTGCCAGTGGGTCTTCATTCTCACTCTCAGCTCCTTGCTGGCTTGATTGAGTCCACTCCTTTGGGAATTACCCCATATGACCCCTACATGGCAGTCCATTCCCCTTCTAGGATCTCTGAGTATGATACATACTTATTTCACTTTCAGACACCTCTCTGTGGTGTTCTTCTGTGTCTACACAGTCTGAGCATAAAATATATATTTTAAGTAACATAATTATTCTTTGTACATAGGATATAAGTAAAACTGTGACCAGAAGAACAGGCAAAAGCACTGTTTAGGCATAATTGTTTATTGACATGGAGGAGGTCTGTTACTTATGGGAAAGGGACCCCCCAGTATACAAAAGATAGGTTTGGTGGATATGAAAAATAGTGAGAAAGGGTTCTGAGAAAGCCACAGATCTAAAGCCCAGGTACCCAGGGGTTAACTAAAGCCTAAATTAGAACAAGAGACCCAGGAAATGCTTACAGCATCTACCATGATCTGTACATTGAATGACAAGCTCCGCCTATGGGACAGCAAAAGCATGGAGGGAAATCCCTTCTGCTGGCACGGGATTGAATGGGCTGCTGAAAGCTGAGAGTAGAACAAGAACAATGAAAAATTCTATGAAACCTCCAATCTCAAAATAAGAACATGTATTAGCAGTCTGCCACTGCAGGATTTGAAATTGTAAAGCTGGGAAGGTAGTTATACCAGCATATCAATCCAATCCAGGTTCACCATTTTCTAGAATAACCTAACCTTCCTCCCAGCTTGATCCAAAATCCAAGATAAGGCATGCCTATTGTTGTGTGTAAATATTATTTATTCCAGCATCTTCTGTTCTTCTACATATAATTACCAGCATTTAATCATAGATTTTAAGGTATATTACCAAAAGGGAAAATAATTTCTAAGAGATAAATCAGTAAACAAAAACAGATCTAATGGTGTGCAAGGTGTTAACAATATGAGACTTAAAAATAATTAGGATTATGGTGTCAAAATATGTATTGAAAGGAGAACAGGATGAATTAACTGGAACTTTAAGCAAAGGAATGGAAACAAGAAAACATGGTCAAATATAAATGCAGATATCTCCAGAGTAGGAGATATATTTGAAAAAAATGTTCCATAATTTTCCCAAATTACTAAATGAAAAATATATACTCACAGTGATAGAATATATTACAGATGAATATTTCCATGTAACAGAGAAATCATGAACAGTGGAGGTAAAAGTAAAATTTTCCACAATTATTGCTACTTTAAAAGATACTATTATAAGTGAAAAATGATACATATAGGTTGTAAAGGTGTATAACATATATAGAATAAAAACCCTACGATTATACCAACACAAGAACTGAACAAATAAAGTACAAGTATACTGTTGAAAGCTTATTATATGAAATTATGTAACATTGCTAGAAGGTAAACTGTAATGAGTTAAAATGTATAGTACAAATCCTTGTTTAATGACTAAAAATATGGAAATGAATAAGATAAGAGCAAAAATAAAATGTAATCATAAAAGCAATCCAAAAGATGGCAGGAAAGAAGTTGGAGGAAAGAATCAAGAATATATAAGAATAATAGAAAAACAAGAGCAAGATAGGAAGATTGAAATATAAAAATAGCAACAAATTATATTAAAAGTAAATATCAAATAACTCCCACTGAAAACAGATTGCCAGAATAAAAACCCACTTTTACTGAAAAAGTGTAATGAATAATGCACTGTTGAAAAGTTATATACCATAAAATTTCTCATCAATAGAAAGCTTGACCATACTTATATTAGATAAGAAAAATGGAACATTACCAGAAACAAGAATCAATATTTACCAAGAAATTATACCAGACATTTAAGAAATAAACAAAATTAATGTCTCACCGACTGAGACATTAAATAAAAGGAAATGCTTTTAAATCATATCATAAGAATACTATAATTATATAAATATGTTATACATATATCAATGTATTACAAAAAATATTAGACTAATACAAACCATAAAACTTGACCCCAAAATTCTTAATAAATGATTAGCAAACAAAATTCAGTGATGTATATAATTATAAGAAGGAGTTCATTCCCAAAATATAAGATGAGTTTCACACCAAAAATAAATCAAAGTCATTCACTCTATAAATTTATTAAAAGTTAAAAGTTATGCTCATTAGTAGATATAGAAAAACATTTACTGAAATTCAGCACCATTCATGATTAAAAACTCTTTATAAATTAGGAATAGAAGGAACTTTCTCAAACAGATAAAATATATTTACATAAAGTCCATAGCTAACAAGACTGTGACAGACAAATCATACGGTAATTCCCAAACAACCCTCCTGTTAGAGGTATGCATTTGTGTAATCGTAACCCACTGCATGTGGGTAGAATATGTGACTTTCTTAAAATCAGCAGAACACAGCAAAGGGAATGGGGTGTCCCCCTCATCACAGTGTTGTATGACATACCACAGTGCAGCCAAAAAATGTCTGGGCCTCTAAGTCATGTATTTACAAGATGATAAATACTTTCAAAAACATAAATGGAATCAAGCAAATTCTTTTCCACGGATGTCCTAGAACAGACAACTGAACAACTGACAAATTGAACTCAGGACAGCCCTGATCAGAAGACCCACTTGCCCATGCCTGAGCTCCTGACCAAAAGAAAGTATAAGACAATGACTTCCTGAGTTCTTGGTAGTTTGTTACCCAGGAGTGGAAAAAATAATAAAATCACACTTAGTGGTAAAAAAAACAACAACATATTCTCTTTTTAAGACTCAGACACAGTAGCAAGAGTATGTAGATCATAAACATTACAAATGGTGAAAAAAAGGTATAGAAACCACATATTTCTATAGAAAAGCACAAAATATAATAGTGTTTACTTATTTATATAAAACATGGTTATATGTCTATAGAATCCTAGGTAGTAAAGTTTTATCATTAAATTTCTATTAATATATCTGTTATGGTCTATAAGTTTCTTAGCTTCATTTTGAATAAACTAAACATGTTCCTTAATCAATGTAGCTTTCAATGAAGATTATATATTTAACATAAAGTTAACTCCCTAGTAGATATCATACATCTTCCAAATTTTAAAACATCTATTTGATTAACTCAGTAATTATTAGTAGCTGGGCTTGCATAATATCTAAAAGGGATACCCAAGATACATATACTTGAGAAATCAAGTTATATCACTCATTTTTATATTTAAGATTATTGGACAGATAAAGTAAAACAATATAGATCTTAATAAAGCACATATATTTTAAGGATTTTTACAAGTGAAAATTTTAAATTTATTTAATTTTTAGGAAGCTTTTACATCTCAGACACAGTTTAAATTTTAACCAAAGGATTTATACAGCCTGGAAAGTAATTGAAAATCTCTAACTGAGAAACCCAGGAGAGCCCACTAGGGCATATCTAAATTCTCTACTGCAGGGATGACCAAAACTATAAGAGGGTTCTTTTTCTGTTTTTCTTTTTTTTCCTTTTTTCCAACTCTCACTACTTCTTTTTGGAAAGTTGTTTGGTGTTCTTTGACATCTGTGAGCATCTATTTTCAGTTGGCAGATTTCTCCAAATCTCGTTTTACTCAGATTAGTCACTAAGCAAAACAATAGAACTGTTAACAAATGGAAATAATGATAACAATCTTTGATAATGTAAATTTGGTGTTCTTTCTGTTCACACTTTTCATGTGATACATATGCTAAAAGGTAACCAAAAAGATTGCTAACAAGGGTCAAAGAGCTATAAAATCAAATAAATTAAAAACTAGTCAATAAATAATCAAGAGCAAATGTTATTATTGCTAAAATTATATAAATTGCAGTATATTTACCTTGTAAAATTCGACTTCAGATTTATTGTTAGGTTCTAATTAAATTTATACATATATTTTAATATATATTTGCCTATCTTCGTAAAAGTAAATATTTCCTTATATGCAAAACACTTATCACAAGCTTCACCACTTGCCACACACACACAAATAATTGGTGGTATAGGAGGTTCACAGGCATAAATAAATATGAAGGAATATTTAGTTTTTCCTAAAAACTTCACTTTTTAACAGACTTCAATCAAGAGGTCTTTTGTAATGTCTTTTGCTCTTTGCATTCAATAGCACCCTAAAATGAGATTCATTTTTCATTATATCATTGTCATTTCAGAGCACAAAAATGCAGAATTAGCATCAGCATTAGTTCCACAAAGTACTTTCTTCAGATTAAAAATCAGCAAATAATTGTAAACAACATAATTTAATTCTTTGACAGGAATGTTTTTGGCAGCTCAGTCACTGTTAACATGATGTTAGAATTATTATTTTTTTATTAGAAGTCACGATGCAAGTGATGTGACAGACAACTGTGAAATTGTAATCTGCATAACAGACCATTCTAAAGCATTCAGTTTCCTGTTCCCCTGTGCTTTTGAGAATATGAAAATAAACTGTACTTCTAACCACTCCTCATACGTTTTTGTATAATAACGAGGAATACTAAATATTTATTTCTGCTAACAACACAACTCAAGAACATAATCTAGGGATTTATAGAAGCAAAACTGCAATTTGAGTAAAACTTCTGGATTTTTAACAATCTGGTCAATGACATTTTCTCTTAGCACCAGAGATTTTGGGTATCTTCTCTTTACACTGAAGGTTTGGGGTTTTGGTAGATATTTTGAGTGTCACCATAATTGCCCTCTGAAATTCATAGGTTATGTGTTTTCAAAAACTGTCTATTTTTGATTTTGTCAAAGTAGAATTCTATCAAAATTGTATAATCCATTTGGCAGGTAAACATATGAAATATCAAATATCATTAAAAGTAAAATATATCCAATAGTAGCAATATCCAGAAAATGATCTTTTAGAAATGGAAACATATTTGATATTTATATATGTAAATAATTTCAGTATTAAGGGAACTATATAGAAATAATAAATAAAATTTTGAAAAAGAAATTTATTATATTATTTAACATGGGAGAAAATGAATTCTAAACATTTAAATCTATGTTTATTTCATACTTAACTATTTGTCTAGTTTTAATATTTATACCTGGAATACTATTCATGATGTTAATCAAAATGTATTTACATTTGGGAGTCTCTTTTGGAAAATGTAATTTGCATTGAAAGTTTATTTGAATATAAATGAAAAAATTATAGAAATATTTACTAAATTCATACAATGGAAAAAAGTCAGATTTTTTAAATTCAGGTACTTTATATCTCAGTGAAAGGATAATACAGGAAATAATTAAAGGCATTACAAAATAGAATTGTATGTATTCTTTACCATGAACATAATCTTTTTACAAATATGGAAACTGAAAAATTGTCAGTGATATGACTCCACCAATTGTCCTTTCTTTTCTCAACCAAAAATGTGTCTGACTGTGTCTTAATAAATGGTAAACAAATCATCAAGATGATTTCAGACATAAGTTGTAATACAGATGTCAAAGAGGGAACTGGTCTAGAGGGAATTACTAGGAAGATGCAAGATACCAGGTCCAGGAAAATCCTGTCTGAAAATACTATATTTGAGCTGAATTCTGAATTATTATACAAAATCAGACACAATTAGTTTCAATGGCATTAATTCCACACAGAGAAAGCAATGTATGCCAAGGCCTGAGCCATCGATGAGCTTGGTATCTTTGAGGACTAGGAAGCAAGCTGCGTTGCTGGAGTATACAGTACTGGGGCCTGTGGCAGAAAATGAGGTTTTGGCAACAGCGAGAACATGTAAGGCCATAATTTAATGCTAAGATTTTCTAGGAATTTGGAAGACATTCTAATGCGATAGTTAAAGAATTTAATCAAAGGAATGAATAACTTGAGTTTCCAAAACCAATGTGCTTTGTCTTCAGTACTAGCTGAGGAGCCCAGAACCCATTCATAACATTCCCATGGTGGGAGGATGGGCTGAAGGGGGATGATTAAGTCAAGAGACTTCTTACTTTTAATTAATCTGAGAATTCATTGCTAAAGATAACACTGCTTAGAAAAGGAAATTTTCCTAAAGGCTCTTGAACAGGCAGCATCTAGCTTCAGCAAGCCCCCTATCTCTCACTGTTTCCCCAGTCCCAGCACTAGCAGCAGCCAGCCTTGGTTCACAACTTGGCTTCACCTGGGCAGCTCCAAGCCCAGTACAAGTAGCAGCCATCTGCAGATTGCTTTGTAGCTTATCAGTATGACCCCAGACAGAACATAGGCAGTGGCTGGCCACGAACGTTTCAATAGCAATCAAGGCTCAACTACAACAGGAGGGTTGCACAATAGCCCATACAGTGGGTGCACCTTGAGCACACAGCTTGGGTAATAGGGGAAGCTGTGCTACTGGACCCTATGGGACACCTACTACATTAGGCCACTCTACCTAGCCTGGTAGATATAGCAGCACTACCTAGTATTTAGAAACAAACAGCGGAACGCTGCCAATGTGATAAAGAAACATGGACTAAATGAAGGAATAGAATAAAACTCCAGAAAAACAACTAAACAAAATGGAGGTGAGCAAGCTACTAGATGCAGTTCAAAATACGGGTTATAAGGGTACTCAGTGAACTTAGTAAGAAGTTTAACAGCATTAAGAAAAGGGCATGAAGCCCTGGCTGGTATGGCTCAGTGGACTAAGTGCTGGCCTATGAGTTGAAATGTCAATGGTTCAATTCCCAGTCAGAGCACAAGCCTGGGTTGTGGGCCAGGTCCCCAGTTGGTGGTGTGTGAAAGGGCAGTGATCAATGTGTCTCTCACACACCAATATTTTTCTCCCTCTCTTCCTCCCTCCATTCCCTTCTTGCTCAAAATAAATATTTTTTTAAGAGCATGGAAACCATAAAAAATAATCAGCCAGAAATGCAGGATACACTAATTAAGGTAAAGAACAATTTACAAGGAATCAACAGTACAGTGTATGAAGTCAAGAATCAAACAGTGATTTAGAATAGAAGGAAACATAAAACGCCTAATCACAACAGTAAGACAAAAAAGAATTTTTAAAAAATGAGGATAACATAAGGAGTTTCAAGGACAACATCAAGCAAACAATGTTCCCTTCATGGAAGTACCAGAAGGACAAGAAAGACAGCAAGAAATTGGAAATTTATTTGAAAAAATAATGACAGAAATTTTCTCTTAACTTGGTAAAGGAAAAAGGCATACAAATTGAGAAAGTGCATAGATAGAGTCCCAAGATGAACTCAATGAAGCCCACCCCAAGACACATCATAATTAAAATGTCAATGGTTAAAGACAAATGAGAACCTTAAAAGCAGCAAGAGAAAAAGCAGTTAACTACCTACAAGGGACCACCCTCCAAACTTGTAGATAAGTAACTGCTGTCTACCTTGTTGGTAGATAAGACTGTCAGCTGATTTCTCAAAAGAAACTATGCAGGCCAGAAGGGATTGGCAAGGAATATTCAAAGTGATGAAAAGCAAGGATCTATACCAAAAATTATCCAGCAAAGCTATCTTTAGAATCAAACAAGAAAAAGCTAAAGGAGTACATAACAACCAAACTAGCATTATATGAAATGTTAAAAAATCTTCTTTAAGAAGAAAAAGACCAAAAATATAAATAGCAAAATGGCAACAAATGCATATCTATCAACAACTGAATCTAAAAATAAAATAAAGAAGCAGAAAAGAAACAGAATCATACAGAAAACATTTTATGGTTGCCAGATAGGAGGAGGGGTCAGGGGGATGGGAGGAAAAGGTGAAGGGACTGAGAAGTACCAATTGCAGGTACAGAATAGTCATGGGGATGTAAGGCACAGCATAGGAAATGGAGTAGCCAAAAAACACATGTGCATTACCCATCGACATGGAAAATAGTGTGGGGATTGCTTGAGGGAGTAGGGAGTGGTGTGTTGAAGGGGTAAAGGGAGAAAACTTGGGACATCTGTAATAGCATAATCAATGAAATATAATTTTTAAAAATCCCTCTTATTTAGTAGAGCAGAGTTCATTAATTAAATGTTGTGAAAGAAAAATTTCCTAAAGTACAGTCCCAGAGGAGATTTAGACTGTCCATTTATTATCAGGCAAGGGGAGTATAACCTTGCAATTATTAATTACTATTTTTAATAAAAGTAATTTTAAAAAGGATACTATGTCTTTTTGGAAAGAATCTCTCAAGGACCCTAGTTTTCTTAATTTATAAGGTATTGACAGACTGAAATTTTAAGGCCAAGTAGGCTTAATCAAGTGAATACCACTGTCAAAACTAGGGCATCAGCAAGTTCTGTCCTGTTGGACAATTGTTACAGCCAACCTCCATATTCTCAATTGTTCTGTTTCCTTCTATTCCATTTCTATGTATTCACTTCTGTAAACCTGACTTCTGGCTTCTAACCCATGACTTCTGCAGTGGATTGTGTCCATTCTCTCTCAGTTTGGTTTTCCTGAACATCTCCTAATGATTATGTCTTCTGCTTAGGCTCAAAATCTCCTTGCAGGGTCAATCCCCTAGGCAGGCCAAACAGATTCAAATCATGCTCACTAACATTGTCTCTATTACCGGAAAATAGCATCAGAAATTACAGGGTAGGATGAAAGTCATCATACCAAAAATATGCAAAGGAACTACTGCTATTTTAGTTTGCAATTTTAGTGCAAGACTTTCTGACAAGGAACTATATAATGTAACCTAGGAAAGTACAAATTTCAGGGTTTGTACATGACTTCTTGCAGAGGAGAATTTTGCTGAATTTCTTTTAATTTGGTCAAATTGTTCAAAAGAGACAGGCCATTTGATAGGTAGATATGTTGGTATGGCTATGTGTCTTTTTATATTACATATAGTAACAATTTGGGTATTTGATACCAGATCATTTCTGAGGTAGGTTCCCCTTTAGATGGAACTGTGTTCAGTGAGAAATATGTTACACCAAGAATCAAAAATAGGAAATAAACTACTACTAATAACAAAATTTTTGTTAACAATACTATATATCATGATCAGTGATGACATGGCAATATTTTCATTATGTGTATCTTAGCAGATATAATTAAGATGTTCCATTTTATTAAGTTAGCTAGACAGTTTAAATGTTAAATCATAGAACATGCAGTAATGGAACAGATCAATTTAAATTAATACATATTTACTGATTTCCTCCCACATGTTATCTATTTCTGTGTTTATCCATTATAAATTGCCATCACTGTTATTTCTTTCAAAGTCCTCTTCTGCATTACAGAAGATTATCTTTGATTTGTATTTCTCCAAAACACATTTTTCTCTCCAGTTGTACATTAATTCTTGAGGACTCTAATAGTTCTATTGGGACGCTATGAGAAATATTCCCTTTAGTGCTGTAGGATCTGAATTTCAGATTCATATTCTTCAATTTCCAGCACCTGCATAGCTGTCCTTCACTACAAAGCCCTATGTAAGTCCATCATTCTCATATTAAATTCCATATACTCAGAACATACTAACTAACCTTCAGTTTATTGTCTGAACCCAGAAAAGTTGGGGTACTGGAATTGGATCAAAGGAACAGCACTTTAAATATGAGGATCTGGAATATGCTATTTGATCTAATTAGAATTCAAGGGAGTGATGATCTCATTGCTAACATAAAATAAAATTTTTGTAGATGAGGGCCAAAATAGTTACATAAATTTTATTTGTATACAGTCAAGGGCCTAAAAATGGAGAGGTTTGAGATGCCACATTATAGTATTAATAGAATGTTATGGATAAAATAAAAGTTGATGATAATATAACTCCGTCTTACATGGGAAAACTTGGAGAAATAAAGCATTGATCTCATGGCTTTCAGTTCTAAGAATAAGACATAAGCAGAGAAATGGAAAGTCCTAAATATGCCTATGATCAGTAGTTTTATGTATCAACTAGGTCAGGCTGCAATGCCCAGGTATTTGGTCAAACATTGTTCTGGATGGTTCTGTGAAGGTGATTTTTTAGAAGAGACTAACACTTATATTGGTGACTTTTGAGCAAATCAGAGTACCATCCATAATATGGGTGGGGTTCATCCAATTAGTTGAAAGTCTTAATAGAACAAAGACCTCTCCCAAGCAAGAAGAAATTCTGTCAGTATAGGGCCTTTGATCTCAAAGTGCAACTGTCTCCAGATCTTCAGTCTGATGAATTCTCCTGCAGAATTTGGGCTTATGAAGTCTCATTTGTATAAGCCAATTCCCTAAAATAAATATCTTACCAAAAAAATATTACTACAAGCAATGTCAGAGTTTAAGAAAAATAAACAACATCAAACTAAAAAGCTTTTGCACAGGAAAGAAACCTATCAATGGAACAAAAAGACATCCTATGAATGGGAAAATATATTCACCAATAATTCATCTGCTAAGGGGTTAATTTATATAGAACTCATACAACTTAACAGCAAAAATATCTAATTAAAAAATGTTAGAAGATCTGAATAGACATTTTTCCAAACAGTATAAACAAATGGCCAATAGACATATGAAAAGATGCTCAATGTTACTGATCATCAAAGAAATGGAAATACTTCACTATGAGTTATTGCCTCAAAGACATCAAAATTGCTATTATCAATAAGTCAACAAACAACAAGTACTGGTGAGGATGTGGAGGAAAGAGAACCATCGTGGACTGTTGATGGAAATGCAGATTGTTGCGACCACTGTGGAAAACAGAATGCAGGTTCCTTAGAAAAAAATTAGAATTATCTTATGACTCAGCAATTGCACTTCTGGGTATTTATCCAGAGAAATCCAAATCACTAACTGGAAAAGATATATGCAACTGTATGTTCACTGTAGAATTATTTACATTAACCAAGATGTGGAATCAACCTAATTTTCCATCAATAGAGTACTGAATAAAAAAAACATGGTACATATACACAAGAGAATGTTACTTGGCCTTAAAAAAAAAGAGTAAAATCTTACCATTTGCTACAATGTGAATATACCTGGAGGGCATTACACTAAATGAAATAAGTCAGACAGAGAAACAAATAGCATATAACTTCATATATGTGAAATCTAAAAACCAAAATAAGTGAACAAACAAAATGAACAAACTCATAGACAAAGAGAACCAACTGATGGTTGCCAGGTGAGAGGGTGGTTTGGGGGTTTGTGAAAAAGGTGAAAGGATTACAAAATACAAATTGGAAGTTACAGAATAGTCACAGAGATTTAGAGTGTAGCATAGGGAATATAGTCAATCACGTTGAAATAACTATGTATGTTGCCTGGTGGGTACTAGACCTATTGAGGGGATCCCTTAGTAAATTATATAAATGTCTAACCATTATGCTGTATACCTGAAACTGAAATAATATTGAATGTCAGCTGTAATTGAAAAAAAGAAGATAAATTAAGAATTTCCCCCTTTCTCTCCTCATCCTCTTACTACACACACACACACACACACACAGTTGGTTGGCATTGCTGAGAGAAACTCTGAAGTTTGAACTTCTATGTAGATGAATTACAATATGAACTAAATTCATAGACCCATCCTTCCTCTACATTCAAGTTAGAGCACGGTTGGGTAAGAGTGAGACAGCACTTGGCAGTGTGATGCTGAGGTCCTCCCTCCATCATTTTAAGGAAGATTTTTAATATGAGCTTCCTTAACCCTGGGTGGTAACTTTCTGAACCTCTCATAAACTTTTACCTGTAATTCCTTTTATACTGAGAATACTTAGAGTAGATTCTTTTCTCCTGATCTGGCCCATAAATTGTTCTAACCTCCAGAGAAAGCAATGAAAATGTGAGCAAAAAAGTGACAATGAGTGAGTAAAAGAGAAATAAATGGAAATAATACCTTTTACTTTCATGAGCTCAAAATTTATTTTGAAAGATAAAATTTTTCAGTAAAATAGCACAGCTGAAATCAAAATATAAAAATAGTTTTTTAGCACAAGTGAGAATTGTGTATTTTTTCAAACAATTTAATTTGATTATTTTATTAGCTAAACTTTTGATAAATCTTTTATTTTTAATATATTTTATTGATTGTGCTATTACAGTTGTCCCATTCCCCCTTTTCATTCCCCTCCACCCTGCATACCCTCTCCCACCCACATTTTCCCCCTTGAGTTTCTGTCCATGTGTCATAAGTTCTTTAGCTTCTACATTTCCCATACTATTTTTGCCCTCCCCCTGTCTATTTTCTATCTACCATCTATGCTACTTATCTCCATACCTTTTCCCCCTCTCTCCTCCTCCCACTCTCCTGTTGCTAACCCTTCGTGTGATCTCCATTTCTGTGGTTCTGCTCCTGTTCTAGTTGTTTGGTTAGTTTCTTTTGGTTTTTGTTTTAGGTGTGGTTGTTAATGATTGTGAGTTTGCTGTCATTTTACTGTACATGTTTTTTATCTTCTTTTTCTTAGATAAGTCCCTTGAACATTTCATAAAATAAGGGTTTGGTGATGATGAACTCCTTAAACTTGACCTTATCTGAGAAGCACTTTATCTGCCCTTCCATTCTAAAGCTTTGCTGGATAGAGCAATCTGGGATGTAGGTCCTTGACTTTCATGACTTGGAATACTTCTTTCCAGCCCCTTCTTGCCTGCAAGGTCTCTTTTGAGAAATCAGCTGACAGTGTGATGGGAACTCCTTTGTAGCTTACTGCCTTCTTATCTCTTGTTGCTTCTAGGATTCTCTCCTTCATTTTAAGCTTGGCTAATGTAATTATGATGTGCCTTGATGTGTTCCTTTTTGGGTCCAACTTCTTTGGGACTCTCTGAGCCTTCTGGACTTCCTGGAAGTCTATTTCCTTTGCCAGATTGGGAGAGTTCTCCTTTACTATTTGTTCAAATAAGTTTTCCACTTGTTGCTCTTCCTCTTCTCTTCTGGTACCCCTATAATTCAGATGTTGGAATGTTTAAAGATGTCCTGGAGGTTCCTAAGCCTCTCCTCATTTTTTTGAATTCTTATTTCTTCATTCTTTTCTGATTGCATGTTCTTTCCTTCCTTCTGGTCCACTCCATTGATGTGAGACCCAGCTTTCATTCCATCACTATTGGTTCCCTGCACGTTTTTCTTCATTTCACTTATTGTAGCCTTCATTTGTTCATCTAATTTGCGACCAAAATCAATCAAGTCTGTGAGCATCCTGATCACCAGTGCTTTGAACTGTGTATCTGATAGGTTAGTTATCTCTCAGTCACTTAAAAGTACTGACTCTGGGGCTTTCAAGTCTGTTTGAGCCATCTTCTTTTTTTTTTTTCCTTTGGTCTGGTCATGCCTGTTACACATGAGGGGCAGAGCCTTAGGTGTTCACCAGAGTGGGGCACTCCAGTCGCTGGGTTGTGACGTTGTATGTGGGGGTGGGGTCTGAGAGGGAACAATGGTGCTTGCTCCACTCTCCGTGCGATCTCAGTACCTTTTGCCTCTTTCCCCAAGCAAACTGGCCCCCTGTGGTGCCAATTCCCATGTGGGTGGGCTTATGCATGCCATGGGACTTTCTAAGGACCTCTTCTGTGTGGCTGGGAGTCTCTCCCTGTGCCTCAACCCCCATGTTTTTTTCAATCAGTGCCCCAAGGCTCTATTTCTCAGTGCTGGGATCTTGGGTTGTACGCACTGCCTTGCTTCATAATTCCTACCTCACTGGGTCTGCTGTTTGCCACCCCTCGGCCGGGGTCTGCCAGCTGCCTCTTGTGCACTCAGGGTCCATCCACTGTGGTCTTATGTGCCCCGGATGCCTTACACACCTGGTCCCAATGTAATCTGCTCTCCGTGCCAGAACCCAAGCCAGCTGCCCAACTCTGCCCCTCCTACCAGTTTGGATGAACAGGTCTATTTTAACTCCTTGGGTGTCTGACTTCCATACAGTTCAATTTTCTGTCAGTTCTGGTTGTTATTCTGTTTCTAAATTATTGTTGCCCCTATCTTGGTTGTGCGAGGAAGCACATTATATCTACCTATGCCTCCATCTTGGCCAGAAGTCCTACTTTTGATAAATCTTGAGTTGGTTATAATTAAAACTGTACTCACTGGCAAATCTGGTGGAACAGCTAGTCTATTCTATTAGTTGACTAGAGCAATGTAATACTAAGAGTTAGTTTTGTGTGATCAGATGGACCAAATAAGTATAAGTGCCAAATAAGAAAGCAATTCTTTGCATCAAAAACCACTCTTTGTGATGAACTGATGGAATGGCTAGGACTTTTCTTAAAGTTAATCAATTTTCTCCAGGACAAGCAACTAATCATTGTTCTTAAAATTCATCTCACAATAATGTAATGAAAAGTGGTCGTTTTAATATTCTATTACCGCTGTGGCAAATTATCACAAACCTAGCATCTCAAGGCAACATCATTTTATTTTGTTAGAGTTCTGGAGGTCAGCAGCCCAAAGTGGTAGGCAGCTCTGCATTTCCTTGCCTTTTTTTAGCTTCTGTAAGCCACCTAGACTCATTGGTTCAGAGTCCCTTTCTCCATCTTCAAAGGCAATATTATAATACCTTTATCCTTTGTTTGCATTATCACTTCTGCTTTTCTGACTTTCCTACATCCTTCTTCTAAATACTCTAGTGATTACATTAGGCTCACCCAGATAATTCATGGTAATCTGCTTGTGTCAAGGCCCTTTCCTTTGCCACATATGCACTACTCTTCTTGCCATATAAAGTAGTATGTTCATAGTTCCAGGGATTAAGCCAAGGGCAACTTTGAGAGCAGAGTTGTATTTACCTTAAAATAATGTTGAGGTAGATGTTAGTCAACCTTTCACAAAGTCTCATCAATGAATTCATGATGGAGTTAACTAAAAATAATGTTATTTTGTATACTCCAGGATAAAATTTTGGCAAAATAAAAATTGCACTAAGCCTGTAGTAAAGTAACCTACTAAATGAGGTTATTATTTATAAAGTTAAAAGTTAGGAGCGGGGCTGCAATACACATTCATGACAAAAGCTCTCAGGAAATTAGGAACACATGGGGCTTCATCGACTTGATAAAGGGCATCTACAAAATGTAAGGGTGACATTTTTCATGGAAAGAGACTAAAAGCTTTCTCACTGAGATTTGAAACAAGGTATGATGTCTGTCTCCTCTCCCCACACCTTTTCAATACTGTACTCAAACTTCTAGCTAATATAACAAGACAGAAAAGAAAATAAAGGTGTACAGGTTAGAAAAGAAATATAACTGTCTTTGTTCACAGATGACATGACACGATGCTCTGTGTAGCAAGTAAGTCTGACAAAACAAAACAAAAAAAATCTCCTGGATGTAAAAAGAAATTATAGCAAGTTGTAGGATGCAAGGTTAATAAACACAAGTCAATTGCTCCCCTAATTACCAACAATAAATGAGTGAAATTAAAAACATAATACTGCTTACATTAGTGTGACAAACAATGAAATACCTAGGTATAAATAAAACATGTACAAGATCTTTATAAAGAAAACTATAGAATTCTGACAAGAGAAATTAAATAAACGGAGAGCTTTTCCATGTTCAAAAGATAGGAAAACTCAATATTGTCAATGTCATTTCTTCCCCACTTGCTCTATATATTAAACACAAGCTCAATCAAAATCCCAGCAATTTGTTTTGTGCAAATTGATGAAATTATTTTAAAGTTGATACAAAGAAGCAAAAGATCAAGAATAGCCAACAAAATACTGAAAGAGAACAAAGTTGAAAGACTGATACTACTCCATGTAGAGACTTATTACAGTTACAGTAATCAAGACATCATTGTATTGGCAAAGAATCACAAATAAATCAATGGAACAGAATAGAGAGTCCAGAAGTAGACCCACATGCATTCAACTGATCCTTGACAAAGGAGCAAAGGCAATACAATGAAGTAACAATAGTCCTTTTAGCAAATGGTATTAGAAAAACTGGCACACAGATCCTATTTTTCATTACTGGTCATCTGTGAGCACTGAAACATGTTAACACGCCCACTCGTTAGAAACTAGAAGTCCTGCTGATACACTTTTAATATAAATATCTATAACTGAGAAAGTAATTTACTTCTAAGCAGGCATAATTCTTCCTGTTCATAAAGTTAACAGTACAGATATGTTGATTAAAGCTGACTGAAGCCACAGCTAAGCTACTACTATCCTTAGCATATTTTAACTGTGCTCTGGTATAATATTAATAATAACCAATGCTTTGGTTGTCTCCATGTCTTGGCCACCATGAACAATGCTGCAATGAACTTAGGGCTGCATAAATTTTTGCAAATACATGCTTTTGAGTTTTCCCAGTCGATAGCCTGGAGAGGGGTTGCTGGATCATTTCTGGTTTTAAGAGGAACCATCAGACGGGTGTCCATAGCGGCCCTACCAGTCTACACTCCCACTGCCAACTCCTCCACAGCCTCTCTCCAACACTTGTTCTTACTTGCCTTGTTGATAATGGCCATTCTGAAAGGGGTGAGGTGGTATCTCATTGTAGTTTTGGCCTTCATTTTCCTAAGAGCGAGGGAAGTTGAACATCTTTTCATGTATCTGTTGCCATTTGTACGTCTTCTTCGGAGAGGTGTCTGCTCAGGTCTTTTGCCCATTTTTTAAATTGAATTGTTTGTTCATTTGGTGTTGAGTTTTTTAATTTTTTATTGTTAGCATTATTACAGATGTCCCCCATTTCCCACCCGTGTGCCCCCCTGCACCCAGACTCCACCCCTGCCCCCTGGCCTTTACCACGCTGCTGTCTGTGTCCATGGGCCGTGCATGTATGCACACATGTTCTTTGGATAATCTCTTCCAACTCTCCCCAAACCCTCTCTTGTGAGCTCTGTCAGCCTGTTCCATGTGTAGGATTGGATAAAGAAGATGTGGTACAGATAAACAATGGAACACTACTCAGCCATAAGAAAAGACAAAATACTGCCATTTGTGACAACATGAATGGATCTTGAGAAAGTAAAATAAATGAGTCAGAAAAATCTATGAATCATATGATTTCACTCACATGTGGGATAGAAAACTGAAACTTGTGGACACAGACAACAATGTGCTGGTTACCAGAGGAAAAGTGGGGTGCTGGGGGGATTGAAGGAGGTCTAATATATGGTGATGGAAGATGGTTTGATTTTGGTGGTGGGCACACAGTGAAATGAACAGATATCTTATCAGAGAAATATATACTCAAAACCTATGTGAGTCTATTAACCAATGTCACCCCAATTAATTTAATAAAAATATTTTAAAAATGGAAAACATGCTTAAGCAACCTAGACTTGTACTTTATAAAGTAAATGACCAATTGTAAATTTAGATGGAATGTCTAATATGTTTCAGTTTTGAGGCATTTATAGCTTGGATTCATTTGAAGATGAAAATAAACTCTTGCTCCAACAATGTGGGTCTATGCTTATGAAATTAATATGCTAGTGAATATCTAAAGCTACTGTTCTGAGTAATGTTAGCATATGTTTAGAAGCAAAGGAAACATATGGTGCATTAGTTTTGGAGGGTGGGAATTATACTTATTTTTATATTACTAATTTTTAAATGAGTAGTATATTACGAGGTGATAGTTTATCTAACTTCATATGATCTAACCTTTAACTGGAACATAATCAACAAAAGAAAAAAGCAAACAAAATATAACCAAAGACATTGAAATTGACAATCTAACAATAGCCAGAGGGAAGCGGGGAGGGCACTGTGGGGAGAAGGGTTTTCAGGAACTACTATAAAGGACACATAGACAAAACCAAGGGGGAGGGTGGAAGGAAGGGAAGGAGGTAGGTTAGGCTAGGCTGGGGGGAGTGGTGGGGAAAAAATGCAGACAACTGTAATTGAACAACAATAAAGTAATTTATGAAAAGAATAAATAAATAAATAAACTTTTTTCTAGGAAAACAAGTGTTATGATGCATTATGTAATTAAGGGAATTATAGTTGGCAAAGAGATCAGTGCTTTCTGTTTATTCAGTACTGTTTAGTACCTAATATATCTCACTCCACATTTTTTAATTTGATTCTAACAATTTTTAATTGGATCATGACTGCCGATGTATACATATTGAAAGTAGCCAAACTTATACTGTGTATGATTTTCACAATGTGTCAGCTCTGTCAAATGGATGCATTGCACCATAAAAACTGGGACACAATTATTTTATTGCCAAAAGAAATTGTGATTCAGAAGTTATAAATAAAAAGGAAAATGACAACATCAGACTGAAAAAAGAGGTCTTGAAATCTATGTTGTATGTTTTGTTTTGCTTTTTTAACTTCAGAGTAGGTTTAGTCTGAATCAAGGCAGCTGCTCTTCAAAGGCTTTTCATAAGTGATGTCAAGTAATTTCAGTTGAATTGAACTGCCAAGTTCAGGAGACGTATTGAAGGTATCGGGACCCTAAGGACACTGCAAACTTCACTACTTTCAAAACAATTTAAAGTATATTAACATCAAACACTGGGAAATGCAGGTGAGTGATAGCATCAGAGGAAGATTTGGGGGCTACGATTCTTGACTTTCCTTTTGAATTGTTAGTTGTCATTGAACAGTTATGGATAGCCTGTGTAAATGTATTTTCCAACTTCCAGAAATCCAGGTTTTACTTTTTTCTTACAAATTAAATACTGAAAGGATTGGTGGTGATTTAGTTACCCTGCTTAAGCTGTATTTGCTTTTTTAATGAAAGAAAGAGAACAGGTCTTAAGTGAGATTTTTGACGAGCTTACCACCTTTCCTTTTCCACAGTGTCTTCTCCGTTCGGAGCAGCATTCTCTGGACACCTCTATTTAGAGGCGTTTCTTAGCCTCATGCACACAAATTTTACGAAATCCAACAAATAAAAGAGTGGCGAACACTTGACTCTGCTTCCAGAATGTGGGATAAACTTCAGAGAAATAGTTCTCATGCAGCCTGTATATACTCAAGGGACATGCAAGTGACTAGGAAGAGCTTTTAAACCTTCTGTGTTTCATTATTAAATAATTAAAACGTCCTATACCTAGCTATTTCAAAACCATGAAGCTACCATTGCAAGAGGAAATGATTTTGTATTAGTTAGAATTATCCATCTTTACTATGATAGAAGTCTTTTTTATCCAACAGGACTAAGAACTGTAGGTGGTAGATTATTTTTTTAAGGTGAATACAGGGCAAAGAATGAAAAAAATATGTATAAATTGCACATTTTGCACATTTTCCTTAACTTTTGGTTTTGCTAAACACTCCATGTAAGAGTGTAACATGCCTTATGACTGAAAGTTTGTGCCCTTTGATTTATATCTCCCCATTTCCCTTTCTCCTAAACCCCTAGAAGCTACTATTCTATTCTACGTACTATGAAACTGGCTTTCTTTTTAGGTTCTATGAATAAGTGATGCCATACAGTATTTGTCTTTCTCTATCTGATCAGGTTACTATACTTGTTGGACGGACTCAAACACACATTCTTATGAATTCTTATAGTTTTGCTTATGTGGATTAGGTATGATTGTCTATTGTATTTTATTAATAGATATGCAGCGTAATGATATAATCCAGAGGATCTCTTGAACTCCAGGCATACTGCCCACCCCCCACTCCCCGTACACAGAGGGCCAGACAAGAATGAAGAGAGAAGGAGACTGCTCCAGATTGGTAGATGGAAGGTTTAATAAGCAAGGGCACTTACTTATGAGGCTTGTCTTGGGTGATTGCAAGATGAGTAGATCTCTGCATCTACCTGCAAGAATCTTAAAAGTTTATGTAGGGGCCTTTACTGGCTTCAGTCACATATTCAGCCCAGATGGTTTTAACAATACCTTACTCCCCCAGGATTGTATCTGTAAAACTGTCTACTGCTGTGAGAGTGGTGGATAGAAGGTGCATTCCAAGGGTGGGGAGGGGTGAGGAGTCTCCCGTTGCTTGGGTCCAAGTTAAGGGTCAACCTGCTGTCCCAGCGTCTGAATAACCTCCTCCAAAGCTTTAGTGAATCTACAATGCTACTTTATGTTGGCAATAAAAATCACTATCCTGAAACAAAATATTGATTACTTAATTTTTTTCTTTGAATGAAACGTTACAATTGAAATGTTAGGCTCTTCTGTATCCTTCTAAACAAAACTGTTGTGGAATTTTTCCACAACACTCTATTGAATACTAAGGCCTCTAAACCTCCAGGAGGGATATTGCCCCAGCCCTGAAAGATACTGCCTCCTACTCAGTGCTATAATTGAGTCTTCAAAAGGCTACTCCACCATTCTTTTAAGCCAACTACTTCAGGATAGTAGTGAACATGGTTAGACCAGTGCATTCTAAGAGATTTGAACTGTTGCAACACTTTACTTGTTGTTAAGTAAGTTTCTTGATCAGAAGTAATGCTGTGTGGAATACCGTAACAGTGGAGAAGGCAACAGGTATCGTTGCAGGTATTTACATATCCAGAATAAAAGTGCGTTTTAGTAAAAACAAGTGCTGTCCTTTCCATGATGGAAATGGTTCAGTGTAATCAACCTGCTGTGTGGTAGTTGGCTGATAGCCCTCATTAATAGTGACATATCGGGCATTCTGTTTTGATATCCACTGATGGCAGATTCATACTCAATAGTGGTTGTAGTTAAGATGACCTTGGTGAGGGCAAGTCCACAATGCTGAACTCAGGTCTGACTCCTATTGTTTTCAATGTAACCACTTTGTTCATGAGCTCTTTTGGCAATGGCAAGAGTGCCTAGAGAAAGAGACTGGTATCCATAGGATATCCACGGTTATCCTACCCACTCGATATTCAAACCCTCCTTACTGAACTCATCTTTTGGTTAACATTCACATGGAACACAAATATTTCACATCCTTTGCTCATTCATGGAGCTCTGTCCACAGACTTCTTCCCCAGACATCCTGGTTATACATTTTCTGAATACGTTCCTTCCAAGTCCCTGACTATCTAGCCATATGATGGATCATAGGCCATAAAACAGTATATAATCACGTTCTTAGCCATTTCTGCTTCCAAGAGAAATGAACAAACAGCTGCACCCCACAGAGTTCTACTCATTGAGAGGATTTTCCTTCATTGCTGTACTTTAGGAATATGACAGAAAGGGACTGTGGTGTATCAGCTGTCCATTTCTGGGTGGGGCATGCATTTCACACAGAACCATCTGCAAACCAGGCCTGAGTTTCTTTTTCTCCCCGTCGACCAGTTGTAGGGAACTGCTAAATAAAGCTATAAGTGTAGACTAAGAGAGAGAAGGTAACACAGAAGGAACAGGGATCATAGGCATTTGGGCCACTCCTTCATGTGCCTTCCAGCCTATGGAACCTGAGCTTACATCTACCACTTCCATTCAATAATGGAATACTGGTGAGCGTGCCCAGCTTTATGAGTGTGTGTGTCTTATAACCCCCAGTTCACGAGCAGCAGCAGCTCAGTTTGGCTGTAACTTGATGTTTATGGTTAAGCCTTCAGTCTCTAATAAGACCCAGTAGAAGGCAAAAGCCATATCTCAAAAGTTATTCCCAGAGGATGGCTGGATTTTGCTTCAAAATCCTAAGTACCTGTACTGTATTTACTCATAGAGATCTGCCAAAGGTTCCTGAAAACTTTCCCCTTAGTAAAGAATAGTAGACTTTTAAAGAGTTGCATAAGAAAGCATTACCTGGCCCTGGCCAGTTAGCTCAGTTGGTTAGAGGGCCATCCTGATATGCCAAGGTTGCAGGTTCTACCGCAGTCAGGGCACACATAAGAATCAACCAATAAATGCATTAAGTGGAACAACAAATCTATGTATCCCTCTGTCTGTCTCTGTTTCACCCCATATATAATCAATAGAAACAAACAAACAAACACATAAACAAAGCATTACCTTCTCCTCCAGCCTTGTTTGGAGTAGCCCCATGACACTCATGGATGAAAATTTTCTGCCGTATCTCTGTAGGACTGTGCAAGGCCACAGCCCGTCACAGAGATGCCCGTGGAGTGCACCCCTTCTGCACCCCTCTCACAGGATGCCAGCAGCTCATGTACCACGTACAACACAGACAACCCACGCATCACACAAGCTCAAGGTGACACTATAGTGAATCAGGCTGGCGGCAAAATTCCTGTTCCCAAAAGGGGCAGGGAGGGACTACCCTTCAACTTTTATTGGAATTTTCTCTATATTTGTTGTTTTGTACCTGGATATTTCACTCAACAAAATATCCTGGACATCTTTATGGGCTAATACTTCCAATTCAATTTATATAACATCCTCAAAATAACAAAATTACAGAGGATACAACTGAGTGGTTGCCAATGGTTATGGATGAGGTAGGCATAAGACGATGGATGTGATTATACAGAGGTATAATGAGGGAGTCCTTTTTCCTTTTCTTTTTGTGGTGGAATAGTTCTGCATCTTGATAGCTCATGATTACATGTAACTGAATGTCCTGGAACTACACGTACACTGTGCCAACACCAGGCGCCTGGTTTTGGTATTACACTAAATGTATACAAGACGTAACCAGTGGGAAAAACTGGGTAAAGGGTACACTGAACCTCTCTACCACCTTTGTGAGTCTCTAATTATTTCATAATAAAACATCTAAAAAACATTATAGGGTTTATAACTAAGACGATTACCATAGAATAGTTTCTCAGGCCTATGGAGCTCTCGTGAATAATTTTTATTTTCTATTAAAGAACATGTAGACGATAAATTTAAATTATTTTAACCTACCTAGTATTTAGGATTCTATTAAGGCAGCCCTAAGAAACACATACCATGTCATAATTAACCACACTGAAGGATCCAATTTTATTTTTAAATTTGTAACTATGTACACTGTGCCTCTAAAAAGATAAATGATTACTTTTTTGAAAAAGAAAATCATGTGCTCCCACCTGCCTTTGAGATGAGAATTTAAACGCAGGGCACAGTCAGAAACGGCCAGCCTCCCATCCCTGGAACCTGCTGCTCTGCATAAACCTGTCATGATCATTGATTATAATACCACTAAATCTGGAAAGGCCTTACTCTCCATGGGCAATTCATTCTAGGCAACTGTACATGATAATTTAAGTAAACACTTTGCCACTGTGTGTCGTGGACTAGTGGTGTGTTACCCTTTTGTGTTCATTGGCTCCTCACTGATTCAATCTCAGCCCTGTAAAGTCAGTCGGAGATTTCCTTGAGAGTGTTTTTTTGTTTGTTTGTTTTTTTCTACAAGCACTCGGTGCATAGCTTACAATTTCTTAGATTTAGACAATAATATGCATTAATTAAAAAAAAAAACTTTGTGGTTGTTCAATTACAGTTGCCCTCCTTTTTCCTCTGTTACTCTCCCCTGAGCTGCCAAGCCCCCTCTCCCACATTCAATCCTCCACCCCATTCCCCATTGTCCTTGTCCATGTGTCCTTTATACATGTTTCTTGACTTGACCCTTCCTCTCCTTTCCCCCATTATCCTCCTCCCTACTTCCCTCTGGTTACTGTCAGTTTGTTCTTTATTTCTGTGTCTCTCATTATATTTTGCTTGCTTGTTTGTTTTGTTGATTAGGTTCCACTTATAGGTGAGATCAGATGGTATTTGTCTTTCACCACCTGGCTTATTTCACTTAGCATAATGCTCTTCAGATCCATCCATGCCATGCTGTTGTGAAGGGTAGGAGCTCCTTCTTTCTTTCTGCTGCATAGTATTCCATCATGGAAATGTACCACAGTTTTTGATCCACTCATGTACCAATGGACACTTAGTTTTCTTCAAGCACTTGGCTATTGTAGATTTTGTTACTATGAACATTGGAGTGTGTAGGTTCTTTCAAACTGGTGTTTCAGAATTCTTAGGGTATAATTCCACCAGTGGAATTGCTAAAGAAAAAATCAGCAAAATTAAAAGGGAACAAATCATGGGAAAATATATTTGCCAATGAAACCTCGGACAAGTATTTGATCTCCAAAATAATATACATTCTAACATGTGAGGAAAGGACCATAAGTTCTTAGAATCTACCAAATAGTCAAGGTTGAGATATGGCAGAGCTACAAACAATAACACCCAAGATAAACAACCAAACACACTGTAATACTCTTCTATTTTTTTCCTAAAAATTCTTATAGAAATTCTATTAATGCACTAACACTTTACTCAGTGTCTGAGATTTT
Organism: Tonatia bakeri; assembly: GCA_004024845.1. Taxonomy (NCBI): domain Eukaryota; kingdom Metazoa; phylum Chordata; class Mammalia; order Chiroptera; family Phyllostomidae; genus Tonatia; species Tonatia bakeri. The sequence continues at coordinate 335,160 of PVIA01000854.1, forward strand.
AGGAACACCAGGAAAGATAACTGAAAAGGCAGCACAGTGGTTGAGGACATGAACTCAAACAGGTCTAGCTAAATTCTTGCCTTCGCCACTCATGAACTCTGTGCTCTTGGCCTCACTATGATATCAGCTGTGCTTCAGCTCCCACCCCCCATCTATAACATGAGAATAGTGATACTATACTACCTTTCTCATAAAGTGTCTATGAGAAGTAAATGAATGAATACTAAAAAACATCTGGAAATTATAAAGTACTAGATAAATGGTTTTGAAATAGAGAATAAATATGTAAATAGGAACCAGACACTTTATTGCCTGTTTAATTTTTCCCCAGATAAAACTAAAACCTCCAACCATGCTAGGAAGATAAATCAGTTTATTGCAAGCTTTCTAATTTCCATGTTTGCAGTCCCATGTGTGTGCCTTCTTCCACAGATCTAGAACCTGGGCTGCAACATGTTTGAGATATGCAGTTTTTAGGTTTAGAGTGTCTATATTGAAAGCACACAAGTCACTTTGCTTCATGCACAGTGTTCGGCCATGACAGCCGTGCCCCAACCAGGCACCACTGTATTTGGACATCAGACAGGATGCTCTTTTCATTAGGAAAATGTAAGGGGAATCCCATAATTGCAAGAAGCTAAATCTCTTGGAGAGGAATTTCTAAGTCATATTAAATAAATACATTTCTAAAACATTAAAAGTATTAAAGAATATAAAAGATCAGAATTTAGGAAACCTTTCTATCTTTTTCTATAAATGAAGTAATGGAGCTAAATTATACTTGAGTTTATCAATCTGGAGAGAACTAGAAGATACAATAAATCCAAGACAATTGTTCAGCAATATAAACATATATATCTTCATCCACTCTTAAATGATGCTAGACACCATCCAATTTTGACTAACTAGGGTGGATTTTTAATGTTTGGTCAATGGAGAAACTATTTTTTGTGTGAAGTGCATGGAAGTTAATTTGAACATAAAGTCAGGCAGCTTGACCCTCAGAAAGTTTATTAATATTTGAGAATTTGTTCCTGTCCATGAGTGGAGATAACTACTAGATTAAAAAAGTAACCTGCCTAGAGTGATCCATAAATGTCAAGAGTAATCTGTCAGTGTGATAAGTTCATGGGGTTATTAGGCCCATATAGACCTGTTGTTCTGGAATAAACACTGATTGCTAACCTTGTCCTATCACTGAAAATTCACCCAGAAAACTTGTCAAAGCTATGCATTTAAGTTATATTTTAGTCTTATAGTGTCAATTTTTTTATGCTTTTGGGTCCAGGCAGCTAAAATGGGTCCCATTCTTTTATATAACAGCCTTGGGACCAAATGCATTTAAAATATAGTCCAAGTTGACTCATAAGCAATACTTCATAATCATTCTCAGAAGTGCATCTTAGGTGAAGACATGAATATTCATACTGAATGTGATGGAGAGAGATTGCATATAATGATAGATTTCATTTACTGCTTTTTGTATTGTAATAAATTCCTAAAGAAAATGAGGTAGAGTTGGCAGATATTTTTAAAATGTAAAACAAGCGTTGTGAAAAAAATCAGACCACAGTAAAAGCAGTGCTTATGCAATGCAGTAAAATGAATAGGGTTTATTCTGTGACTTTGATTGGAGATCTTGAAGAAGAGAGTACGTCGATGTTGTGACTAAGTTAATACTCAGTAAAAGAAAAAAAGGTAACAGCTGAGTAAGCATCAAGCAGGTTTCTCAAGTTACAGAATTCCTTCCGCAGACCTCTGCTATTCTCTCTCACCATCCCTTGTGTCTACGTGAGCTGTCTTTAACTGTGTTCTAACGAGCGCAGCTTCTTCAGGTTCAGCTAACCAACCACCTGTTTTATCACAGTGTCTACAGTAATATTTTTCCTTGTTCACAATACTGTTTTTTTCATCATCACTGTCAATCATACTCACTTATTTCCTTATTATTTTACATATTTAACTCCAATTTGGTATGAATTTGTCAATCCCCAACATTGCTTTTTTGTGTCTTCTTCCAAATTAAGTATGTATGTGGCTAATAAACTTGTGGTTGAAATAATACATCTTGATACTGCTTCAGATGGCAAAAGTTCTCAAAGGTCTTAGAATTCAGATTCTCTTTGAAACATCAGTGTACATTAAAACCTCATTCCCATCTGTGTAAGTGTCATTTCCAAGATCAAATTCCAACCCTCAGCTACCTGAAGGCTGGGAAATAAATTTCCTTGGTCATGCAACTGTGTCACAGATGCCATGTTTAGGGAAAACTAAATGTTGAAAACATTATTTTACCTGAAGTTTAGTCTGGCTATCCTGTGGTGAGCTTATGCCATTGGTAAAGAGTGGTTATTCATCAACTAAATAATTTTCTCTGATGTAGCATGTATTCTGCATTGGATAGCAGTATACACAAAAGTTGTTCGAGAGTTTCAGTGGCTGACTTTTCAGAATTAATGGCCTTTATGCTGTGAGGACCTGCGGCCAAGGACAGTCAAACTTGTTTCAGCACACACACTCTGATGATGTTTTTTGCTTAGCCACGTTAATGTTGCTTGGATCCCTTCCTTCATTCATTTACAGGAACTTAGCCCTAGTAGAAGGCTGCTCCTTAGCCCTGGAAATCATTCAGAATTATGGCTTCCATCACACATTATTGAAGCAAAATATTTAGTGTAATTTTGGCTACTTCATAAGATCATTTTTACTCCATATTTTTACTTACTTTGTACTATAATACTTCCTACAATTCCGCAGCCAACCTTTTGAAGTGAGTCACACTCACTTCAGACTTAAGTTTTGATTGTATATATGTGCTTGTTTCATGCACAAATTAATTGGTGGTCTTTGATATATTTTCACTTTGTCAAAATTGATCTTAATATGGTAAATCCTGTCTTTTCCATTTGTCAAATCCTTTCCATTATCACATGGTCAAGAGCTTCAATTTTCAATTGATGGACTTACTGTTTTTAATTGTTTCTATCGCACAACTGTCTTTATAAGATATTGACAACTGTATTTGTGCTTTTTAAATTAAATGTGTAAATATAATAAACATATAGTAGCTTCTGACCACATATTTTTCAGTAAATTGCCTTATTTCAATAACTTGTTTAAACTTCTGTAACAATTTTTCAGCTTTTCTATTAAAATATTTTAATGTTGCAAAGAATGCAGTGAAGCCGCTGTTTTAGACTCACCTGGCCTCTAGAGAGGTTTAGGAATCTCATGGAATCCATTGTTTTCAACAGATAATTCAGACAGAAAATAACAATCTGTATAAAGACTAGAATCAGCATTTTCTACTTTTACCCTTGTCATAAAATGCCTAGAGGACCCTCACAGCCACATCGAGCTTTTGGAACTGGTTCACCACAGCCTAGGACAAACGTCCGTTGTCTCTTTGGTTAAAAACAAACATGTATGAATGAACCATGGACATGGACCACGGTGTGGGGATTAAATGTGGGAGGGGGGGTTGGCTGGGTGAAGGAGGACAAAGTGGGGGAAACTGGAACAACTGTAATAAAATAAACAAGATCAATTAAAAAAATAAAATAAAATAGATGCTCCTTTTCCTTTTGCTGTGATCATTTGCTTATTTTGACATTTTCACACAGTATTGAAACCCAGTGTCCTGGCTTCTCACACACACAAGGCACAATCACCAAACAGTGGAGTTATGGGAATGACTGGTGGGAGTACGGAAACGAGCTCACAGCTCGCTCACACAGGTTCAATTCAGGTGTGGCTGCCAAGTGCGGACAGCGATCTCAAGGGGTTTCAGTGGTTTTTTTCTAACGTGGGGAATGCACATGCAGTGTTATAGACCTGTATAAATAATTGGAATGGCCTGGTTCAATAAATTATCAGATTCAGAGATACAATATTTTTGTTTTTTGTACTGTTTGTAGGTTAAAAATACAATTTAATTATTTAGGTAATTGAAATTATTCTCTAAACATAATTTGGCAAAAACTCAAATAAAAATTATTTCTTATGTATTATTAATTAGAAACTGACATAGAGCTTTTCTCCATCAAAATGTCAATTTCTATTCTTTGTTTTGGTTGCAATATTCATACAGAAATTATTTTTGAACACTGAGAGGAACATTTATTATTATTCAATTAGAACACAGAAATCAGCTGATCAAAATTATAGTCACTCCTAAACTCTGATAGAACCTTTGAATTATTCTTTTATGTGTAGCATAACTAATACAGAGATCATCATAGATTTCTGATATTTCAAAAACATACTTTAGTTTCAAATAAAAAATCCAGTTAAATAATTCCTATTTGTAGACATTTTTCTCTCTCTCAACAACATAAATTAAGAGAGATGAACACTGGATATTCATATCTCTAAAATTTGCAATAAAAACAATTCTGAAACTTAATATTCTACCCTTTGGTTGTATAATGTAGTTGGGGTATAATATCCCTGAGGGTTAATTTTAGCATAGGGAAATCAATCTGACTTTTTATTGACAAATTAATATTTTAGAGGAAAGATATTTTACCAATGATACATGAAATTACATATTCAATTTAATATAAACTACCTCCTACTTGCTGATACTCACTAGCTACCTTTTCACATGACTCTCTCTCTCTCTATTGTTTCAGCTACACTGAATTTTTTTCTGTTTTCAAACACATCAAGAATTCTCCAAACATAGTGCATTTATGCTTACTCTTTGCTATTTTAAATCTGGACAATTCTTTTCTCAGAAATTTATATGAGTCACCATGAATTTTTTTTTTAAATCCATGAAAACATCAGCCAATGAGATAATTTTTTCCTGGTCATCATGGATAAAGGAACACACTCTGATCTCATTCCCTCAGTTTCACTTTCGGTAACTCCAATCGTTTGTTTACCAATTGTCCCGGGTTCACCCTTCTCATGGCACTTAATGTAGGTGCATCAGAACAGAAGAGGGCAATTTACTATTTATTTCTATGTTCCATGGCTTCTGAAGACTTCAAAATTGAAATTAGTTTTTTTAGATTTTTCTGGACACATTTTGTATTTACATTTAAGTTTTCATAGCAAAGAGGAAAGTATGAAGATAACATATGCAAAAATATAATACATGAACTAATTTTTATTTAACCAAAAATAAAAATGTATACAACACCTGCTACGTGGCAGGCATTGTCAAAAATGCTTTAGATATATTAATTTATTTACTCTCCATAACAGACAAAAGAAAAACAGCTCCTAACTTTCAACAATTGTCTAGCAACTGCTTGGTCTCAGTTTTATTAACCACAGTGCCAGTAGTTTTTGGTACAGAATACTCCATATTATCTCATTAAAGTAATACATTTTTTAAAATAACTTTTTAACTGTGGTATGCCTAACATTATGAATTACATGCTACTATTCATTTCTCAGGGGTTAAATTCACTAATTTGTTGTATCAGTGAACTTGTAAAAGTTCATTGAATTTGACAGATGATAAATAACTATAAATCTTTCTATAAAACATTATATATCATCATATTTTTATTTTTTATTTAAAATTATTTATGCAACTGGAATTATAGGGAGTACTGTCCAGATGAAGGACTATAGCAAATATTTATAGACTAATTTCACTTAATTATAGCTGAAAGTGAGACATTACTCTGTATTTAAAATATATTCTTCTCTGTATAAATAACTGACAGAAATGTTATAGCCATTCAGTAAATGAATAAGCCTGTCAGTGTGTATATAAGGCAGTGGCCAAAGTGGATAGTTATTACAATCACAGAGTTGACTCATTCCTTTGGTGGAGAGATGTGGATATAACTCCCTTGATAGAATTCCTTGCAATTCTTATTAAGACAAGCAGAAATTTTTCATATGGATAAAGACAAGAATATACCCCAAAGATTTGTGCAGAATTTTTTTAATTGCTAGAAATTGCTGTTTATGTAGTTTAATTGATTTTTAAACAATGAAATAGTTAAAATATAAAGACTTCACAATCTGTGAAGCTATATAAATACAAGAATCTTGTTATACTTCTTGGAGAACAGTTTAGTTTAATGATATGAGCTTCTAAATTTTCATAGTAACTGTTAAAAGAGTTAACAGTTTTGCCCTAACCACTACTGGCAGTTTCACAAGTATAAATTATATTTCATTCTAATGAGTTTTAGGGTCAAATATGACTTCATAATAACATTTGATAGTATTATTCATAAATGAATTTGTTGACTTTTGTAGGAGAATTTTTTTATATTGGCTGCTTTTCAAGAAGTTCTAAAGTCACTTTGATTAACCTTAACAAGAGTTAAGTATTTCTTTAATAAAACTTTTCTCAGAGATTTAAGATTTTCATAAATAAATTCAGAAGCAAGTCCAAAGCAAGCCATTATTTTCATAGGTTACATCTAAATTAATAAGAATATCACTTATTATGTTCATATAAAATGGCAATCAGTTATATGTGTGATTTATTAGTTTTATTAGTGATGAAATTACCTATTAGGCAAAAAATCTAACTTCTGAACATGTATTATAACTTCAAAACTTAAAAATATTTTGTGAAGTTGTATTGAGGCATCAAGTTCACTGAGTCAAATAATGTTGTTTCCTAATGATAAAATAGCATTTAATCAATTTGATGCAGTAAAATAAAGTAAGAATGTTCTTTGACATTCTTAAAAGAACAAAATAGCTTTGAAATCTAACTTTGAAGTCCTGTAGCAATGATAACTAATTGATGAACTGATGGTAACACATTTATGTTTTATGTCAATTTACGAGGTATTTATAAAAATTAAAATAGGGCAAAGTGATTGCTAAAATAAATACTGAGAGTTTACTCTCAGGTATGCTAATTATTCCTAAAATGTATTTATTAATAAATATATATTAATCCACAAATCATGTAAACTTCTCAGTTTTTATACATAGATTAGTAAGGATGAATTAAAACTATGTTTGTTCACTGATGATGTGATTGTCTATGTATAAAATCCCAAAGAACTAACCACAGCAACAAAAAACCTAGAATTAATGAGAAACTATAGCAAAGTTACAGGATAAAATTTTAATACATAAAATTCAATTGTGTGTATGCTAGCAATTAATAATAAAAACTTAAATTGAAACAAAACACCATTTACATTAGCCCCACAAGATACCTACTTAGGTATAAATTTAACAAAACATACACAAAATCTTTATGTTGACAATTATAGAACTGTGGAATCTAAAGAATAATAGAAACAAGCAGAGGAGAAAGAATAGACGCAGAGAACAGACTTCACAGCTGCAGACGGGAGGGGAGTTGGTGTTTGGGTGAAAAAGGCGAAGGGCTGAGAAGCATAGATCAGTGATTACACGATAGTCCCAGGGACGTGAAGTGGAGCACAGGAAATACAGTCAATGATATTGTAATAACTGCCTATGGTGCCAGGTGGGTGCTGGAAATATTGTGGAAACACTTCGCAGTGTATGTGATTGTCTGACCTCCACAATGTAGATCTGAAATGGATACAAAATAATATTGAATGTAAACATGTAATTGAAAAAAATTTCAAACTAAAGAAAGATGAAATAAATCAAATATATACACACACAAATATATTATGGCAGGATATCGAATGCTTTTGGATAGAAAACTTCAATATTGTTAAGATGTTAATGCTTCACAATTTGACCTATATATTCAGTGCAAACCCCAGCAAATTCCCAAGATGTTACTTTGTGATTATATAAAAAATTGATTTTAAAGTTTACTTGGAAATGCAAAAGATCCATATTAGTTAACATGATAAATTAAAATTAAATATTCTTCTCCAAGAAAGATAGTGTTTACAAAATAAAATGACAAGCCACAGACTAGGACATAATATTTATAAAAACATGTCAGATAAAGGACATATGTCCAAAATATACAATGAACTCTTAAAACTCAATTAAAAAACCAACAATGTAATTAAACAAATGTACAGTTTTCTGCCTTTACTCCCCACATCTCCCCCCCAAAATTACAAAAAAGGAATAAAATCAAGAACGAAGATGAAAAAAATGGGGAAATGATCTGAAAAGATGCCTCATCGAAGAAGATATGTAAATGGCAAGCAAGCATAAGTAAAGATGCTATCATATTTCATTAAAAATTGCAAATTAAAAATAACAATGACACTGCTATGCCCCTATTAAAAAGGCTAAAACCTAAAATATGGAGAAGACCAAATGCCGGTGAGGGTGGAGTGACAGGAACTCTTCTTGACTGCTGGTGGGAGCAGAAAATGACATAGACACTTTGGAAGAAAGTTGGGCCATTTTTTACAAAGTAGTCTTACCATATGAACCAGCAATTGCAGTCCTAGCCATTTACCCAAACAAGCTGAAAACTTATGTATACTTGAAATCCTGCACACAGGTATTTGTAGCATATTACAATTTATTCATAATTGCCAAAACTTGGAAGCAACCAAGATGTCCTTCAATGTCTGAATGGGAAAACAAACTGTGGTATATCCATGCAATAGAATATTACTCAGCACTAAAAAGAAATGTATTCTCAAGCCATGAAACTACATGGAGGAAACAAATGCAAATTGCTAAGTAAAAGAAGCCAGCCTGAAGGCTGCATGATGCATGATTCTAACTGCACGACATTCTGGAAAAGGCCAATGTATAGAGTGAGTAGAGATCCGTGTTTGCCAGGGGTTGGGAAGAGGGAGTAGGTTGAGCACAGGAAATTTGGAGGCAGTGAAGCTATTGGTATAATCCTATAATTGTGAATATTTGACATCATACATCTGGAAAAAGTCATAGAGCTTTTTACAAAAGTGGACTCTAATATAGCTTATATCAGAACCCTGTGTACTTTCTGCTCTTTTTTCTTTAAACCTTGATCCACTCTAAAAAATCAATGTAAAAAATTCAAAATATAGGCTATATATAAAAATGGTCATGATACAACAAAAGTATTTTTATTAAAAACCGATTGGTCAGTAACAGGGTAATAACTAGATTTCTATAGAATATTTGTAATAAGTCAATAAATAAATCCAAAATATTACTTAACAAAAATTAAAATCAAATACCAGGTGATAATTTGTAAGAGAATCATTTTTTAAGTTAGTGGATAGAGGTTATATTTCATCTAAAGAGTAAATGAATCATTACTGCATCATAACATTCATAGTAATGTGCATTTTAATATGATATTTTCACATATATATTCACATTTGACCCTCACAGTAATCCATTTGAAGTCAATTCTGTTTTACTTGAGGCTGTTGCTATTTCATGTATTTCAAAAGTGGATCCACTTTCAGTCTGGGAGAGTATGTGTAAATGCTGGTATCTGCCACAGCAAAGACTGGGAGTTGCATTTCTGGGAACAGAGGTGCATGTGCCCTCCTCACACTGCCTCAGTCTTCAATACGAAGTACAAGAGCAGAGCTACAATATCTCCAGTCTGTTTGGGAAAGGCAGGGGGTGTATAACACCATTGCTGGAACAGCTTATTGCACAGGTGAATTGCAGCGCTCGCTAGGTAACGTGTGCTTAGCAATATGTGCCATTTGTTTTTAAAGTTTCAGAATACCCCATTGAGTCCTTTAACCTTCCACAAGCTCCATTCACAGAAATATGTGTCACTATTTTAAAATGACTTCAAAACAAGAGCTTCTGTATGATTGCCTCAGGAAGTATCTACAATTTAAAACACAGCTGGTTTAATTGCATGCTGTATGCCATAACCATTAAATACACAAGTATCATCCTAAATATTTAAACATTATCTTTCCAAATCTTAAACAAACAAAAGGAAAAAAGAGGAGAGACTCCTCAAAATTTCAAGATAAAAAGTGATTTGAGTGTAGGGTTGCCAGAAAAAATATAGGGCGGCAGCCAAAATTTGAATTTTAAGTAAATAATGGGATTTTTAAGTATAAGTATATATAATGGAAATTCTTATATTAAAACATCATCCATTGTGTTTCTGAATTTCAAATTTAACAGGGTGTCCTGTGTTATTATTTCTTAAATATAACAACCCCATCTCATAGCAAAAGCCTCTTTATAGTACTCAACTTTATACTAAGTCCTGTTGATTAAAAATCAGTGACTTACAAGATCAAACCAGAATGTATTGAACTAGGTAAGTTTCTGGAAGTTAGAAGGGAGAGAGACTTTAAGACATTGGCTTATATAATTAAAAAGTCCGGTGGTCCAAAATCTATAGGGCAAGTCAGTAGCATGGACATTCCAAAAAAAAAAGAATGTGGAGGTTTTATTAGGACAAGTCAACAAGCTAAAAGCCCAAGCAGGGTCTCTACACTGCAATCTTGAGGCAGAATTTCTTTGGAAAACTTCAGTCTTTGCTCTTAAGGCCTGAATTAATTGAATGAGACCCATTCACATTATGGGGGGTGAGGGTAGTCCGCTTTACTTAACATTACTGACTGTAAACGTTAATCACACCAAAAAAATGCATTCAGAGTAACATCTGGACAATGTTTTACTGAACAACTGTGTGCCAACGCTTAACTAAGCTGACAGCTAAAATTAATCCTCACACTTATCCGGGCACTGTTGTGAATAGGTTTTGAAGACGTAATTAAGATCCCAAATAAGCTGACGTTAAAGCAGGGAGACTATTGGGTTGAGCCTCATATCATTCCATGAGCCCTTTAAATGTGGGTTTAGCCACCAAAGAGGAAGTAAGATATATTTCAATCATGAGTGGGATTTGGGCCACGAGAACTTTTCCTTGGCTGGTTTTGACGCTAGAGTGGGCACAGGGCAAAAGGGCAGGCGGGCGTTAGGGGCTGCATGTTCCAGTTCACAGAAGGAAAGGGAAGACTTCAGTCCTACGACCACACGGAAATGAATGTTGAAAAACAAATGGATTAGTTTTCCAGTGGAATCTTCCCCAAAGCCTCCAAATGAGAAACCAAGCCTGGCCGACACCTCAATGTGCAACATAGAACCTCAGCCTGGCGTAGAAATAGGTGTTGTTTTAAGCCACTGAGTTTGCAGTAATTTGTCAGACAGCAATAGCAAACTGATACCTGCTTTTCATCGTTTATTGTGTTTACATTATTCTGAATTCCTATAGAGGCACTGAAAATGGTCTCTGTATACATAATATATAATATGTGTTATTAAATATCATATAATGCATATGCCATCTATATCTCTGTTTTTGGAAAATTTAGCATATATATTTTTCCATACCATGGTTTACTTATGTTCTCAATGAATACTAGATATGTTGCCTTCTTAGCTCATGGCTCTCTATACAGTGTATGATGGTTAACAGTGTAGCGTATGGAACCAGCCTGCCTGATTCAAATCCCAACTCGGCAACTTTAGGTAAGTTAATTTTTTGAGCATCGAATTTCTAGACACACTAGGACAAGGAGGTTGTTATGAGCATTCAACAAGACAAGACCTGTGAAAACACTGAGAACAATTCCTAGCCTGTAACAAGTTCTCAGAAATGTTAACAAACATTTCCTCTTAATTTTTTAAATTGCACAAATGATATACAAATAGTTTCTTCCGTCATAAAAAAACTACTACACAAATAAGTGTAAAAAGTGAAAATGTGCCCCTCAGTCTACCCACAAGCATGGTGTCTTACCTACATCAGTAGTACATTCTCTGCATTTTACAGCGTTAAAGTTTGTTGTTATGTCCTATAACCAGTCCTTCATATTTATTTGAAATTCTTACATATTTCATGTGTGAGTATCAGTTGATATTCTGCAATATGTAGTTAGCTTCTCAAATCTATCAGCTGTCCTATTGAAGTTTTATTTTTAATTCCATTGATTTATCAGATTAATTTGGAGAGAATAGTCATTTTTAACATGGTCATACTTTTTCATTGATTTTAATTTCAACACAGAATTATATTGAGTAGAATCTCAAGGGAAAGAAAACAATGTGAGTAAATAAATTAATAAATGAGTTAACAGTTGACATTTTTAAATGCCCCCCTATTAAAATGGGAAATGATTAATAATGACATATACATTGATCTCTTATTTACTAAGAAATCTATGCAAAAAATATGTGCACAAATCAACAATGTATTTTACCCTGTAAAGCCATTGGAAACTAGTGTTAGAAACCGAAGGCATGTTGACTATTGTTGCATTAGAAGAAAAATTAGGAAAAAATTATAGAAAAAATGTCTATTTTTGTTTAGCTTTTAAGACTTATTATTTTATAGTAATATTAGATTCACAGAAAAATTAAAAGGACTTTCCATATACTCCCTGAATGCAGATGTATTGCTTTTCCTATTATCAACATCCCCCACCAGAGTGGAACATTTGTTCAAATCATTAAAATTACACCGATGCAGTTATCACCCAGAGTCAATAGTTTACATGAGGGTTCACTCTTGGTGTTGTATACTCATTCTATGGCTTTTGACAAACGTATAAAACATATATCCATCCTTATAATATCATACAGAGTATTTTCACTGCCCTAAATATCCTCAGTACTCAGCCTATTTCCCCTCTGCCTCCCCAGCTTCTGACAACCAACCACTGTGACCTCTTTGCTGTCCCCAAACTCTTGTCTTTTCTCAAATATCCTATAGGTGGAACCATACAGCATGTCACCTTTTCAGATGGGCTTCTTGCATTTAGTAACAGGCATTTAAGTTTCCTCCATGTCTTTTCATGGCTCTATAGCTCACTTCTTTTTAGCACTGAATTCTATTTCACTGTCTGGATGTACATGGTTTATTTATCCATTTACCTACTGAGGACATCTTGGTTGTTTCCTAGTTTTGGCAATTACAAATAAAAGTTTGCTGTACAAATTTGTGTGCAAGTTTTTGAGTGGGCATATGTTTTCTAATCCTTCGGGCAGATACCAAGGAGAGTGATTGCTAGATTATTTGGGAAAAGAATGTTTAATTTAGATCAGTTTCGTATGCTTAGTTTGGTAATAAACCATCAGAATTCTAAAGCAGCTGTACCATTTCGCCTTCCCACAAGCAATAAATGAGAATTCCTGTTGCTTCACGTCCTTAACAGCATTTAGTGTTTGTTGCCAGTGCTCTGAACTGGGCCCATTCTAATGGCTGTGCAGCGGTTGTTTTAAATTGCATCGTTGTTTTGATATTCGTTGGTCTGATGGCACACAGGAGAAGCATCTTTTCAAATGTTTATTTGCCACCTGTATATCTTCTTTGGTGAGATGTCTGTTAAGATTTTGATCCATTTTTAACTGGGTTGTTTTCTCTCTTATTGTTGAGTTTTAAGTTATTTTTCTGTTTGGATAACAGGCCTTTACCTTTTGCAAATGTTAACCCCTAACCCATGGCTTGTCTTCTCATTCTGTTGACATTTTCTTTCATGGAGTATATGTTTTTAATTTTAATGAAGTCAGCTTATCTATTATTCCTTTCATACACATTGCCTTGGCTATTGCATCTAAAAGGCGTTGCTGAGCTCATTCAGGATTTCTCTTATGTTGTATTCTTGGAGTTTTATAATTTTGCATTTTAAATATAGGTTTGTGATCCATTTTCATTAATTTTTCTGAGGGGTGTAAGGTCCAAGCTCTGATAAAACCCCAGCAGATTAGACTCTGGTTAATTTAGCATCACGTGAGGACAGGCCTCATTAAGAACAGAGTGCTCCAGTAAATTCAAAATGGTTCATTTTCCTTTCTCTCTGCAGGAAGCAAGATGAGGCTTGTCTTCAAGATTTACTGTGGGAACCAGGCCACATGCCTGCAGGTTAGCCTCACAATACTGTGGGGAGACCCCCTTCGACTAGTTCTGGAGTTTTTAAATCTCAGAGTTGTCCACACAGAGCTCATCAAATACAGTTCCGCTTACCTACCCTGTGTTGGTTTCTGGAGCAGTTTCTGCTCTTGAATATCTGCCCTGGTATGTCAAGACTCCCCTCATTTACCTGTCTTGTTTCTCTAATAGTGGGGATCACACTTTGCCCTGTGTCTCCTCCTCCCTTATGGAGCCAAGAAAAGTAGTTGATTTTTCAGTCTTTTCAGTTTTAACTTGTTGTTAGGATGGAGTGCTAACCTCTGAGCTCCTTATGCATATAACTGAATTCCAGGAATTTCCAATATCTTTAAAATGTATTTTTAGAATGATTGAATTTTAATGTGTGTATTGTAACATAAGCAGTGAATATAGTGGATGAGCTATAAATTGTTCTGAAACGCATCTATTTGAATTTAAATTATTTTAATTATATAATGTGCCTGTTTGGGGGCAGAGCTTAAGCAAAAACAAAGTCATAAATTTGGATTCTTTTAAGTTTAGCATTCCATGGTTAAGAAAGTTTCCAGTGTTGGAGGGATATATGGTTTCCTAAGGAAATCCCTCCTTTGGTATGTGTTTTCTTCCTTCACCACATGGGTACTTACCACAACAAGGAGTGAGAGAAGTTATGTGTGAAATAAACACTATTAGCACCCTCACAGTTTGACAGTGGAAGAGCAATGAGTGGCACTGACACCTGTCTGATACTGAAAAAGTGGCGCTGGGAACCTTCTTACAATTCCAGCCCATTGATAAGATAATAATACCATAGATGCCCTGACTTTCGATAATACACAGAATAACTGGACCATAGATAATTTCATATAGGAGATATTATATGCAAAACACAGACCACATTGTGAAAACTTACAAGAATTTACCAATATTATTTTAAAATATTAATAATATTTGGAAAGTGTGAGCACAATTTAGAGGAAACTAAAAGGTTGAATGCGACTGTATTCAGAATGGGATAAAACACATCATTTAAAGTTGTATTTTTAAAATAGTAAGACTCTGCCCTGACTGGTGTAGCTCAGTGGATTGAGCACAGGTCTGCAAACCAAAGAGTTGCTGGTTTGGTTATCAGTCAAGGCACATGCCTGGTTTGTGAACCAGGTCCCCAGTAGGGGGCGCTTGAGAGGCAACCACATATTGATGTTTCTCTCTCCTTCCCTTCTTCTCTCTCTAAAACTAAATAAATAAAATATTTTAAGAATATAAAAAATAAAATAGCCTCTAATGGATATCAATAAATACAAATTTTATTTTATTTTTATTGACTGCTCAATTTTTATACATGTTTTTAAAAAGACCCTATAAAATAATATACAGCAACACA
>PVIA01000855.1:0-88366 GCA_004024845.1 Tonatia bakeri
TCAAATTCCGTTCTCCCATGCTGGGTGACGTGTTTACTGGAGACTGTTGTTAAGGCTGAAAACAGTGCCTGTCTGGCTGCCAGAACAGAACTCGGGCTGCCCAAGGCATGAAAAGTCAGTTGTGCATGTACTCAGTGGTTTCTATAGATGTATTTTTAGGTTCAATTATGAGAAATTCTTGAAAATGGCCTTAGAGAGGCAGGGACCAGAGCCATGATGCCTTTAGGGGAACCATTATATAAGAAAAATACCCAGTCTTATGAAATGTTTTTTTTTAACCTGGTGCACACCTGCCTTCCATCAAAATAAGATTCTATTAATGCACCCTACCAAGCTGAAAGTGAAAAAGTCTGATGATATGAACATTTCTCAGAATATAATTTTGGAGTGCTTTTCTAAGCAAGACACAAAATAGGAACCATGAATGTGAGATAGATAAACATCTACCCATCAAAAAATACCACAAAGTCCAAAGACAAACTGGGAACATATTATAATAGTAAAGAACAAAAGTTTCCTAATGAACATGAAAATACAATTCATGTTAGTGCATTAATGGCTAACCCGACTCAAATTTAAGAGTTATGAGATCACATTCTCCCCCAGTAGTTTGGCAAATACAGAGAAGTCTGACTGTGCCCAGTGTTGGCGAGGACATCAGGAGAGGCCCTCAGAGCGCTCTGTGGCCGGGAGTGAAAACTGAAGTGGGCTCTATAGGAGACGCTTTGGCTGCGTCTGTCAGAGCTTTAAGTGTACAGACCCTTTGATATAGTAATACTAGTTCTGAAATGTATCCAGCGAGCATGTGTGATACCCTAGAAATAGCTTTCCAGGAAAAATAATAGTCTCCTCACCAGACGTGTGTTGCTTTGGCAGCCAAAGACCCAAGGAGTGAATTAGCATTGCCTGGGGGAAGAAGGAGAGGGAACCGTAGAGAACATATCCTCGGTTTAAGCTTTCCAGGATGCTGGTCAAGCTGAGCTGGAGTTCAAAGTGAATGTACAGTTTTTCAAGTGAATCTCCACACAGAACTGGTCCATCGGGTTCTTAGTTGGAGATACTATTATTTGGAGGTACTATGTTTCCATATGGAGAGAAAGAACCCCTATGTACACTCACTCCTCTTGAAAAGAGTGGCATTTGAAACACTCCAGGATTCTTCCTCTTTGAATCTAGCCAATATTTAAATCTTTTTTTTTTCTCTTTCCCCCTTGATCCCTATGTTCCTTGACCCTGCAGCATGACATGGTCTTCACTCCATTCTGAGACCATGGTTTCCTTCAGATGTGACATGCAATTCTCTGAGCACATTTCCAGGCCCCAGTCCTGTGCATTCTTCCGTCCTCAGCAAATGCTGGGCTTCCTGTGGGCCTGGGCAGGATAGCATTCCACTGTCTCCTGCTCTGGAATTCCGAGGCCTTTGCAGCTTGTCTTCTGTGAATGTTTCCCTTCAATGTCACATCTGTCTTGGCCTGAGACAAATGGACATGGCAGATACTTCAAATGAAGCCACTGTTCATGTGTCCATTAAATTTTAGGCCTCAAGAGACCCAGGAAGGGTCAGCCTTTACTTCACTGCCTCTTCTCTGTCCTCACCTTTGCCTGTCCTTAGCTTTTTGGGTTTTTTTGTTTTTTTTTGGTAATGTCTTAATTTTATTTTTATTTATTTTTTAAAAGATTTTATTTATTTATTTCTAGAGAGAGGGGAAGGGAGGGAGAAAGAGAGGGAGAGAAACATCAATGTGTGGCTTCCTCTCATGCATCCCCTACTGGGGACCTGGCCTGCAGCCCAGGTATGTGCTCTGACTGGGAATGGAACCGGCGACCCTTTGGTTCACGTGCTCAATTCACTGTGCTACACCAGCCAGGGCTTAATTTTATTTTGAATAGTTTTCACACACAATACATTTATATGATTCAAAAGTCAAAGCTATGAAATAGGTGTACACAGAAGTCTCAATCCCACTCCCCTCCATCCCATTTCATTAGTTTCCTGTCTATTCTTCCAGTGGTTTGGGGGACAAATAATTGTGTGTTTGTGTGTGTATACATACAAATGCATATATCTTTAATATCTCTCTAGCTTGTCAGGAACATAGTTGAAGAAAATATCATTTTCTACCCCACCCTGGAACCTCATCTACAGGCAGGAATACACAAGCCAATATTAAGTTTAAGGCTTGTTAGAAAACCTTTGGAGCCTGATTTCTGTGATTCTAGAATTCTACTAAAAGTTGCCTATTTCTAAATATTTGCAGCTGGCATATGTACTCTGTTAAAGATACATATACAGTTGAAAAAGCAAGAACCTTCTCAATCTAGCAGATGGATGGACAGTAATAATACAGGAGGAAGATTGGAAATCTGAATGCTTTGAAACTAAGTCCGTCTACCTCCTTGGAAACTTCAGAATGTTTTGCTCTCAGGTATTCTGCCTCTAGACTCTTCTCTACTGATTCTCTTCGAGCAGTACTGTTCTCAGCTTACTCGTGGCCTGTTCCAGAGACTGCTAGTTGTCCTCCAGTTCACAGCAGAACCTTAGTATTTAGCTGAATACATGACCTCCCAGCTAAAGATATTTTCTGAACTCTCTTGCAGCTAGTTGTGGCCATGTGACCAAGGTATGGTTCAATAGGGAAGTACTATACACAACTTTGTCTCTATAGGTGGGGTTGTACTTCTTTCTTCATCCTCCTGCTTCTCGAACGTGGTTATGGGAGGGAGCTGTTTTGGACCATGTAACTGTGAGGATGGCTAAGCCACAGATGAAAGGAGCCTGGGTACCCAGCAATGAGGTGTTGCTCTATCAAGTCTGGACTATTTCTGTTCAGATTATTGTCTGGGATAGAAAATATCTGTAAGGGGAAAAAAAAACAAGATTGCTTATCTTGTTTAAGCCATTTTATTGCAAGTGATTAAATCTGTATATGTAATAGTTGAATCATTTGCTGTTATTTGCATGTGCAACTTTGGCCACACTTGGCCCCAAATAAATCTTACTTACAAGTGCAGGTACTCATCTTTGCCCCACTGACTCAAACTTTTAGATTCCATTTCTGCATCCCCATGAGAAGGAATCTGATTGGCTAAGTGTGAGTCAGCTATCTAACCTAGTCCAGTCATCTGTGGCTGGGGTTTTGGGTGGAATGGAAGAGGAGGAGGTCATGTGGTACAGAGAGTAGTCCTGTCCAAAGTTCGTCAATACCGAAGTTTCATTAATAATAGAATATGGATGTTAAGGTAATTATTGACATGCCAGAAACCCTGTGATGTAGTGCATATGTCCAAAAAAAACAAGCTTTTGGTGATTAAAAAAGAAAGCTTCTGAGATATGTTGGAGGTCAGGTAAGATTCAATCCAAACTTCCAGAATCCACTACTTGTAGGACAGTATAATGATCACTGAAAATAATAATCCTGCACAAATAAATAACTCAAATACCACAACACTCTCTAATTATGTTTTTCTATTGAATTGACAAAGCCTAAAAAGTATACCCATAGATATTTTTAGCTTAAATTAACCTGAGTTAACCAGAAAACTAATATATTCAGGTATTTCATACTCTGGGAAATTTAGGTTACTCAGGATTTTGCTGTCTGTGAAGTTTTTTAGCTGTGACATTTTCAAAATGGTTTTCTCTAATAATGTAATTAAACTGGGTACAGTAGGGACATTTGGCTCCCGTAATTTCATACTTCAGTACAAATGTCACACTTCATCTGTGTGACACACTTCGTCAATGTGAGATTACTGGGGTACACCTTCTGAGAGTCTCTTTGTCTTCAGCCGGGAAACCATTTCAGTTCCACTGAGCCTGTAAGAGTAGTGTTCCAAACATGTGTTCTGCTGACCATTGGACCCATAAGTACTCCAGGAAAAGAGGAGTTCCAGCGTGAAATAGATTTGGCAAGTTGTAGTTCCCTCTCGGACGCTTATCATGTTGTATGTAACTAAGGCTCTGAGACATCCTGTTGGAATGAACTGTATGACATCTGTTGGACGTTGTTAAATCCTGCGTTTCCCCAAGGTTTCACACTGTGGAAAAGGCTGCATGTGTGGATGCGTTAGCATTGGGAGGGTCAGATGCAGTAACGAGGCCTTGGATAGAATGATAAGAAACAGAGGTGAAAGTAGTGAAGTCAGAGGTGATGGTGCTCAAGAAAGACAAAATTTGCATGCTTGTAACCTGTGAAGGGCCATAGACATGCTTAGATACAGCTACACTTTGTTTCATGCACTGCATTTTATTGTGCTTCACAGTACTGCATTTTTTTTTCCACAATAGAGGGTAACACTCTCCATCAGCAAAAATACTACAACTTGCTGAAGGTTCAGGTGATGTTTAGCATTTTTTATCAATAAAGTATTTTTTAAATTAGGACATACATTACCTTTTTAGAGAGAATGCTGTGGCACACTTAGTGGATTACAGTGTAGTGTTAAATGATTTTTATATGCACTGGGAAACCCAAACATTCGTGTGTCTTGCTTAATTGTAACATTTGCTTTGCTGCCGTGGTCTAGAACTGAACCCATCATATCTCCCAGCTATGCCTGCAGAGCAGAAGGTGTGAAGAGACTTGTGCATTAATCATTACCACCAGAACTATGCCTGTGCCTAAAACATGGCCATTTGTAGACTTTATCATTTACAAGGCAGTTATATACGTAAATAAACTTTTACTTGCTCCTTATGTTAACCTCATGATTCAGTGTTAACTCTGTTTTGAAAATGAGAATGCTGAGTGTTAGAGTGACCAAGTCTGAAACGTGAGGACGCACTGCAAGGAGAAGATGAGGGTGAGAAGCTCTGCAAACACTAACACCCACATAGTTTTAAAAGGCTATCTTCAAATAAATTTGGAGAGGAACAATACACAATAGGCCATTGACCACACTAAAGGTCACTAGTAGGCAAACTCACTTTTAGATTTTGCCTGACATTTGTCAAACCTATTTGCCTGTGAGACCTTTGTTTAAAGTTATTTTTCCACATTAATTTCCTATTAACTTTCTGTGGAATATACTTTGAGAATATCTTCTCATTCCCATGAGCATTGGTTTCTTACCAGCCAAAAGCAGGAGTCGCTGTGGCCACAGCCCTCACATAAATCATGGCTTGTTAGTCCGGCTGCATTACACAGAGACGTCGGAGAAGTCCTGGAACTGGATTAAAGTTTACCTTTGTGGTTTACATAAAGAACACCCTTGCTAAGTAATTAGTATCAAATAGATTCCCTTCCCCACTGCAATTTGCCCTAATTATTCGGGAGTGACTTAGCTCATAAAGGTTTTTCTGTTGTAGGTCCTTTCCAAGAATTGAGCCAGGCCGATGCCTGCCACGGGTTGCTTGAGTATTTGGAATCTTATACACCTTCTGAAAAATAAATGGGAAGCATGGGCCAAACTTTAAAAATAAATATTCCAGATGAAAACAAATTGATAACCATACCCAGATGTTAATTCAGTGAATGCATCTCATGTAATGCCATTATAATGGCAAATTCCAAGTTTTGAGTGGCTAAAGTGGGGAATTTTTAAAGTCTTCCTGTCTCCAGTTAAAAGCCTCTGTTGGGGAGGCCCTGCTTCTTCAGTTGCCATATTTAAACAGACCAGTCTCCAAGCAGTCTATGAAAAGTAATTTTAAATACGTTGAAGAATAATTCCAGGAAAGGTACCTCACAGCATACTGTGAAAAGCAAAAACCAAAAGACATATAAGCCAAAACTTCACCTTGAAAGCAATGTGGGGGTGGGGAGGGAGGAGTTAATGCCATTTAATTTTTTTCTTGATTCATTTAAAAGGATTAAACATTCCTTTAATTCATATTCATTCTACGTGACTGAACAGAAGAGCAGTCACTTGAAAGGAATGTTTTTACACGTCAGGTTTTTAAACTTGTCCTAGCTTTATTGAGATATAATTGTCCTATATCATTGTGTAAGTTAAAGTGTACGATGCGATGAAGTGATACACATGTACACTGTCAAACCTTTCCCACAATAAGTTAATTAACGCATCCACCACCTCACGCAATTACCATTTTGTTGTGGTGGTGAGAACAGTAACACACTGCCACCACTGCGACTTTCAACGCACAGTCCAGTACGGCAGCTCAGTCCCCGTGCTCCGCCAGAAGATCCCAGAACCTACTCCTAACCGGAAATTGATGTCCTCTGACCGACACCTCTACCTTCCCACACCCCCTTGGCCCTGACATTTTGTTCTTTGTTTCTACAAATTCAGTGTTTTTAGATTCCACATATAAATGACATTACATGGTATTTGTCTTTCCGTGTATGACTCATTTTACTTAGCATCGTGCCCTCAGGGGTCATTCATGTTACCGTAAACAGCAGGATTTCCTTCTTTCTCATGGCTGAATAATATGCAATTGTATATAGACATATACATGTTTATCTGTTGATAGATATCCATTGTGAATAATGCCATGATAAACAGTGCAGATTTTTCTTCAAGATATGATTTTATTTCCTTTGGATATAGAGTAGTCCCCCTTTAACCACTGGGGATATGTTCCAAGCCCCCAGCGGATGCCTAAAACCGCAGATAATTCCAGACCATATGTACTGTTTTTTCTTACCTATACATACCATTCCACTTAGGTAAAGGGAAGCACTTTACAGCTTCCCTTCGGCATATTGCCAGCATGCCTGCTCTCAGGGCCGCTGGGTGACTAACCGGCAGGATGAGTACACCGGAGAGGCGTGATTCGTGTCCAGACTAGGATATAGCAGGATGGTGTGAGATTTCATCACTACTCAGAACAACATGCAATTAAAACTTAGGAATTGTTAATTTCTGGAATTTTCCATTTAATATTTTCAGACTTTGGTTAACCGTGGGTAAACAAAACCGTGGAAAAGTAAAATCACCGAAAGAAGCGACTACTGTATACCTAGGGTGGGGTTGCTGGATCATGGGGTAGTTCTATATTGAAATGTTTGAGGATCCTCCACACTGTTTTGATAGCAACCAGGCTAACAGGTGTGAGGTGATATCTCACTGTGGTTTCGTTTTGCATTTCCCTGATGATTTGTGATGTTCAGCATTTTTCACATACATGTTGGCCATGCGTAAGTCTTCTCTGGAGAAATGTCTACTCAAGGTCTCTTCCCATTTTAAAATTTAATTTAATTCATAATCATTTTTTTTTTACTATTGAGTTGTTTGAGTTTCTTATGTACTTTGGATGTTAACCCCTTATCAGATATGTGATTGATAAAGGTTTTGTCCCATTCTGAAGGTTGCCTTTTCATTTTGTCGGTTATTCCCTTTTCTGTACAGAAGCTTTTTATCTTGATGTATACCCACTTGATGATTTTTATTTTTGTTGCTGTGCTCTTGGCATTATATCAGAAAAACCATCTTTGACACCAATATCAAGGAGTATTGTTCCTATTTTTTCTTCTAGACATTTTATGCTTTAAGGTCTTATAGTTGATGTTCAGGAGTGGTATAAGATGGGAATCCATGTCACTCTTCTACATGCGAATGTTCAGTTTTCCCAGCACCGCTTATTGAAGAGATTGGCCTTTCCCCTCCATATATTTTTTGCTCCCTTGCCAAGTATTAGTTGACTCTATATGCAATGGTTTATTTCTAGGCTCTCAGTTCTGTTCTTTTGGTGTATTTGTCTGTTTTTATGCCAGTAACATACTGTTTTGATTGTTTGAAATCAGGAAGTGCAATGCCTTTGGCTTTGTCCTTTCTTAGGCTTGCTTTGCCCATTTGGGGTTTTTCGTAGTTCCATATGAGTTTGAGGATTGTTTTTTCTATTTCTGTGAAAACCACTGTTGGAATTTTGATAGAGATTGCTTTGAATGTGTAGATCACTTTTGGTAAGATGGACACTTTAACAATATTAATGCTTCTGCTCCATGAACATGGCATATATTTTCATTTATTTGTGTCTTTTTTATTTTCTTTCATCAATGTCTTATAGTTTTTGTCTTACAGTTCCTTGGTTAAATTTATTCCTAAGGTTTATTGTTTTTGGTGCTATTGTAAATGGGATTATTTTCTTTATTTTTCCAAACGTTCATTGTTAGTGTATAGAGGCACAAATTATTTTTTTTGTATGTTGATTTTATATCCTGAAATTTTAATGAATATGTTTATTAATTCTAACAGTTTTTTTGTGTAGTCCTGATGATTTTCTACACATGAGATTATAAATCAGCAAACAGGGACAAGTTTACTTTTTCCTTTCTGATTTTGATTTGGGCATGCAGTAACTGAGGGGCAGGGGAGCCCTGTGTGTGCTGGGATTTGGTGCTGGTAAGCACACTGCACTGGAGGCTGTGATTGGAGTTGGGCCAGCAGGGTGCAGGTGCAAAGCTAGTAAGGCAAGTTACAAGCAAGCACAGCAGTGCAAACCAGTGACAGAAGATAGGGCCAAATCCAAGCCCAGGAGCAGCTGCAAGAGCCCTGACTGCATGCACTCCTGTGGCTGCAGCATCCCCCTATGGGCATATGCACAGTCAGGAAGTTGGGCCAGGGCAATCCAGGTGACAGCCAGAGGATCCAGACTCAAGGTTACACATAACAGTGAGGGGAACTCCAGGCTTGTGTTTTGCACTCTCCCTGCAGCACAGGCTTGTGCTGGCTGCTGATGGGGATCCTGGGACTCTGGTCGGAGTAGAGCAGGTTAAAGAATAGGGCAAGGCTCAGGTTGCTGACAAAAACCTACAGTGTGAAAGCCTGGTAAAGTACTTGGGGCATCTGTGGTGACTGTGCTGGCCGTTGCTTTATTCAGGAGCCCAACCAACAGCTTTTGCCTGTTGGTTGGGCTCCTCTGCAGAGAGGGTCACTGGGAATCACGGTTACTTCTACTGCTTGGCTGATACTGGTATACCTGCTCTTCCTTGTCCCTAGGCATCTCTATACATCTCAGTCTTGCTGGTCTCTGGGTGCGTTGAAACTGAGTCCCTTGAAAGCCTGAGGGAGCTGGTTGCTAACATTGCTCTCCTTTTCCTGGCAGGGGGTGAACTCTCTAGCTGGGGAGCTCCCTCTTGGCACTGAGCAGTGCCGGACTGGGATGGGATGATGCAGGCAAATGGAAGTTGCCCTTCTTTGTTCTTCCCTTTCTTCAGTGTGCTGGTATTCTCACTCTGTTGTTCCACTGTGCTGCTGCAGTTTCTTACGTGGACTCTTGAGAGCTCCCAGAGCTATTTTTGTTTGTGGACTGCTGTCTAATTGTTGATATTTTGTGGGGAGATGGAGGCTGAGGTCTCTTACTTCATCATTTTGGTGACATTAACACCTAAATGTTTTAAAATAAAAATCCAGAGATTCATCATTTTTTCTATTTTGTTTCTTTCTTTTCTTCTTCCTCTTCCTCTTCTTCTCTGTCTTCTCCTCCTCCTCCTCTTCTCCTTCTTCTTCTCCTCCTCCTTCTTCTCCTCCTTCTTCTCCTTCTCCTCCTCCTCCTCTTCCTCCTCCTTCTTCTTCTTCTTCTCCTCCTTCTTCTCCTTCTCCTCCTCCTCTTCCTCCTCCTTCTTCTTCTTCTTCTTCTTCTTCTCCTCCTCCTCCTCCTTCTTCTTCTTCCTTCTTCCTTCTTCCTTCTTCTTCCTTCTTCCTCTTCCTCTTGTCTCCCATTCATAGTGACAGGGATAGAATGCTCCTCATTTTAAAGCCCCTCGACTTCTGTGAGCCTCAATTTTCTCATACCCAAGTGAAATGATTGGGCCAGAAGTATTTAAGATCCCTCTTCTATGATTTTAGTGCAATTTGTGCCCCATGGTGAATACTGAATAAAACTTGTTGAATCATTCTGGATATTTAGCCACATATCTGACCTCTACCAAGCACAGTAGTTCTGCCGTCTAGCAGACCCAGGTTAATATCATGGCTCCACAATTTATTAGTTCTGTAAACTTGAGCAAATTTCCCTCTCCAGGTTCTTGTGTCCACATCAATAATATAGATTTAAAAAGTGCCCCCATCACTAGGTGAGTGGAGGAGGGGACAAGGCAGCCACCACAATCCAGCCCTCAGCACGATGTCTGATACAGAGCAAGCACGCAATAAGTAGTTGTGGCTATTATTATATTAAAACACACTTGTAAGAAATAACTATGACTACACTGACTGGGGCGGCCCAGTTGGACAATCAGGACAAATGCCTGAGTAATGGGTTCAATCTTGATTGGGGCACTTGTGAGACGCAACTGATTGATGTTTCTTTCTCTCTCTTTCTGACTACCTTCCCTT
Organism: Tonatia bakeri; assembly: GCA_004024845.1. Classification (NCBI taxonomy): domain Eukaryota; kingdom Metazoa; phylum Chordata; class Mammalia; order Chiroptera; family Phyllostomidae; genus Tonatia; species Tonatia bakeri. Next base: position 10,240 of record PVIA01000855.1, read on the forward strand.
CTCTCTAAAAATAAATAAACAAAATCTTTAAAAAACACAATTCATTTTAAAAAAAGAAATAATTATCACTAACTGTAGCTGTATGAAAAAAATCCCCGAAAGCCTTTGCCAGAAGAGCTATCTTTACGGGTGCTTATCTGCCTCACATAATGTTCATTACATTGGGGAATGTGTTTATAGAATATTCTGATATTGCCTTGCTAGTTCCTAGAAAATCGCTCACCTCCCTATGACTGATCTGTCTCTGCCCCCCATCTTCTGGCAAACTCCTGAGCATCCCACTCCTGCCAGCTTTGCATTCCATGTTTTTCTGGTCACAGCACTTCCACACTTGGCTGTTATTCTTCTCCGGCTTTCTCACTAAGCAAGAGCTGCTTGATCCTCATGATTTTGACTATCTCATTCACCACTCTGAACCAGGCAGCTAAGCATGTAATAGGCGTGCAACAAGTATTTGTTGAATAAACAAATAAATGATGTATGTGTTATCAAGAAAGTTTGGCCCTGGGTAGATGTTTCAAAATACGAAGATAGCAGGATCTTGGCTCTTCCCATTATTGCAGAAGCTCATGGGTGTGGATTATCTGAGATCACGACACTGACTCAGAGATTAATGATCAGTTTTTCCATTTCCCCACTTTTCTGTACCCTCTACTGGGTGTGGCACAGCAGCGTTTGCTCCGCCCAGTGCCCGGCCTGCCCGTTTTGCCCTTTCAATGAAGAAACAAAGGGTGGATGAGCATTCGGGCCTCACAGGCTCACCTCCCGTGGTGTAAAATGGTACCAGGGAAATCAGAAGTTATTAAGCAGTCATGTAGGAGAAACGTGGGTTTTGTACCATCTGTTAATAGATAAGAGGACTGAATGTGCTTTTTGGCAAAAAGAAGCTGAGAGTAAACTGCAAGGTTAATTTATTTTAAAGCAGTCTTCCTTTACTTTAGGAAGGGAGAAGAGATTTCACCAGTTTGTAAGTGTGGCTCTGCTGGTTGTTAAGGCAAATGCTGTCTGAGGATGAACATCATCTCTGTTTGCTTGAAGCCACCCACAATTTCTTTTTATTCTCTGTATCTAATAAATGTCCATTCTTTGCAGATTATGTTATGAATTCAGTTTACCTGAAAGCTAATTCCAAAAGAACACATTTTGGCTTGGATCATCTTTAATATGATAAATAACCTAAAAACTATTTTGCCTCTATTAATGTCTTATTTTTGGATGTTATTATCTGGATATGTAGTATGTAAGTAGAGTTTATCAAAGTTACTAAAATGATTAAGAAAATGTTTGTGCAGTGGTAAAATTTAATTTAAGCTAGAGATTTGTGCAGCAGTCTGAATGGCATTATGAACTTAGAAATAAGAGTATGACTCTCGTCAAGAATCAGTGACCATTCCTTCAGTCTTTGTTAAGTAGCTCCTCTGTGTTAGGCTCTGCATTATACTCATGACACACAATCCACTCACTCATTTTTCTAAGTTCTTTAAAAAATTGCACATTGACTATATAGGTGCCAGGCAAAGTTCTAGATGCTGTGAATGAACAAGTCACATGCCATCAAGAAGCTCCTATCATGTGGTGGAGGGACATGGACGATATAGTCACATAAGAAATGTGTGCCTGGACCAGGTCTTCAAGAACAACACTAAGATAAACAGCTAACTTTTCATAAAAAATTGCAGAAGTATAAATCAATGGAATGATATTTCTAAAGTTCTGAAAGAAGAAAAACTGTCAATGTAGAATTCTGTATCCTAAAAAGGTCTTTCAAGAATTATGGCAAACTAAAGACATTTTTAGACAATTAAAAGTTGAGCAATATTGTTACTGGCAAACCTTCAGTACAGGAAATCTAAATGAGTTGTTTAGAGTAAAAAAATTGATCTCAAGAATCTGCAGCAAGAGAAGAAAGTCCCCAGAAAGGGTAACTGGGGGTAAATATGAAAAATATGTGTGACTGGAAGCAACAGCAACGGTAATGTCTTGTGTGCTTTATAACATTTGTGAAACAGTAGCACAAAGGCAGGATGAGGATAAATGGACTTAGCCCATTTGCATGATTCAAGCAGTGGTAAAAGTGCTAATTTAAGGTAGATCGTACTTAGTCAAGAATGAGGTGCATGTTATAATCTTTAGAGAAACCACTAACAGAACAATATTAAAATGCTTAACTAAAAGCTAACAGAATGGATAAGACATAATACTGAAAAAATTTTGATTAATTAAACAGAAGTTTAGACAACAAGCAACGGAACAAAAAAAGGTGGTTAAATAGAAATAAAAAGGAATATAGCAGACTTATAGCCTAATATGTTAGTAATTACATTAAATGTTATTATGAGAGACAGCTATGATTGAGAGACCAGGATTGCTAGACTGGATTTTTAACTTTATCCTAAATATTTCCTGTTTGCAATTTACATATTAAACATCAACACATATATGGTGAAAGTAAAAGGATGGTAAAAGATGTACTATGCTGACTAACCAAAAGGAAGCTGGCATGGCTCTGGCTATCAAAATACACTTTAAGACAAGATTTAGTGATATAAAGAAAAAAACATTTCTTAACAATGCAAGGGTCAGTTCAAAAGGAAGACATAACTCTAAGTGTGTATGTTTCTAATGGTATATACTTAAATATATAAAACATAAACATTTTGTTAGTGTGGTATGTCACACTGATCAATTCACAGCTGTTGAGCCATCCTTGCATCCCTGGAATGAATCCTGCTTGATCTTGGTGTCCTTTTAATGCATTGCTGTGTTTGGTTTGCTGCTATTTTGTTGAGGACTTTTGCATCAGTGTTCATCAAAGATACTGGCCTGTAATACTTTGTGTGTGTGTTGTCCTGCTTGGTTTTAGTATCAGTGTAGTGCTGGCGTCATAAAGTGAGTTAGGAAGTATTTTCTCCTCATTAAATTTTTGGAAGAGTTTGAGAAGAATAGGTATTAAATCTTTGAATGTCTAATAGAATTTACCAGTAAAGCTATTTGGACCTGAGATTTTGTCTTTTGGGAGATTTTTGGTTACCATTTTAATTTCCTTACTATGGATTTAATGTATTCAGATTTTCTAGTTCTTTATGATTCAGTCTAGAAGGTTGTCTGCTTCTAAGAATTTGTCCATTTTTTCCTAGGTTGCCCAATTTTGTAGCATATAGGCTTTCATAGTAGTCTTATGTATTTGGTATTTCTATGGTGTCTGTTGGAATTTTTCTTTATTTCTAATTATATTTGAGTCGTCATCTTTTATTTTTCCTTAGTGAGTCTAGCTAGGGGTCTGTCAATTTCATTTATCTTTTCAAAGAACCAACTCTTTGTTTTATTAATTTTTTTCTATTATCCTTTTATTGCCTAACTCATTTATTTCCATTCTAATTCATTCCTTCCTTCTACCTTGGGCTTTGTTTTTATTTTTTCTAGTTCCTTAAACAATGTTAGATTGTTTGAGGTTTTTGTTTGTTTGTTTGAGTTAGGCCTGGATTGCTATAAGCTTCCCTCTTAGTAACACTCTTACTGCATTGCCCAAATTTTGGTATGTTGTATTTTCACTTTAATTTGTTCCTGTGTATCTTTTGATTTCTTTTTTTGTTTCTTTTTTGACACAATAGTTGCTTATTATTATGTAAAAGAGTTAAACAAATCCACAACTATAGATGTAGATTTGAAAACACTGATAAGAAAGGAAAAAGGCTCCCTTCCAAAACCATAGGATGCATATTCTTTTTAAATACATGTGGTGGAACAGTCACCAAAATAGACCATATGCAGGAGCAAAAAAAGGTTTCAACCAATTCAAAAGATTAAAATAATTCACTGTGTATTCTCTGACCTGAGTAGAATTAAACAAGAAGCAAAAACAGAAAGATAACTTGGAACCTCCAATTGTTCAGAAATTAGCAGCACATTTCTAGCCAACTCATGAGTTAAAGAAAACAATCACAATAAAAGTTAGAAAATATTTTGAAGGGAATGACAGGGAAAATATGACACATCAAAATGTGTCAGTCAAATGAAGATAAAACAGTGCTTAGAGGGAGATTTATAGCTTCAGATACATTATAAAAGTAGTTTGAACATTAACAATCCAAGCTTCCATCTCAAAAATTATTGATAAAGAATAACAAATTAAACCCAAAGAAAGTAAAAGTAACAAAATCATAAAGCCAAAATTAGAATCAGTGAAATATAAAGAAGTTGTAAACATAGAAAATCAGTAAAATTTGAAGTTGTTTCTCTGAAAAGATTACTAAAATTGATAGAACTCTGCTGCAAACTGATCAAAGAAAAGAAGAGAAAGAGCAATTTCCCAAATCTGCCTAACAAGAAATAGCCAATCTGAATAATCCTACATATATTAATATAGTTGAATCTGTAATTTAAAATACTTCTACAAAGAAAACTCCAGGCCTACATGGCTTTGCTGATGAATTCTTCAAAATATTTAAGGAAGAAATAGTGACAATCTAAAGCATAATCTTTTAAAAGATAAGGTAAAGGGGAACATTTCCCAACTTTGTGAGTGAGACCAAAGCTGACCCAGGAATAAAAGAAAGGAAAATTATAGTCTGATATAGCTCAGAAACAGAGAAAATATCCTTAAACAGAATATTAGGAAATGGGACCTATGGTAATGCATTTTGACCAAGTGGTGTTTATTCTTGGACAGAGAGGCTATTTTACTATTCAAAAACATGAATCAATGTAGTCAGTTAGTGGACATTTGTTCCTGTCCAAAACATTCTGGGAGCCTTGACCAGAGTGACTCAGTTGGATGGGCATCATCCCGCAAAGCCAAAGCCCCTGGTTTGATTCCCGGTCAGTGTCTGGGCTGTGGGTTTGGTTCCTGGTTGGGGTATGTGGGAGAGGCAACGTATGGATGTTCCTCTCACACATCAGTGTTTCTCTCCCTCTCTTCCTCCCTTTCCTCTCTCTAAAAATAAATAAAATCTTAAAGAAAAAAATTCTTGGGGATACTTGTTTCATTCCAAATGTCCCCGAAGTCTGGTCTTGTCCAAAATCTCCACAAACATATTTGTGGAGTCTTTTCAATAAACATAAACTGTGGAGTAAGTGGTCCTTGATATTTGGCCCTATCAGAAATAATCACACTTAGAAAACATCTCTGGGATCCAATAGCCCAAAACATTTATTTGTATTTTTGGTTTGTAGGATTAATACATAAAAAATAGTATCATGTTTTATTGGTACAATAGTTTTATTGTGACTGTATTGCCAGTAATAATCCTTCTTGCCTTGGTAGCCTGACTGGTAATGGCAGGTGGGATTAGGTAGAAGGGCTGGGGTTTGAATCTTGCAGAAGAGTAGGATTTATATTGCCTTTTGTCGAACATTTTGGACAGGACCAAACTTCAAAACCCTTGTGGCATAGACCAGATGTCCCCGTGGATATTTTGGACAAGACCAAACATCCTGCGAGGTTCAACATTGTTCTGCAGGTTTCATGCAGGGGTATAAGGTAAGAAAAGAAAAGATATAAAAATAGAAAATGCAGAAATAAAATTGATATTATTCACACATGACATGATTATTCACATAGAAAATTCAAAAGAGTCTATACATTGTTAGCTTTAATCAACAAATTTGGTATGATTATTGGATACAAAGTCAGCATATAAAAGCTGGTTGCATTTCTAGATAGTAGAAACAAACCATTGGAAAGTAAATTTTAAATAAACTACCTTTAACAATAGCATCAAAAAAATTAAATTCATAGGAATAATACTAATAAAATATGTACAAGATCTCTACACCAAACACTACCAAAGTTTGCTGAGAAAAATTTAAGAATGTCTCATGTAAATGGGGAGACATATCATGCTCTATATGAAAGACTAAATGTGGGTATTATACTAGTTCTTTGCAACTGATCAATAGGCTCAATGTAATCTTAATAAAAATCCCAACAGAAGGTTTTTTTTTAGTTTAAAATTTATATGCAAATGTGAAAGACCTAGAATCCCAAAACAGTTTGAAGAATTGGAAGACTCATATACTACCAAGTTTCAAAAACTTAGGAAACTATAAAATTGCTGTAATTAATTCAGTATGGTATTACAAAGGATAGTCAAATACACTGGGGAACAGAATAGATAGTCTAGAAATAGAGTCTCATACAGGGTTAAATGATTTATAACAAAGGTAGCTTCGTAACTCAGTAGGGCAGGTATTTTCAACTTTTTCAACTCATGGCACACAAAAACTAACTACTAAAATTTTGCAGCACATCAAAAAATATATTTTACTGCTCTGACAAAAGACTAGGCATAATTTTGATTCATTCACACCAGATGGTTATTGTGTTGGCTGTTGTCATTTTTAAATCTGACAACCTAAGTGAAAAGAGGTCAGTGCCCCTAACTAAATACTCAGGTGTTACATGTTTTACAAACTCTTGTGGTGCGCCGGCTGGAAATCACTGCAGCAGGGAAATGGCAGTCTTTTCAATAAACAGTAATGAAGCCACTGGATGTACGTGTGGACCTGCGTGTAGTTTACCCCACACAGAAAGCACATGTGAAATGAACCATAGGATTAAGTATGAAAAATAAAACAAGCTCCCAGAAGAAAATAGAAAAAATATCTTTATTTTTATGAAGTCTAAGAACTCACAAACTAATGATAGAGTAGTTACCTTTAGGGGGACGGTGGATTAGGAAGGGGTGAAGGGTGCTAGAATTGTTTCTTCCAGGTCATGATCTGGTGGTTATAAGCATTTATACATGTGTACAACTCTGGATACTTTACTCAGTAAAAAGTAAAAATAGAAATTAACTAATGCATCAAAAAAGAATACAAATGGAAATGAGAAAATACTTTGATATTTGTTCTCCTCTTCCCACCTCTCTTTCCTGGCACCAACTGCAGGCGGACCCTTGCCAGTTTCTTTTCTGCATACTAACAAAAACACTTTGTCATTTAAAGTCATTTCAATGACTAAATCTGTTTCTGTGAGCATTCCCCTCGATTTTAACTCTGAATAAACTCAAAAAAAGCTCTTAGGTAATCTAGTGATTTGGCAAAAAATCAAAGTTATATTCATTGATGAGAAAACTCCTGAATAAAATAATGACATCTAACAGAACCAAAATTACTTGGGAGTTTAACCACAATAACATGCAGTACCAGTCACTACGCTAAGCCTAAGGAAGTCCATAAAAATGAGATGCCGCCTCTTCCTTCAAGGGGCTCACCCCCTAATAATAATAACCAAGGTTCATATAGCATTTCTTCTGTAAAAGGAATTATTCTAATCTCTTTATCTATATTAATTTATGTCATTCTCCTAAGAAGCTAAAGAGATAGATTATTCATTCTCATTTTACAAATGACAAAACTGAGGCACTGTAATTAATTTTCCAAGATCACCGCTAACAAATTTGGCCACGGCATTCTGAGCTATTTTGTTTTTTACTCTCCTGTTGTCCTTTATGACAACTAGGACTTCTTCTCCCTTAGGGTTGGTTAGGAATATATTTTGGGGAACCACTCTTTAGAGCTCCTTTAAAGCCCAGCCTATGCTGTGTGCAGCCAGGAAGAAGGCAGCCACCTCCTCCCCCGCCACCCCTCACCTCCCAAATCTGGAAGCCTGGTCTGCCAGAGGTGGTCTCTGGGCCTATGTTTAACCTCTGAATAGGGCGGGTATTCCTGAGCCAGGCATCCTGTCCACCTCAGGTTTAGAAGTCCTGTTTTGTCCTAGATGAAGCAATTTCTCATTCTAGAACCTCGGCCCTGTAGCATGCAGGGTAGCTAACTAACGTATTTTCCTAAGACAATTTCTGGGAGAGGCTGGAAATTGAATCTTCCTTCTTCCAGCCTACCAGCACCACTAACAGCATTTGCAAAATTCCCGGTAATTAGATTATTTACAAATACTGCAGATTCAAGGAGCATTTTAAACTTGATTTTATTTGGCTGCATATGCTTTATTTCCTTAACAGTGCTGTGTTTTTTTGTATTTTTCTCAATTCTACACAGGGCTTTTCCCTGAGCAGATGGAGAGGAACCCCCTAAATGAGAGCTTTTTTTTTGTTCATCTTTGATTTTAGAAAAATGACTTACCAGTATATTTGACATGCAACATTGTATAAATTGAATGGGCACAGCATATTGATCTGATACATTCATACTGCAGTATTATTGTCATTGCAGCATTACTTAACACCTCCATTATGCCACATAATTATCATTTTCCCTAGTGTTGGGAACAATTAAGATCTAGTCTTTTCTCAAGTTTAATGTTTATATTGCAGTTTTATTGTCTATAATCCCTGTATTAGATTTCTAGGACTTATTTATCTACTAGTTTTATCTTTGATTTTTTGGTACATGTTTTTTTCCTTTATATTCTCAAGCTCAGTACTGTTGATATTTTGGGCGGTATAACTCCTTGTCCTGGGGGCTGTCCTGCCCTGTGCATGGTGGGATGTTTAGCAGCATCCTGGATGTGGCCACCTAATGCCAGCACCATCCATACCCTCAGGTGTGACACCAAAAAAAATGTCTCCGGAGAGGGCCAAATGGGGGAGGGGAGAATCATCCTAGATTGAACCGCAGTTTAGTTCACGGCTCATAACAGGATAAAAGCCAAGTATAGTTGGTAATAAAATCTTAGATGTGACATTTCTATACGACCAGCCCCAATGCAAGTTGTGGGCATCTGCCCCCTTGCTGGAACATTCTATGCCAGCTCTCAAGGATATGAACTCATGTAGCTTCTAGCCCTGGGTGGCGTAAAAATTTTGTTGGATGAATGAAAGAAGTGAATGTTGAATGTATAAAAAGTCTAATTCTTTCATTACTTACTAGCTATGTCACAGGCTGTGATAAAACTTCTCTAAGCCCAGATTTTGAAAGTTAAAATGGAAAGAAAAATTCCTATACCTCACAGAATTGCTGTGACAGTTAATGTGAATAATGATTATAAAGAGCTTAGTATACTGCCTGTAAGAACAGTAATTATTATTTTAAAAGAGGGGCTAAATTTCAAAAGAAAAGAGAAGTAGCACAAGTATTCCAGAGGAGACGACGCTGGTTGCCTTACAATGGCTTCCTTACAATTTGTCGGTGACAGACCTGGGTGGTGATGGCTAGCACAAGAGGCCGGCTGGCACCTGCTTGATAAAAGTATGCTGAGTGACTCTCCTGTACTGGGCACATCTGTGTACAGGAGATAAAATAAATGGGGCACAGCCTCTGCACTCAAGGAATCCACATTTCTGTGGGGAAGACAGGCCTGACAAGTAGGCAATGGCAGTGCTGAGCCTGGCGCCCTAGCGCTCAGGACGGTAACCATCCTGCCTCTTCTTCCTCAGGCCCGCAGTGGGTGGAAGCGCAGGAGGCAGAGGTGGGGGAGCGGAGGGGCTGGGATGGGGCACAAACTGGGCACCCTTGAACCAACTTTTTAAAGTAAGTTGCATAATGTTCAGCTGTTAATTAGAGCGGTTATGGGGGTTAGAGGAACATTTAAAAAAAGGACAAGCAACAATAATATATAGTTAAATTGACATCTTTCCTACCATTTCTTCCAACGGCCAAGTTGTTCTGGTTTACGTTTAAGAAGAGAGGGTTGAGTGTGCGTGGTACTTTCACAATGCACAGGAAAACTTCTTTTTCCTCATTTTATTCACATCCAGATTTTCTACGACTGTTCTTTGAAGTCATCTCTTCCCTGACTCTGAACTCACCTCCCAAATGGGCCCCATGAATCCAATCATGCGGACTGTCTCTTTTCCCTCCCCCATCTACCCCAGCACACTCTTTATCGTTGTGGGTTGATTTTACCTCCAGTGAGTCTTTGCATTGGCGTTGGTTCCCACCCCCTGGATTTTGTATGGTCAGGACCTGAAGCTGATTACACCGGTTAGCACCTTCCCTACTCAGGAACATGGGGCAGGGAGAGGGGGGAAATGGCCTAGTCAGTGTCCTCCTTAGAGGTAGAGACAGGGAAAGAGGCATCAAATATGCATCAGCTAATGACTCGTTATCCTGTTTTAAAGAATGATTGGGAGTGAATCTTAAAAGAAATTTGACAAATTTCCCACAAACCTTCTTTTTTTTTTTGTACGTGTGTACGTGCACAAGGGAGCTGCCAGCCTCAGTTTGAACTGTAAGGCTGTACTAACACTCCAGTCTGTTATTACATGGACGATGCCCTCCAGTCAGAGACCACCAGGAACCAACCTGTTGTGAAAGAAAGTTTGGATTTATCAGTTCTTTCCAGTGGGGGCAACCTTACTGCATGGGTAGTTGTGGGGATGTCTCAGCAAGGGGGTGTGAGAAAGGAACTATTACAGAATTTGGACTTGGGTTAGGTGATTTGGGTGAGGGTTCAAGGAAGCAGGCTTTTATTTCTGATTGGATGCTGTTAAGAGTAGAGGTAATTCTGTGACTGGGCATAATTCTTCTCGAGAAGGCACAGAAGTATAGCTGCCCAGTGCTTTAGTCACGTGCCCAGCTAGCCCCTTGGTGCACAAAGCCGTGGTGTGAAAACATCATGGAAAAGAGTCTCTTTATGAATTTATTTTTGGAAGTCCTTTTAGATAATCCCAATTTCAACTCTTGGCCTGTAAATAGAATGTTAAATGGCAGTATTTTCTTAGTCCAATGAGACTTGTCGCACAGTGAAGTACCCAGTTTTTCATGGAGTGTCTGTCCTGTTTTAATTTTTGAAAGGCATTCCAGAAAGTGATAAATTGTCTGCACGGGGCTGGCCACAGTTTGCCTTCAGACACAATTTCATGGCTTACTGGACAAGTTTGTGGTCCGCTGGAAAGTAAATGGACTGCTTGAGACAGGGCTCATTTTTCAAGGCTTGTCCATTTCAAAGAGCTATGTGACTTTTCTGTCACCTTGAGCACATTGGCCCAACTAAATGCTATATACATTTCATTTCTTCTGTCATCTCAGCATATCTCCCTTGGAGTCAAATATTTGTTTGTGAAATTTTCCTTCTGCACTTACTTTGTTTATGATGCAGATCCTTTAAACACCCGACTGCCAACTTAATTCTCCTCAGCACAGGGTCATCCTTTAACGAAAACATGCATTATGCTTGCCACAAATAGACTGTAATTGGGTGGTGTGCGCTGCACCACTCTTGACCTCCTCTTGAACTCAGCAATCAGAGTGACTTTGCCAAGGTTATTCCCCGACTCCTGGCTGTTGGGAGAAACTGGCTCTTCAGGAGGTTTCAGTGCATCTGTTGCCTCATATCCCCAGAGGACTGAGCCAGACACAGTCCTCTCAAGAGTCCAAAAGCTTCCTTGGGCTCATTGGTGAACTTAACAGACAGATGACAACAGAATCTCTTAAACATTGTCTATGCTTTTACTGTTTGAGGGATGCCAAATGCTGTCACATCTTTTAAATAGCAGACGAAGAAGATTTTGTAGTTCTCCTATTGTTAGCTTTCTTACCCATCAGTCTATTCCATGTGATACCAGTTGATTCTTTATGGCCTCTTAGTGAGATTCCTTTCTAAAACTGCAAGAATTGCCACTGCGACCAGGCCCTTGATGAATATTGCAGGTCAGAGCTGCTAGGCACACATACTTGGCTTTCTCAGATCCTTTAGGTTTTAGAACTGAAGCCAGAGCTTATCTAGCTTCCAGCTTTCAGGGGAAATTGAAGAGCCTACAGGCACCAGATGCAGGAGAGTGGCTGAGCCTTCAGCGCTCTGAGGGCTCTGACAGCATCTTCAGTGTGAAGACAAGAGGTCACTATGCAAAGGGTCTGTGCTCAGACCACATATAAAGATAGAACTTTGTCCCACCATCTCTAGTGACCATTCAGGAAGCCAGCTGATGGCTGTAATGGCCCCTTCAGTGTAAAGAGGTTCTGATAGCCCCAAGGAGGCAGGAGGACTCTGCTCCGTTTACCATCATTTCCACCCATCACCCCCAGAGCCAGCCAAGGATAAGGAAGCGTGCCTCCCATAGGCCTTCTGGGGAGGACGGTCGCAGCACAGGGAGCCTCAGCAAATGTGGGCATGCTCTGTCTTGGAGCATCCAGAAAACCCTGTTGCTGGCCCTCCAAAGGGGTGTGTTAAAACTAAAATGCTTCCTTATATTACCTAAGCAGAGTCAGTCTAAAGAAGTCACAATGCTAACTAACCACAGCTCTATTACACTGGGTAGATGTTTACTAAATCAAAGGGAACCTGGTAGAATTGAATTGTGTAGGACTGACAATTTTGACAAAGTTTTGCAGTATGGAGGTATATTGAAAAGTGTGAAAGTAAAAACTTTTTTAAGAGTACTCACTTAAATTGACTTAGGTAAGGACAGGTTTTTCTACTGAAGAGAGGACTGTTATTTCTCTTCCTTTCCTCTGCCTCAGCTCTGCCCCGCCCTGTTATCACAGACCCCTTCCCATGCAGTTGCAGGTACCTGGGGACTGAGAAGGAACTGAACCATCAGGAGTTATGTAGCTGCCAGGTTTTCTTCTTGTCTTTGTCTCATACCCAGGAAATATGTCTGATGAATTAAAGAAAAGTGAAAATCCCAGACATATTACAAAGCAGGCATGTTTGTCTTTGATGTTTTCTGGTGCCTAGTGACCTTAACCTTGCCCTGACTCCCAGGAGGTAAACTTCACCGTCCTCAGCCATCACTTTGACCATGCCTCTTTCTGCATAGAAGGAACATCTTACTTTCTATATTTTCGGAGCTCTGTATCCCCATCTCTAAAGTGACAGGTGTCTAGGCTTATGAGTAATGGGTGTTAGCCTACCTACTGCATCTTTGTTACCCACGTTTAATTCTAACATGGCATGGAGACAGCGCTAATTTCATGGTGTGCAGGCCGGACCAGCCATGACGGAGCCCTAGAGGGCAGATCAGGCCTATGTCCCTCGGCAGTCACTCTGAGGAGGGAGCTGATCATCATCAACCAGCTTTGCACCTTGGGCACGCTATCTCTCTGAGCCTCAGTTTTCTCATCCTTAAATTTGGTGAAATAATAGGAACATGTCACACTTATAGAATGCTTTCTCTGTGCAAGGCACTGTCTGAAGCATGTCATAGCTATTCTCTTACGGAAACCTCACAACAAACTCAACTTCAGGCTCGTCACTTCCTTCTCCATGACTTCTGTGTGTGTGGTTTAATCTGGAAAATTTAGCTAATTTTATTAGCATCTAGGAGTTCCTGTAAGTATGCAAGTGAAAAAACAGTGTACTGTTTCCTGTGAATAACGAGTCTGCGTGTGGTAGACGTGTGTACGAAGTGCTGTAACATTCACTGTCACTCACTCCCTTATTGAGAGAAACTTCAAAGGAGCCTCGTTTGTTTTCCTTCATGAATTAATAAACTTTCTCCTCACTGTTAATCTACCTCAATTTATTAGTTCTGGCATCTTACAGCTTTAAATAGTTATTTAAACCACCTTTCACACTTAATGCAGCACAGAAAAACTAAGCTATTTGCTGGCGATGGACTCATAACTAAATGGAAATATGTTAAATGGTTATATTTTGCTGATGAGGATGTAAGTACCATGGGGACTTTGTCCATATCTTTTCCCACAGCCGTGTTCTCAGAGTTTAGAAAGTCTGGCACACAGCAGGCAGTGGGTTTTTATGGAGCCAATGAGTGAACGGGACAGTAGACACAGATGCACACTCTCTCCTTGGTGGAAATGCTCTAAGCAGAGCTGTGAGAAGCTTGTTCGTTTTCTTACCGAATGAATTAATGCAAGTGAATGGATGAGTGCTCTTTACTAAATTGATATCCATTAAAGAATTTTGAAAACTGTGAAGCACTGCAGAAATAGAGGATGTAACTTTTATTTCCTTTTGGGTAAATGTTTGAGGAAAAAAAGTTTTATAGGACACAATATCAGGCTTCCTAAGTTTGTTCTTAGTTTATTTAAAGAACATGCATGCAAACAATAACTAGAGCACTGTATCCTATTTGAAAATTGAAAAGGGTCCACGAAGTAAAATGTGAGGAAAATCTGACTTCTCCAATAGTTTGCTGAGTGTGTCGCAGATGTGTTTGTAATTCAGCATAATTGTTTTTCCACCCAAAGCCAAAACTAATCTTTTAACAGCTTCTTACCACATTAGACTCAGTCTTTCACTTTCTATCAATTCCATCTGAGGAGTCATTTTGTCAGTTTAAAAGAAAGCAGAATGACATTCGCCCAGATGTTCCAGGGAGGTGCAGGGAGCTAGTTGGATCGCTGTCCTCTATTCTTAACTTAATGTGTTGGGTGTTAATCCTGGCAACTAGCTAGAGCCCACAGCAGCTCGAAACTACCTCTGTTAGGTCCCTACTCCATGTTCTGTTCATTAAAAACAAACTTTTTATCAGTAAATGAGGGGCTCTAGCTCTGTAATCTAGGTCTCTACCCCACAATGTTCAGCAAGCCACTTAGAAAGTATGAATTGCAGATTTTAAGGCTGATGACATACAGCTGATGATAAAGTCATTTATTGCTGATTTTAAAACATGCTTTCCTCAGTCCTGGCCAGTGTCGCTCAGTAGGTTGGAGCATCATCCCGTAACTGCAAGGTTGCAGCTTCCATTTCCGGTCCGGCACATACCTAGGCTTTGGGTTCGATTCCTGCTCCCGGGTCCAGGCGCTAACGATCCCAGGTCCTGGCACAGACTGGAGACGACCAGTTGATGCCAAGATATTTCTCTCTCTCCCTTCCTCTCTAAAAGCAATGAAAAAAACTTGTTCTATACAAAATGTCCTTGGGTAAGGAATATATGTGCGCATGTGTAAACACACACACACACACACACAATTTATTTGGAAGTGTAATCTCTTGAGCAAACTATATTAAGTTCTCTTGGCTTGGGAGAGCTATATCTTTGTGCTTTTGTTTTTGTTTTTCAATTTATATGTCTCTATTTCTATGACTTCCGGGCAGTTCTTTTTTTATTGTTTTTTTGTTTTTAGAATATAACTTTTTTTTCTTTAAGTCCCCAGATGAATGAAAATGATTGATTCGAAGGTGATTGCCTAAAACAAGTTCACTCTGTGGGGATGTTACACTATATGATTAAAATTATTATAGCTTAGTTTCCAAGCTTTTTCTAAAGACATATCTTAACATATTTTTAGGAAACCTGGTCCATTTCAGATGACCTTAATGTAAATTTTATGAGTGTTCTTGCCTAGCAGTGTTTTTCCCTTTAGTTAATTTAACCGCTTATTACACTTTGGGGTAGGGGTTGTGAGAATACTAACAAAGAACAGAGCAGAGACCACAGAGGAATAGCTCTGAACAGAGGTCTTCTGGGTTTACCCTCTGACTATGTTAGGCTGCTGTCTGGTGAAAGGATCAGAAAACCTGGACCCAACTGGCTTGGACAATAAGGGGGTTCATTAATTTTACATTACAAGATGTCCTTAAGCGGGGCAGGTTCCAGGTACAATATTGTAGACTCTATCTGAGCTTTTCTGGGATCCCCGCTTTGGCAAAACCACCCATTGAGGGGTGGCTTTATTCTTGGGCTGGTTAATGAAAGGCTACCACAGTCCCAGGTATTGCTTTCAAATATGACAATATTTCCTGAGAAAGTGTGTGTCTTCCCCCACCCCTGCATTTTTTAAGGGTATGACATTCCTCTGTAACCACTAGTAAACCTCTCTTGGTGAGAGTGGCCAGAATCTGTGATAGGACTGATCCAAACCAATCAGTAACAAGGAGACTGGGATTGCCCTGGAAGGTAGGTGAAACCTTTGACTTTTTGGAGGAGGCAGGTTATCCCAATAAAATCAGGGTTTAGTGTGGGTACCCCAGGGCTTGAGCTGTGCCCTTGCGGGAGCATCAAGAGAAGACTTTTGAAAGATAAGAAATGTAAATGAGGTTCTTGACTTGTTCCAAGTGAACAAAAGCAGTCTCTTAAATATTTGAAGGAAAAGGGAATTAGTGAAGAAGACTCTAAAACACAGGGGTTACAGAGCTGAAGTAAATTTACATTTTTGGTCATGCCACCCAGGAAAGCATTTTAACTCTAAAAGATTTGATAGTCCCATCCATCTTCCAGTTGGCAAACCAGTAAATAAATAGGGGAAAGCTTTGGTAATTAGGGGTGTTAATGACATTAGTGCAAACAGAGCTTCTGAATTAGTGGAGGACTTCATCTGTTTTTCCAATTACCTTTCCCCACTATTTAAAAAGTATTGTTAAATACCCACTTGTAAATGATCCTTATTCTAGGTAGTGAGGTAGATTAGTTAAAAGATAATTGGTAGAATAAAAGATGTGCTTCTAGTTTGCCTCCAATGGAGGGCATGTGGGCTGGTGAGGTGGGCTGGGGCCATGGCATGGCTGGGCACTGTTCAGTCATGAAGATTACCGTTACAGAGCTGCTTCAAGGCCTCTCCTCTAAACTGCTGTAAAGAAATCACCTCTTCAGCGCTGAACTGCTTGATGTCTTTTATCATATCCCAATGGGTTCATTGCAAGTGATTAATAGATACTTTTTCCCATTTTTATTCTTAATTCTTATTTTTTAATTCCTTTGGGATTCTTTGTGTTTATTTTGTGGGAAAACATGTAAGAGAATCTTAACTGATAGTGAAAAATTCAAGGGAGGACCTCCCCAAAATGGAATTATCTTCTGAAGGGCAGGCCCTTGTAGTACAGGCTTCCCCTGCTAGGAGTGTTCTAGGAACCCATCTGTATCAGTGTACCAGCTGGTGTTGTTGTGAGAGGCTGCATTCAGCCTCAGTGAATTTTTTTGAGACTCAACTCACTCGCCCATTTCATGGTGGGTGATTTACAAGCGCACCTGCACACACTGCACTGAGTGTCCAGCAGTTTTTGACCAAAAATGGCATGGCCCCCATGTCCCACCCTTTCTATTCACCCAGTCTCACCCTGAGCAATTTGTTTTCCCTTTGGATGAAAAACATGCACAAAGGGAAATGTTTTGCTGATGGGAAGTGGTGAAACAAACAAAAAAAATGCAGAAGCACTAAAAGGCATCAGAATTGATGAGTTTGAAAACTGGAGCAGTGGAAAAAAACTTTTGACAGGTGTGTTGCATCAAACAGAGAGTACTTTGAAAGTGCCTGAAGTTTAAACATTTAAGAATAAATACACACATTTTTATAAATAAATTCTGTTACTTTCAGGCCCCCCTCATAATTTCATGAAATATTTCTCTTCACGAGGGTCCTTTTTTTGGAAAGAGGAAAGGGATGGAGAGGGCTTTGGTAAAAGTCAATCAAATACAGGCCCAAATATGGAAAATTAGTACATTCTGAGGTAGCTTTTTTTAATTTAAGAAAGGGGGGAAAGGGTCAGTGGGTGGAGGAGAGGGTAGCTTTGCAATTGACCTGATCTAAAGAGATTGAAAAAAGAAATGAAGTTTCTTTTCTTTTCTGTGGGTATCTGGCGAAATCTTAATTTCTTTCTTTCAGGTAGGGAAGCCTGTCAGCATGATAATAAAGAGGGACTTAAATTTTTTCCTGCATTTTGTAACAAATGTAATTTGGCCTAGTTTGGCAGTAGGTTCTATGTGAATTGTAGATTAGTGAAGAGAGTGATTGGTGTAAAGTCTTACCCCACAGATCGTTACTGTGCATCTGTGAGCACGCACTGGTTCAAAGCCCCTCCAAACTAGTACTTCCTGTAATGATTCTTAATTTAGTTTTTTTTTTCTTTCTGTGTATGTCTTCTCTGCTATGTCACAAAAACCCTACAATGGATCCCTGCAAGTGACTCAAAATCTGGAAAATATGCTTTCCCGGCCAATTCTGGTTCACCTTGGTAGTGTTTTAAAGACTTTCTGTGCTAAGTGCAAATATTCATATATCAAATTCCATGGGGCCTCCATCATTTTTAATGTGAAAAGAATCTGGTTTTGGTTTCTTTAATCTTTTATGGCCAAATTGGGTCCAGAAGATGAAATTATGGACCTACACTTTCTAACCAAACAAAGCATTGCTAGTGCAGAGGAAATGTGTGACATCCTGTGCAATCAAATCTCCACGGTATGCTTTCATTGTAGCAAAGAGATCTGTTTAATACATGAAAAAATACTGCTCTCTGGTCTTAAAACCACTGAGAACAGGAAATAATTTCGGGGGCTCAAAGTCTGGTTGTATTTGAGATCTGCTTGGAACAGTAGACCTGCATGAAAAAACATAACGGCCCCCTTTTCCCAGTGTGACCATAGCCAATTTTATAAATGCTACTCAGGTGAGTAAAGAAACCCTTTATGTGTGGCCCACTCTAAGACTCTAACAATATATTTGCATATTTATTATTTTCTCCAAAACAAGCATCCTTAAATTGTGACTTGTGGCTTTCCAGAGATTTGTGAATGAGTTTAGGAAATCTGTGGGACTCTCTGGAATTCTGAGTTCATTTTTTCTTGGTAGAGAAATCTTAATTTGTGCTAACACAATTACCTCTTCTGGAAGGGGTAATTGATGACCCTCAGAAGTTAGTTATCATTTCCAAAAGACTTACACTCAAGGCAGTTAGAGCCTTTGTTTTTAGAGTTAAATACTGAATAGGGACTAGAATTGAATTCTGAGTATATACAGATATAATATTTCTTCCTTTAAAAATTTATATTTTAATCAGTGTTATACATATTTCCATGGTCAGTCAGCTCCATGATGTTTATTATACAAATTCAGTGCTTTCCCACTCTATTTCTGTTTTGCATAAGCAACCATTTTAAACTCTCATAGCTATTTCTTTTGGAGTTTACCTCCATATTTCTTGTTTTTAGCAGTGTTAGCTATATTATCTAGAAGTGGATGTAGCCCTCATAACACTATCCCAAATAGGCCTAGCATATTGCATGTGTTTGCACATGCAAGTACTTGCACACTCACCCAACTTTCCCTCCCCCATTCCTCCAATATATTAACATAGTAGTGTTTACTTAGCTCAATATTCATGGCTTACAATATTTTTCTCATGTCAATTTTATTATTGCTAGGCCACACAGTACACTATGACTGTATTTCTTATTTTGTATAACTTTTGTTTCTCTTGGACCTAGTAATTTTCTAATGTTCTGGAAAATAACTCTTGTTGTGTTTTTAAAAATTTATTCCTAAACTCTCTTCCAGAAATGTATATTTCTTCAAACACCCTCGCCTATCAGGCTTCCCATCACTATGGTCACTTGGAGAATACCTCCTGCAGCCTTCTCTGCTGTGGCTGTTCTCTGGGTCTGTTGCCCTTGGGTTTGCTTTCGTTGTCGTCTTGGACTCCTTTCACCCCTCTTCTGACTGCGTCATGTGGTTGCTGGATTTATGCTGTCCTCTGTCTTGGTTTGCTCCCTTGTTTTATGAGAACAGATTCTTTGATAACTTCCCAATAAAGGTTGCAGGGTAATACATTTTCTGAGAATTTGCATGTTAGAAAGATCTTATTCCTCCTACCTGCACAACTGATTGATAGTTTGGCTTGTTACAGAGTTCTAGGTTAGAAATCATTTTCTCTCAGAAGAGTTGAAGATATCTAAACAATAATGTTTTATTGGTAAAAAGTTAGTTATTGATAAAAAGATAAAAATGTCCGTAAGATTATTGTTTAAAACAGTGTTTCCAAAGTACATTTTTATAAGTAGAGATTAGTAATATCTTGGTAAAATAACATAGAAAATATCATTAGCAAAAGCATTTTTTATGAATCTAGGCAACAAAATAAAAAGTGATAGAAAAATATAGGTTCTCCCTCTCCCATAAACATCATTGAATGTTAACTTCCACAGAGTAATAATTTTGCTCAAACAGGAGGCTTATTAGTTTATAGTAGTGATTTACAAATAGATATTTTAAAACAGTTTTATCTAGTATAAATTATAAATCTCAAAGTAATTAAAATTGGCCTTCTATATAATGAACTGAAATCATAGAATACTTTCTCTTGGTGAGAATGTGCATAACAACTCAAAGGTGACATATTAATAGCATTCATAGAGGTAAATATTGAAAATGTTCCTTAAAAGCAAACTATATCACATTTGGCTATTCACACTTATTTAATGGTAATAGTGTAGTCTTAGTGAGATACTTGAATGTTTTTGGAAGTAGTATACCTTCAAAACTAATATTTGTAATTTATTTTTATTTTTATTTTTGGTCTGGCCAATTATTAAAAAAAATACCTCATCCTTAAATTAAACTTCTTTTCAATCTCTGTATATTTCATTGATGGAAAGGAAAAATACAAACAAATCAATACACCCTGTTGTCTTTATCACTATTAATTCTCTTTGATATATCAATTTGGGGGGGCTAGCTTCAGAACATCAGTAGAAAGTTTGAAAAACTAAGCCCTTTGAACATGAACTTCCATATTAACATAATACACTAAAATACATTTAAGTAAGTGAGGATAAAGGCCATGCTTTGCATATAGTAGGTGAAAATAAATAGTTTTGATCATCAGTTTCAGATAACATTGATTTCAAATACTTTTATTCTTCTACAACATAGGAATTTTTGTATTGTTCAAAATGAAGGGAATGGCAATGGATGGCATGATTTAAACAGAACACAGGTATCATTACTAACTGCATTCTATCAAAATACTATCCAAACAAGGATCAGTGTCGGGTGAAAAGACAAGATAGGTACTACGGCTCCATTTCGCTAAAGCCACAAGGAAATCTCTGGCTTGGGATCTCAAAAACTCTATCCTCAAATCTGATGACTGTTGCTGAGGCTAATCTTTAAAATAGTGTTTGAACATGTCTACTAAGACTTTTCTAACTGTTACTAAAAAGAGAACATTGTTTTCAAATGTAGTAAAAATACAGTCTTACTGACTCACTTTATAGGTAAGAATGTTAAAATGCAACAGTTGGAACTTATAGGCTATTTTGATTTTCCTCTGTACCACCGTGTAATCACTATTAACTTTCTATGAATAAACATTGTAAAAAAAGATGATAAACTAAAGACGGCTTATGATGAGTTTGCTGCGATCACAGTTTTAAAGTTATTTGGTATCAGAATCCAGAGAATTTTTAATAGTTGCCCCATAAATTTATTACTTTTTTAAAGCTACTGAAACATGACCATACACACCTCACTGTATGAGTTTCCACTGTTTCACTCAGTAAGAGATAGATGCGTAGGTGAGTTTGTATATGGAACGGTAGCCACAAACTGGTTTTCAGTGTTGTGCTCACAGGCATGCCACAAGGACCGGGAAGTAAGAGACTTAACATGGTGACACACGCTAAGTAGTGTCCTCAGCGTTGACCCCATCGACTAGTTTTTCTGTGTCAATAAGTAGATGTCCTACCACTCAAAAACATCTCTTAGATAAAAATATTTTTTTTTACACATCCTAATCAGTGATTAGCTAATCAGGCCAGTTTACCTCAAAGAAAATCATTGTTATTTATAGTAGCTGAGCAGTCATTGAAAACCAATTCCAGCACTTGTGGCTAACAGGAAGGAAAATGAAAATAAGAAATTCACAACACAAATAAAAATCATAATAATGATAAATAATGTTAAAATACATTATAGGAAAAAATTACAACACATCTAAAGATAAAACCAAAATTAAATTCCACCAAAATTGTTAAAATGATAGGCATTCTTTCAACAATCTCGTGAACCCCACACCTGGATTGATTCCCGCTCTGCATGTTGTCCTGCACAGATGCCCACGGACATTGCTGTCTACATTCCCATGCCTCATTCGCATCTGCATTTGCATCTATGCTTGCATTCCTGTACACATCTCTTACACATGATAAATTTCTCCAGCAAGGTCTGGTCTTTATTCATGTCCTCACCTTTTACTTTTCTGTTGTTTCTCTTAAAGCCCCTCTGAGTGAAAAATTTCAGAGTGGAGGTCCTCAGGATCTGCAGGTGAGCAGTGAGTTCTATCTTCTGCTGTTCTGGGGTCTCTACCTCGCAAAGCCCCAGAGTGAGGGAAAGACATGACTTCTAGCCTCTTCACACTCACTTCCATCATTTAATTGGATACTACCACAAAACCTGGAATCCTAGATGTGAGAGGGCCCTAGTTCCATCTTTTTTTCTTTATTTTTATTGTTGACAGTACTTCAAAGATGTCCCCATTTCTCTCTTTTGCCTCCTTTCTCCCAGCCCCAGCCCCTTTTCCTCAAGCCATCACCACACTCTTATCTGTGTCTATGGTCATACATACATATTCTTTGGCTAATCCCTTCACCTTTCATCCAGTCCCACTCCCCTCCCCTCTGACAGCTATCAGTTTGTTCCATTTGTCTATGCCTGTTTCTAATTCATTCATCTGTTCATTTTGTTCATTAGATTCCACATACAAGGTCTGTCCAGAAGGTATACAACCATGTAATATGAAAAACAGACATTTATTGAAGAAGATACATGATACAAGAAACATTGAACAAGGGACAATGAAACTTCAATTCCCTTCAAAGTAGGCATCTTGGGACTTTACACAGTTCTCACAATTGCCATCAGCTGCCCTATTTTACTTTCCTCAGTCTAACTGATGGTCAGAAATTGCCTCCCTTTCAAAGGTGATTTTAGTTTTGGGAAAAGCCAGAGGTCACAGGGCGCCAAATCTGAGTTGTAGGAGAGTTGAGTCTCCTGGGTGTTTGATGTTTTGACAAAAACTCTGCATGAGATGTGATGCATGAGTGGGTGCATTGTTGTGATGAAGCTGCCTATTACCAGTTGCCCATAGCTGTGGCCTTTTGAATCATCTGAATAGTTTCCACAGAAGAATGTTCAAGCTTCTTGCAAAATTGGATGCAGATTCCTTGCTCTATTCACTCAGTCATTTTGAATGTGACAGCCACACACTACACATGCTCACTCAATGGCATCTATTGCCCCCACTAACTAGTACAATGGGATCATCATTGTTAACACATGCACATTCCAGTTCACCCTCTTTGGCTGCCAGATCACATTGATGTTGTGCAAACCATTCTTGTTATGTTAAAAATGGCTGGACTTTTTCCAGACAGACCTTGTATGAGTGAGATCATGGTATTTGTCTTTAAACTCTTCATCTTCAACTGATTCTTCTTCAGGTAAGTAATAAACTTTGATATTATATTTTTCAGTGTTATCAAGAATCTATTCCTTCAACTACTATCATTTCTTTAGAGTGAGGTTGTCAAGCTTTTGCAATTACAGGTACAATAATTTACCTTGATAAATATTATCCTCATATACTTAGCTTCTAAGCATTTAAGTGTATGCTGAAAAGGTGAAATAGAATGAAGCAACAATGAATTGTGTTCTTTATGGTATGACCATCTGTTCAAAACATTTTCATCACACATAGCATTAAAACTGTTCATCAATGTAAGAGATAATTTTTTTTAAATTTTAAAGGATTTTATTTATTTTTTAGAGAGAGGGGGACAGAGGGAGATAGAAAAGGAGAGAAGCATTGATGTGTGACAAAAACATCAATAAACTGCCTCTTGCATGCCTGTAACTGGAGACCTGGACTGAAACTCAGGCATGTGTCCTGACCAGGAATTTAACAGGTGACATTTTGTTTTGTGGGAAGATACACACCAGAGACATACTAGTCAGGGCAAGAGATAATATTTTTAAAAATCCAGCCAAGATGGGGGTATAGGTAGATATGCTTCACCTCTTTGCCCAACCAAAGGAAGGATAACAACCAATTAAAAAACTAAAAGCATCCAGAACTGTCAGAAATCAAACTGTGACAACCAAGGAGTTAAAGAAGAAACATTCATCCAGACTGGTAGGAGGGGTGGAAATGGGCAGCCAGGGCATAGAAGATGCAGTGAGGTGGTGGCTGGTGGACCAGGTGGTCCCACATTTGCATACAGATAAAATCTTGGAAGAATAACGAGGAAGCCAGTATTTACAGCCTAGGACAGACAGTGCAACCCTAAGTTCCAATGCTGGGAAAATAAAGCCTCATAACCTCTGGCTATAAAAACTGTGGGGGTTGCAGTGGTGAAATAAACTGCCAGTCTCTCAGGAGAGTCCACCTGAGGGGACCATGTGTTCTTAGAATGTACACAAACCCCCTCCACTCAGGAATCAGCACCAGGACAGCAACTGGAAGGGGGCCATTTGCTTGCGGGAAGTAGAGGAAGTGACTGAAAGTAGAATTAGAGCTAAGCAAGCAGCGTTGTTCCCTCACTGACTCCTCCCCCACATACATTGCTACAATGTGGCAAAGAAGGTTGCCCTTTCCTGGTAAGTACCTAAGACTCCATCCCTTACAACATAACAGGTGCATTGATGAATTGAGGAGACAAATATGGCCACAATGAAAGAACAGATCAACTCCAGAAAAAGAACTAAGCAACAAGGAGCTAGCCAACCTATCAGATGCAGAGTTCAAAACACTGGTGATCAGGATGCTCACAGAAATGATTGAGTACAGTCATAAAATGAAGGAAGAAGTGAAGGCTGTACAAAGTGAAATAAAGAAAAATATACAGGGAATCAGCAGGGAGGGGAAGGAACCTGGGATTCAAATCAATGATTTGGAACAAAAGGAAGAAATAAACATTCAGCTGGAACAGAAAGAAGAAACAAGATCTCAAAAAAATGAGGAGAAGCTTAGGAACCTCTGGGACAACTTTAAATCTACCAACATCTGAAAGATAGGGGTACCAGAAGGAAAAGAGGGAAGAGCAAGAAATGGAAAACTTATTTTGAAAAATAATGAAGGAAAACTTTCCCAATCTAGTGAAGGAAATAGACATACAAGTCCAGGAAGCTTAGAGAGTCCCAAACCAGTTGGACCCAAAGAGGAACACACCAAGTCACATCATAATTAAAATGGCAAAGATTAAAGACAATCTTAAAAGCAACAAGAGAAAAGAAGGGAGTTACCTACAAAGTAATTCCCATAAGACAATCAGCTGATATCTCAAAAGAAACCTTGCAGGCGAGAAGGGACTGGGAAAAACTATTCGAAGTCATGACAAGTAAGGATCTTCATCCAAGATTACTCTATACAGCAAGCTATCACTTAGAATGGAAGGGCAGATGAAATGCTTGCCAGATAAGGTAAAGGAGTTCATCATCACCAGGTTCTTGTATGAAATGTTAAAGGGAATTATTTAGGAAAAAGAAGAGGTTCAAAACTATGAACATTAAATGACAACAAAGTCACAACTATCAACAAGTGAACCTTAAAAAAAAAACAAAAACAAAGTAAGCAAACAACTAGAAGAGGAACAGAATCACAGAAATAGAGATTACATGGAGGCATAACAGCAGGGAGGGGGAGGAGGAGAATGGAGGAAAAGGTACAGGGAATAAGAAGCATAATTGGTAGGTACAAAATAGACGTGGGGAGGTTGAGAATACTATAGGAAATGGAGAAGCCAAAGAACTTATATGTACAACCCAGGGACATAAATTAAAGGAGGGGGATTGCTGGAGGGAATGGGAGTACTGGGTGGAGGGGGACAAAAGGGAGAAAAAAATGGGGTAACTGTAACAGCATAATCAGTAAAATATACTTAAAAAACAATGCAGTTGATTGTATTAGCAATGTGTAAGTCACAGTTGACTCTCTTTAATATTAACTCTTAAAACCTCAATGTAGATAGTTTTTTCAATTTTCTCTGTTCCATGTAAAATTATTTTGAGTTGGAGATCAGTCAAGAATAGGCTATATGTATTGCCTGGCTGGCGTAGCTCAGTGGATTGAGTGCGGACTGCGAACCAAAGTATCGCAGGTTTGATTCCCAGTCAGGGCACATGCCTGGGTTGCAGGCCACGGCCCCCAGCAACTGCACATTGATGTCTCTCTCTCTCTCTCTCTCTCTCTCTCCCTCCCCCCCCTCCTTTCCCTCTCTAAAAATAAATAAATAAAATATTTTTAAAAATGCAGACTAGGAATTAGTATTAAAAAAAAGCATAGGCTACATATGAGTATACATTTTTTCAATTGTTAGTATGAACTCAGAAAGCATTTTCACTGGACTTGATTGGGAAGATTTTTAAATCCAAATAAGCCAAGAGTTCCTAGATTAGTAAACTGAGCCAAGTTCTTGAATAACTTTAATGAAGCTTGTTTTAACAGCAGACAAGTCAGAGAGTGGGTACCAACTGACTATCTGGACCATGATCATGCCTTCTAAGTTTTAAAAGAAGAGTTTTAAGGGGTGGAGAGAAAACACAGACAACTGTAATTGAACAACAATAAAATAATTTAAATAAATATTTTTACAAAATAAAATAAAATCAGAGATTTATTGAGATATAATTCATACACCACAAAGTTCATCCATTTAAAGTACACAATTGAGTCATTTTTAGTATATTCACAGAATTGTGCACTCATCACCATGATCTAATACCTAAATATTTTTATTATACCCAAAAGGAACCTTGAACCATTAGCAATCATTTTCCATTTTCCACATCCCCTACTAACCACAAATCATCTTTATGTTTGCATTAATTGGACTATTCCGGACATTTCATGTACATTGAATCATAAAATATATGCTTTTTTGTGATTGGCTTTATTTTTTTTCACTTAGCATAATGTTTCCAAGCTTCATCCATTTTGTAGTGTCAATACTTCCTTTCTTTTTATAGATAAATGATATTCCACTGTATGGACATAATAATTTTGTTTATTCATTTATCAGTTAATAGACGTTTGGGTTCTCCTTTTAACTAGCATGAATAAAGTTGATGCAGACATTCAAATACACATTTTTACATGGATATATGTTGTCAGTTCTCTTGCATATGTACTCAGAAGGGGAAGCATGGGTTATATAGCAACCCTAGGTTCAACAGTTTGAGTAATTGTCAGTGGGGCTGTAAAATGATACAGCCCCACCAATAATGTTTAAGAATTTCAATTTCTTTATAGCTTCACTAACACTTGTATTGTCTGTCTTGTCTTTTCTTTCTTAAATTATAGCCATCTTAGTGGATATGAAGGGGTATCTGAATTATATTTTGGTTTCTGTTCTTTAATGACCCATGTTGCTGGGCATCTTTTCATGTGCATCATGGCAATTTGTGTATCTTCTTTGGAGAAATGCCTATTCAAATTCTTTGCTGATATTTTAATTAGTTTACTTGTCATTTTGCTATTGAATTATAAAAATTCTTAAAACATTTTGGATACAGGTCACATCAGTTATATGATATTTTTAAATAAGATAACTTTCAAATATTTTCTCCTATTTTGTGGGGTATTTTGAAGGAACTTTTTATTGTCTTCTGGGGTCAAGTTTTCTATTGAAGAGTCCAGTGCTATTGTAATATTTATTTCTTTTCACGAGACCTTCTCACTCTTTCTTTCTCTGATTTTAGGACTACTATTTTGTCTTTATTGTATATTAATTTTTGGATAATGTACATAAAAATGGTAATTTAAAAATCCATTGTGTTGGGATTATATTTTTATTATGGTAATTTCCAAATATACACAAAAATAAAGAGAATAATATAATGAATGTCTAATATTAAGTCACCTGGATTAAATAATTAAAACATTTTGCCACCCTTGCTTCATCCATCTGTTTCTTTTAAAATTTTTCCTGGAATATTAAAAAGGTAATACAAGACCTATTATTTTACCCGTAAGTCCTTCAACATGCATCTCTAAGAGATGAGTTTTCTCTTAACATATTTGTGATGTCATTATTACCTCTATAAAAATAAATAATAGTGCCTTAATGTTATCTAATTGTTCATTTATAGTCATATTTCTTCTAATGTTTAAAGATTTTATTTACAACTGGATGACATAGTTTATTTAGTCATACCCCTATTGATAGACATCTGGATTATTTTCTGTCTTTTATTATTACAAATAACTGTATAATAAATATCCTTGTGCATGTGTCATTTGGCATATTTGCAAGTATTTCTTTTGGATAAAATCCTAGTGTATGATTGCTTGCTCTAATGTTAAATGCATGTATATTTTGTTAGATAGCCCAATATCCTTACATGAGTGTTGTATAATTTTGTATTCCCTTGGTACACACATTTATCTAGAAACACATATCCTTCACTTCTCTCTTGTCTCTTTTCTCATTCTTTGGGATTGCTGGTATATAGGTACATTCCCTACTATCATGATCCTTTAATTTTGTCATGCCCATCCCCACCCCCATTTTCCATTTTTTTTCTTTTATTTTCTGGGATAGTTTTCTGTACTTCATCTTCAAACCTGTCTACCAGATTTCAATTGCAGCTGTCATATTTTAGTTTTCAAGAGCATTTGGTTTTGTTTTCAAAATGCTCTCTTTATAGTCTTCTATTTTTATTTGTGGGAGTTAATTTCCATCAGTAATTCATTTAACAATAATAATGAAGCACAAATTACTATGTCCCAGATATTGTTCTAGGCACTGTAGAATTGGCAGTGAATCAACAGTTAAAATCTCTGTCCTCAAGGAGCTCACAATAAAATAGTGGGAGGACATATTTTAAATATTCAATGTGTCAGGTAATAAGCCTATAGAAGAATCATGCAGAGTAAAAGAGGGCTGACAGTGACTGGAAGAGGGGTTGCTGTGTTACTTAGGGGAGTTAAGAAAGCCTTCACTGATCAGGTGGTATTTGCAAAAAGAGTAGAAAAAAGGAGCAAATAAGGAGTGATATGGGGGAAAGAGCTTTTTAGGCAGAGGGGACTGAAAGAAGAAAGGTCATGAAGCAGGGACATGAAAAGTTTAAGGAAAATCAAAGAGACCAGTGTGGTGGGAACAGAGTCAGCAAGGTGGGAAAGCGATCAGAGATAATATCAGAGAGAAAGAAGGGGTGTGAGATCGTGGAATATTGTGATCACTGGGATGGCATGACCTGACTTACACCTTTAAAATATTCTGGCATCCTCACAGCCAGTCAGCCTAAAGGTAAGCCCCACCTGCTGAGCTGCCAACAGCAATCAAGGCTCAACTACGACAAAGGGACACATACAACCCACACAAGGAACACACCTGGAACACTGGCTCAGGTGACCAGGGATACTGCACCATTGGGCCTTACAGGACACTACTGCATAAGGCCAACCTGCCAAGGCTGGGATGCATAGAAGATACACCTAATGTATAGAAATACACACACAGTGGCAGCCAGAGGTGGAGACAAACATGTCGTAAATGAAAGAATAAGAGAAAACTCCAGAAAGGGAACTAAATGAAATGAAGCCAAGCAATCTATTACATATAGAGTTAAAAAAAACACTGGTTATAAAGATGCTCAATGAACTT
Organism: Tonatia bakeri; assembly: GCA_004024845.1. NCBI lineage: Eukaryota > Metazoa > Chordata > Mammalia > Chiroptera > Phyllostomidae > Tonatia > Tonatia bakeri. The sequence continues at coordinate 39,417 of PVIA01000855.1, forward strand.
AGAGGAAGAATAGATGAATTCAAGGAGAACTTCAACAAAAAGATAGTAAACATTAAAAATGACACAGAAATCATAAAAAGAACCAGTCAGAAATGAAGAATGCAATTAACAAATGAAGAATACACTAAAATAAATCAACAGATTAGATGAAGCAGAGGATCAAATCAGTGATTTGGAAGACAAGATAACTGAAAACTCCCAGTCAGAAAGGCAAAATAATCCAAGAAAAATGAGGATGGTTTAAGGAAACTCTGGGACACAATCAAGCTTACCAACATTTGCATCATTAGAGTACCAGAAGGAGAGGAGAAAGAGCAAGAAATTGAAAACCCATTTGAAGACAAAATGACTGAAAACTTCCTTAACCTGGCAAAGCAAATAGACATACAAGTCTAGGAATAACAGTCCCAAACAAGATGAAGCCAAGAGGCCCACACCAAGAAACATCATAATTAAAATGCCAAAAGTTAAAGAGAAACTCTTAAAAGCAACAAAAGAAAAGTCCTTGCCAAGTGAGCTCTCAAAAGACCATCACCTGATTTTTCAAAGAAAATTTGCAGGCCAGAGGGAGTGGCAAAAACTATTCAAAATGATAAAAAGCAAGGACCTACAGCCAAGATTATTCTACCCAGCAAAGCTATCATTTAGAATTGAAGGATAAAGGGCTTCCCAGAAAGAAAAAAGCTAAAGTTCTTTATCACCACCAAACCAGTATTAAAAGAAATGTTAAAGGGACTTATTTAAGAAGAAGAAGAATGGGAAAAAAAGAACATACATATGAATAATAAAATGGTAGTAACTACATATTTCTCAATGACCAGTTTAAATGTAAGTGGATTAAATACTCCAATCAAAAGACATAGGGTGTCTGAATGGATAAGAAAAAAAGACCCATACATGTGCTGTCTGCAAGAGACCCACTTCAGATCAAAGGACACACAGAGACTGAAAGTAAAGGGTTAGAAAAAAATATCTCAGGGAAACAGAAATGAAAAAAAGCTGGGTAGCAATACTTATGTCACACCAAATACACTTCAAAACAGAGGTTATAGCAAGAGACAGAGAAGGACATTTAATAATGACAAAATAATCCAATAAGAGGATACAACACTTTTAAATATTTATGCTCCCAATATAGGAGCACATAAATATATAAACCAAATAATTATGGACATAAAGGGAGAGATTAGCTGTAATGCAGTAATTGTAGGAGGCTGTAACACCCCATTGGCATCAATAGATAGATCATTCACACAGAAAATCTACAATGAAATAAGAGCCTTAAGCGACACTTTAGAGCAGATGGATTTAATTGATATTTTTAGAGCATTTTACCCCAAAGCAGTAGAATAGACATTCTTTTCAAGTGCACATGGAACATTTTCCAGCTTAGACCACATGTTAGGACATAAAACAAGTCTCAATAAATTTAAGAAGATTGAAATCATATCAAGCAACTTCTCCAGTCACATGGTATGAAACTAGAAAATAATTACAAGAAAAAAAACCCTAAAAAAACACTCAAACACATGGAGCCTAAATAACATGCTACTAAATAATGACTGGGTTAGGAATGAGATTAAGGAAGAAATCAAAAGATTCCTTGAGACAAATGAAAATGAAAACATGACAACCCTACTTGTATGGTGCACAGTGAAAGCAGTTCTAAAAGGGAAATTCATAGCAATAAATCCAACCTCAAAAACAGTATAAATCTTAAATAATATCTAACTTTACACATAAAGGAACTAGAAACAGAATAACAAAGAAAATCCAAAGTAAGCACAGGAGGAATAATAACTATCAGATCAGAAATAATCAAAATAGAGCCCAAAACACAAAAGGTCAATGGAAAATAGAGCTGTTTTTTTTAAAGATTAAAAACTGATAAACCTTTAATCAGACTCATCAAATAAAAAAGAGCAAGGACCTAAACAAATAACAATTAGAAATGAAAGAGGAGAATAAAAATTGGCACCACAGAAATGCAAAGTATTATATGAAAATACCACAAGCAATTACATGCCAACAAATTAGACAATCTGAAAAGCATGGATAAATTCCTAGAACCATACAATCTCCCAAAACTGAATCAAGAAGAAACAGAAAATCTGAACATACTGATAACAACTAATGAAATCAAATCAGTAATCAAAAAACCCCAACAAACAAAAGTCTGAACCAGATGTCCTTACAGACAAATTTTACCAAACATTTAAAGGACAGTTAACACCTATACTTCTCAAGCTATTTCAAAAAATTTAAGAGGAAGGAAGGCTTCCAAGCTCATTTTACAAGGTCAGCATTACCCTAATTCCAAAACCAGACAAAGACATTACAAAAGAAATTATATGCTAACAGTCCTGGTGAACATAGAAACAAAACATTAGTAAGTTGAAGTCAGAAAAACACTTAAAAAAAAATCATATACCATGATCAAGTGGGATTTATTCTTGGGGTGCAAGGATGTTTCAATATCTGAAAATCAAGTAACATGGTATATCACATTAAAAATCATATAAAATAATATAAAAGGATAAAAATCATATAATTATATCAAAAGATGCAGAAAAAGCAGTTGACAAAATCTAGCAAAATGGGAATAGAGGGAACAGATCAACATAATGAAGTCCATAAATCACAAATTCACAGTTAACATCATACCCAACAGGGAAAAGCAAAAAGTATTATCCTTAAGATCAGAAAAAAGACAAGGATGTCCACTTTCACCATTTTATACAGCATAGTGTTGGAAGTCCTAGCTACAGCAACCAGACCCCCCTGCCAAAAAACAAACAAACAAACAAAGACATCCAAACTGGAAAGGAAGAAGTAAAGTTGCCATTATTTGCAGATATATAGAGAATCGCAGAGAGAAAGAACCCTAAAGAATCCACAGAAAAACTATTAGCACTTTTAAATGAAGTCAGTAATGTGTCAGGATACAAAATTAATATTTAGAAATTAGTTGCATTTTTATACACCAACAACAAACTAGCAGAAAATAAAATTAAAAAAACAATCCATGTTACAATTATATCAAAAGAACATACACAGGAATAAATTTAACCAAGGAAGTAAAAGACCTGTACTTAGACAATTATAAACATTGAAGAAAGAAGTTGAAGATTCAAATCAATGGAAGCATATACAGTGCTCCTGTATAGGAAGATTTGATGTTGTTAAAATGTCCATAGTACCCACAGCAATCTATAGATTCAATACAATCCTTGTCAAAGTACCAATTGTGATTTCCATAGAGCTAGAACAAATAATTCTAAAATTTATATGGAATCGCAAAAGACCTTGAATAGCCACAGCAGTCTTGAGAAAGAAGATCAAAGTTGGAGATAATTACGCTACCTGATAACAAACTATATTATTATACAAGGCTATAGGAACAAAATCAGCATGGTACTGACATAAAAACAGACACATGGACTAGTGGAACAGAATAGAGAGTCTAAATAAAAACTCACACCTACATGGTAAACTAATGTATGACAAAGGAGGCAAGAATACACAAGGGGGTAAAAACAGTCTATTTAATAAATGACATTGGGAAAACTGAACAGATACAGGCAAAAAAATGATATAAGACCATTTTCTTATACCATATACAAAAAAAAAACTCAAAATAGATTGTTAAAGACTTAACTATCAGTTTTGAAACTATACAATTCCTAGAAGAAAATGTAAACAGTAAATAAACTCTTTGACATTGCTTTTAGTGGTATATTTTTTAAATCTATCGACTCAGGCAAGGGAAGCAAATGGAACTACATCAGACTAAAGAGTTTTTGCACAGTGAAAGATACCATCATCAAACAAAAGGACAACAGGACAACCCACTGAATAGGAGAAGATATTCAACAATCATACATTTGATAAAAGGGGTTAATATCCAAAATTTATAAAGAACTCATACAACTCAATACCCAAAAAAAACAAACAACCCAATTAAAAATTGGGCAAAGGACCTGAATAGACACTTCTTCAAGGAGGACATACAGATGGCCAATAAACATGAAAAGATTCTTAATATCATTAATAATCAGAGCAGTGCAACTGGAAACCACAATGAGATATCACCTCACGCCTGTTAAAATGGCTATTGTCAATAAATCAATAAACAAGTGTTGATGAGGATGTGGATAAAAGGGAACCCTCATGCACTGTTGGTGGTAATACAAATTGGTACAGCCACTATGGAAAACATCATGGAGGTTCCTCAAAAATTAAAAATAAAACTACCTTATGACCCTGATATTCCACTTCTAGATATTTATCTGAAGAAAACCAAAACACTAATTTGAAAAAAAAATGCATCCCTATAGTTGTAGCATTATTTACAATAGCCAAGAGAAGGAAGCAACTTAAGTGTCCAATATACACACTTTTAAGTATTGGGCCATAAAAAGAGTGAAACATTACCAGTGGCAACAACAAAGATGAACCTAGAGAGTATTATGGTAAGTTTAATAAACCAGGCAGAAAAAGACAAATACCATATGATTTCATTTATGCGTGCAATCTAAAACACAACATAAAACAAAGCAGCAGAAGAGATAGATACAGAGAACAAACTGATGGTTGACAGATGGGAGGGAGGTTGGGGGTTGGTGAAAAAGTGAAGGGATTAAGAAGCAGAAATTTGCAACTACAGAATAGTCATGGGGGACATAAAGTATAGCATAGGTAATATAGTCATTAATATTGTAACAACCATATATGGTGTCAGCTACTAGATTTATCGGGGGGTCATTTTGTAAGTTATGTAAATGTCTAACCACTATTCTGTACATGTGAAACTAATAAAATGTCAAATGTCAACTGTAATTAAAGTAAAAAATAAAATAAATAAAATAACGTATCACTCTGGCTGCCCTGTGGGGAATATACAATAGGAAGGGAATGGTGGAAATACAGGGAATAGATGGGAGGCTGTTGCAATAGTGCAGATGAGAGGTATTGGTGACTCACACCTGAATACTGGAGTAAGAAGTGCCCAAATTCTGAATATATTTTAGAAGAGGAGCTTGTAAGACTTGATTGCACAACAAGAACCAAAGTCTGACTGCAGTGGATTCGAGGGGGATTGAAAGAGAGGAATTGGATACAGCCAGTGTAGGTGTCCTTTTGTGGGTTTTCCTGAAAGGGCTACAGAATGATGCAGTATTAGCTAGAGATATACATGAGTTGAGGGTGTTATCTCCTCCCCCTCCTCTTTTTTCCCCTCTTCTTTTTCCTCCTCCTCCTTCTTCTTAATTGAAGTGCCAGAGGGAATGATTGACATAAAGGGGGTAATTGATGACACAGTATAGGGAGTGGGCAATTATAGCACATCTGCTCTTGAGCAGGTAGGGGTAGTGGTGGAATCCAGTAAATGTTGAACAAGTTGGCCTTGGAGTGAAGCTAGGATTGCTCATCCATTTTTAATGGAAGTAAAGGCAGAGTGTAAGGGTACAGGTGCAGGTAGACTAGGAGATTTGGCAGTAGTAGCATGTAGAAGATCATTTCTAACTATTTCTGTTGGTGAAATAAGAAGCAAGAACAACTGAGGCTAAGTATGGGGATGAAAATGTTACAGGTTTGAGGGAAAGGAGAAGGTTGGAAATATTAACCTAGAAAAATATGAGTGAAAAAGAAAGAAGAAAGTGTTTTGCTGCTGCAGATCAGCTCTAAAGTCCCATTTGGGGTTACTAATCACAAATTTAAAGTAAGGCTACTCAGCATGATTGCCTATTTTTTTTCCACAGCCATGTTCAGCTGCATTGGCCCACATGTGGAGTGGACGGAACCGAGGTTTTCCTGAGAGAATGACAAAATGAGAGAGTCGAGCATGCACGCGGGATTGTAGTAAAGGACCCCGGGGGCAGGTGGCTTGAGGAAAGGATTGTTGGAAGAGGGCAGTTCGAGGAATGAGCAGACAGGGTATTGGATAGATCATTTACATATCAACACTGCTAAGTGTTATGACTGGAATGGTCTTGAAGAAAGTGACCACAGGTTAGATGCTAAAATCTTCATGGGATGAAGGGAAGCGGCCCAGAGAAGTCTAATTAAGATGGTGGATAATAGGGTGTTCATGCCTGAACTTTAGAGGAACTGAGGGGATTTAGGGAGGAGAGACAGAAAAGATGAAATGGTGATGGGGAGCAAAGGGGGTGGTGACCCTTCTTTCCTCCAGGCTCTCTGGTATGGGAGATAAAGCAGCCACTGTTTGCAGAGAGCACTTGAGAAGCTATAGTTTCAGGAGAAGCATTGTCTCTCTGAAGACCAGAAAGTAAAGGGAATTTTCAGAAAAGAAGTTAAGGTTGTAGAGGTTTTGCTAGTGATTGAGGTTGTATCTAATTTTAGATTCCAGAGATTTCAGTGGAGACTTAGGGATAGGGAACAGAATGTGGTTTGTCCAACTTAAGAATATACAGAGGCATTGGGCTGAAATTCTGGTCTTGTTCTTCTCCATCACCAAAGGATACAGGTCTATACCTAAAAGTAGTAGAATTTTAGGGAGGCAGTTTCTGCCATGAGCACTGGGCTCTGTGGGATCTGTCTTCAGTCCCACCTATGGTGGTGTGGAAGCTTGTGGCATTGGGAGTATGTGGAGTCTCCTGAGAGAATGGGAGCACGAGAAAACTCTGAGGGGGCGCTGTTTACTCTGGCCAATGGTCCTGCCTAGGCCAGGCCCGAGGCGAGGTTTCTGGGAGGAGGTTGAGCTGTTAGGCCTCTTAGCATTATCTCCTCCTCTATGTATGAGAATATCATATACAGTGCGGCTTGTTGTTTGTTTGTTGTTTTCTGTTTCCCATACTGTCTGTTTCTCAAGGTTATTTTTTCCTGTTTGTTTTGAAGACCTCACGGAAGGATACAAATGGAAACCCATGAGTTACATCTCTATAAATATAAAAATTATAAATAGTGCTAACAAATTATTAATGTAATGTGTTCTACCTTGACAACTGTACCTTGATCATAACTGGGGAATTCAGGCTCAAATTTATTATGGTAATCATACTATAATATACAGGGTGGGAAAAATTAGGTTACAGTTGTTTTCGTGGAAAATAATATAACCACTAATAAATTATAATATTAGAATAAACTGTTTTGCATACTCACAACTGTAGATATACTATTCCCCTACCTTGTATAATGTATAAAATCAACATGTTGTACACCTTAAACTTATACAGTGCTATAAATAAGTTATATCTCAATTAAGAAAATCAAATTTAGAATTCTTTGGGGAAGGGGCTGAGGACTCACCTTTCAGTATAGACCTCTACTGAAGCTCAAATGTTTTCAGAACTATGAGGTTGGTCTGGGAAAAGTGCAGCCGTTATTAATATAATGAGAATGGTTTGCACAACAATGTGACCTGGCAGCTAAGGAGAATGGACTGGAATGTGTATGTGTGAACAATGACAACATCACTGCACTAGTCAGTGGGGGTGGTAGATGCTGTTGAGTGAGTATGTGCACTGTGTGGTCATCACATTCAAAATGAATGAATGGGTAGAGCAAGGAATCTGCATCAAATTTTGTGTGAAGCTTGAGCATTTCCCAATGGAAACTATTCAGATGATTCAGAAGGTCACAGCTATGGGCAGTTGGTGATCGGCAGCTTCATCCTGACAACATACCCACTTACGCATCACATCTTGTGCAGACTTTTCTGGTGAAACATCAAATCACCCAGGTGAGTCAGTGTCCCTACAGTCAGATTTGACATCCTGCAACTTCTGAGTTTTCCCAAAACTAAAATCACCTTTGAAAGGGAAGAGATTTCAGACCATCGGTGAGATTCAGGAAAATATGACAGAGCAGCTGATGGTGACTGGGAGACACATGTGAGGTCCCAAGGTGCCTACTTTGAAGGGGGCTGAGGTGTCATTATCCTATGTACAATGTTTCTTGTATCTTCAACAAATGTCTCCATTTTTCATATTACATGGCCTACCTTGTGGACAGACCTCATGTATCCCTATACTCGGCCATGCCTGGTCGCCATATTTAGAGTCTCTCTGGAGACGACACCTCCAGTGTTCTACCTGATGCATTAGGGCCAGTCCCCAGGCTATGGTTTGGGTGGCAGGTCTGGATATCTGTCTACTTCTCTAACTTCTGTCTGATTCTTTTTCTTTCAGCCCCACATGAGCTCTGCTCCATGCACCTAGCTTCTCATCCATTCTGCTTTGATTTGATGTATTTCTGGGTCTCACACCTCTTTTTTACTTTTCACAAGTCTTATTCATCTGCTTTCCAGCTTCCACAATCTTTTTTGCTGTCATCTCTTGTCTGATTCTCTTTGTACTGCCAGGTTTAGGCTTAAAATTTTTTTAAAACTGTCACTTTACTGGAATTTTGGAAAGTAGATGAAATAAATATGTTTCTTTAACTTTAACTGGAATTATTAACCTTTCTTTTTCATTGGTTCTGACCTTCTTCTAAGCAAGATACTGCACAGGTATGTATGATGACAGTTACTGTTTAAAAAGAGAAATACTTAGGGGTCTCTATTCAACGCAGTACAATTTTCCAAATGTTTTTCACTGAACTGGTTTGCTGACTGAATCATTTGGTTTATTTGAGCACAATAGTTGAGTAAGAAGGCTGAGTCCAAACTTTCTAAGGAGCATAGTAGGTATTTACTTTGTGTATCTGTCCATAATACACCAACACTTTCTGGCAATCCATTTTTTCCCACTGGGAACTACTACCCCTCTTCCACTCTCTGTCCAAGTGTTTAAATAGGCCTGGAACTTGGAGATACACATGATTCATCTTGTTTAAAGTTCACCCTCTGACCACAGTTGTTGGTTCTGAGATGAGTACCTTATCCAAACCAGTCCAATGTAGCACAGTCTAGAATTTTCACTGGAATTCTTCAGAAAGAAATGATCTTCCTCACTGTGACACTAAGCTAGAAGGGCATAAGGCCAAAGGTGCTGCTGGCCATTCTGCCTCCATGTAAGCAAATACCTGTGCAAGAATAAAGAAAAGGACACAGAAGTTGAGACTGAAGTCTGATAGAAGTCTTCTTGCTAGAGCCCTAGGTCCATCCATCCATTCCTATAAATCTGTTCTTAGACATTCTGTTTACACGAAAAAATGAATTTTTACTTGTTGAAACTAGTTTATGTTGGGTTTCTGCTTTGTACAACCACAGGGCTCATAACCAAAGTATAAGGCCTTGGATGTGTGTGTGTGTGTATGAGAGAGAGGGAGAGACAGAGAGAATGAATTCCAAAGAAATTATTGTTCACTCTCACTTTTGTAAGTATAAATCCAATGCCATTGTGCTTGTAGAAATAAATGAAATTGTTCATGTGAATATGGACTTTTTATATGTGACTAAAACAAGAAAGCATGATGCTAGAGGTATGACTATTTGATAAAGTTCTTTTCATAGCCCTGAGGATGATTTCATCTACTGCTAACAGCTCACAGGGGAATTTCAGAGGATAAAAAAAAAAGTGAACATTACATGATTCTACCAGATGTGGGATAAGGGAATAATTTTAGGATTTAAATAACTAAGAAGTGCCTCTGGTGTCCTTCTAATGTTTCAGTCTATGCAAATTAGATTTTATATAGTGCATCTCATAATATGGCTAACAATGGAGTGAAATGGAACTTTAATTGAAAGCAGAAGGAGAGGAAAGCTGAGATTGGGAAGCGCAATTCCAGTTCCAACAAAGGCTGTTTACACTGTATATTAAAAATAGGCCATAATTTAAAAAAATCAGAAATAGATCAGTAGAAAGGAATTCATTTCAAAGAATGGAAGCAGATTGAGAGATATAGGATAAAATCCATTTTATTTGGTCATCATTCAAATGTAAGAGAAGTTATTATGTACAATTTTTTAAAAATTGTCCAAAACAAAGCAATTAATAGGGAAGGAAGGAAATAATGCTAGACTGAGAAGCACAGCTGACAGGAATACTGTCAGAACCTCATTCTGACACGAATCTGCACTCCTCAGTTACTTTAAATTACATTTTCTGTAGTTTTTGCATACCAGCTTGGATTCATAATCAAAGCAACAAACACTGACACTTAATTCTGGGATGATAGAGCATTTCTGCTTCCCCCATACCTCACCACACATTACCAAAAGCCTATTTACAATTCCGTTCACCCAGTACATTGTACTAAGCTATCAAGAAAAAATGACAAGACATAACAAAAGAGAAAAAACCCCCACAATTTGAAGAGATAGAATAAGCATCAGAACTAGAATCAAATATGGCAGGAGATATTGGAATAATCATACTGGGAATTTTAAAAAAGCAGTGATTAATATGCTAAAGAACTCTAATGGGTGAAGTAGAGAGAGTGTAGTAACAAGAAGACAATACAGGCAGAGAGATGGAAATTTTAAGAAATAACCAAAAAGAATTGGTAGAGATTGAAAACAACGGGCTTATTAGTAGATTGGACTTAACTGAGGATAGAATCTCAGTGCTTGAAGATACATCAGAAAACTGCCCAAAAACCAAAGAGCAAAGAGGACAAAAAGTGAAAAAGAAAACTAGAACACAATATCCAAGAATTGTGGAAAAGCTATAAAAGGTACAACATACAGATAATAGAAATACCAGAAGAGAGAAAGGAACATTAAGAAAACATAGGAATAAGAAGAAATATTTGAAATAAAAATTACTGAAAACTTCACCAAATTAAAGTCAGACACCAAACCACAGATCCAGAAGGCTCAGAGCACATCAAGGAGGATTTGAAAAACAAACAAAAAATGCCCCCTACAACAACAACAAAAACTACATGTGGGCATATTACTTTCAAACTAGAAAAAATAAAAGAGTAAGGGGAAATCCTGACAAAGGCCAGGGGGGAAATCACTTTACCCATACAGCAGCAAATGTAAGAATTACATCTGACTTCTCAGAAGCTATGAAAGCAAGAAAAGACTGGAGTGGAATATTTAAATAATTGAAATGAAAAAACCCCATCAAACTAAAATTCTGTACCCTGTAAAATTACTCTTCAAATGTGAAGGGGTAATAAAGACTTTCTCAGATAAATATTAAGGATATTTATTTCAAGTATACTTGCCTTACAAGAAGTATTAAAAATTCTTTAGACAGAGAGAGAAAATGGTGTTGATTAGAAACTTAGATCTATATAAAATTAGGGAGAGTAACAAAGAAGGAGTAGGTGAAAGTAAACTGAAAACTTATTTTTCTTATTCTTTTTTAATTACTTTATTTTATTTTTAAAGTATGCTTTACTCATTATGCAATTACAGTTGTCCCACTTTTTTCTCCCCTTTCTCCCCCTCTGCCCTGCCCCCCCCACCCTTTGGCATTCCCCTCTCCACTTAGTTCATGTTCATGGGTCATACATATAAGTTTTTTGGCTTCTTCATTTTCTACACTGTTCTTGACCTCCCCCTGTTTATTTTCTGTCTACCAGTTATACTTCTTATTCCCTGCACCTTTCCCCCCTCATTCTCTCCCTCCCTTTCCCTACTGATAACCCTCCATGTGATCTCCATATCTGTGATTTTGTTCCTGTTCTAGTTGTTTGCTTAGTTTTTGCTTTTGTTTTTTTAGGCTCACTTGTTGATAGTTGTGACTTTGTTTTCATTTTACAGTTCATAGTTTTTAATCTTCTATTTCTTAGATAAGTCCCCTTAACATTTTATATGATAAGGGCTTGGTGGTGATGAACTCCTTTAACTACCTTGTCTGGGAAGCACTTTATCTGCCCTCCTATTCTAAATGATAGCTTTTCTGGATAGAGCAATCTTGGGTGTAGGTCCTTGCCTTTCATGACTTTGAATACTTCTTTCCAGACCCTTCTTCCCTGCAAGGTTTCTTTTGAGAAATCAGCTGATAGTATTATGGGAATTCCTTTGTAGGTAATTCTCTCCTTTCCTCTTGCTGCTTTTAAGATTCTCTCCCTATCTTTCATCGTGGGTAACCTAATGATGATGTGCTGTGGTGTGTTTCTTCTTGGATCCAATTTCTTTGTGACTCTCTAAGCTCCCTGGACTTCCTGGAAGTCTATTTCCTTTACTAGATTGGGTAAGTTTTCCTTCTATTTTTTCAAATAAGTTTTTGGTTTCTTGCTTTTCCTCTTCTCCTTCTGGCACCCCTATGATTCAGTTTTTGGAATGTTTAAAGTTGTCCCAGAGGTTCCTCACAGCATCTCCTCATTTTTTTAAAAAAATTTTTATTTCTTCATTCTGTTCTGGTTAGATGTTTTTTTCTTCCTTTTGTTCCAAATCATTGATTTGAGTCTAGATTTCCTTCCCTTTACTGTTGGTTCCCTGAATATTTTTCTCAATTTCACTTTGCAGAGTCTTCATTTCTTTCTTCATTTTGCAAATGAACTCAATAATTTCTGTGAGCATCCTGATTACCAGTGTTTTGAACTCTGCATCCAGTAGGTTTTCTGTCTCCTTGTTGCTTAGTTTGTTTTCTGGAGTTTCAATCTGTTGTTTTATTTGGGCCATGTTTCTTTGTCTTGATGGACCTGTTACACTGTTAGGTATTCACCAGAGTGGGGCAACTCTCTTTGCTGTGTTGTGGCACTGTATGTGGGGGACTAATCAGAGAGGTTACAGTTCCACTTGCTTAGCTCTCACCCCACTTTCTATCACTTCTCTCACTCCCCACAAGTAGATTATGCCCTTTTGGGTGCTGATTCCCAGGTAGGGGGGTCTTGTGTACATTCTAGGGTTCTCTGGGCCCCTCCAATGGACTCTCCTGTGAGTCTAGGAGTTTCTCCAGCAGCTACAACCCCCACAGATTTTTACTGCCAGAGGTTTGGAGGCTTTATTTCCCTGCACTGGATCCCTGGGTTACACTGTTTGTCTCACTCCCGAGTTGTTCTTCCTGGCTTATCTGCATGTGAATGTGGGAAATCCTGTCCATCAGCCCCTACCCTGCCTACCCAGTCCTCCACCTGCCACACATTTTTCTGTCCCAGCTGCTCATCTCCACTCCTACCCATCTGGACGAATGTTTCCTCTGTGACTTCTTGGTTGTCAGACTTCCATGCAGTTTGACTTCCTGGCAGTTCTGGTTGTTTTATGTTTTTAAATTGATTGTTATCCTTCTTTTGGTTGTGTGAGGAAGCAAAGTGTTTCTACCTATACCTCTATCTTGGCCAGCCCCCCATAATCCAAAAGCTCATTCTTTTTTGTATGTGTGTGTATAAATGTTTTTATTTCTCTTCGATAAAACAATCAGAAATGTGATTCTGGGTTATATAAGTATATATTTGACCTTATAAGAAACTTAGAATAATAACAATTAAAAAAAACTTAAAAAGAAACTGCCCAAGTGTTTTCTTAAGTGGCTGTGTCATTTTGCCTGCCTACCAGCAATCCATGAGAGAGTTCCAGCTGCTCTGCAACCTCATGAGCGCTTTGAATTGTCTTTTTATTTAATTTTATTTTAATCATTGTTCAAGTACATTTTTCTGTCCTTTACTCCCATTCCAGCCCACCCACCAAAAGCTCATTCTTTAAAAAGATCATTAAAATAGGTAAGACTCTTGCCCAACTAAGAAAAAAAAGGGAGACAACACAAATGACTAATATTAGAAATGAAAGAGAAGACATCACTACAGATGCTATGGACATTAAAATGATAATAAGGAATACTATGAACAACTCTATGTCCACATTTTGATAGCCTAAATGGACCAATTTCTTGAACAGCACAATCTGCCAGAACTTACAAGAAGAAATAGACCATCTGAATAGGCCTAACTCTATTAAAGAAATAATTAATAATCTTCCAAAACAGAAAGCACCAGTCTCAGATGGATTAACTGGTAAATTCTACAAAACATTTAAGAAATAAATTGTACCAGTCCTCTACAGTCTCTTTCAGAAGGTAGAAGCAGGGAGCATACTTCTTAACTCAGTCTATGAGGCCAGCATTAGCTTAATATCAAAACTAAAAAAGGCATTACAATAAAACCACAGACCAATATCTCTCCATGAACATGGACACAAATATCCTCAATAAAATATTAGCAAATCAAATTCAACAGTGTAAACAAAGAGTTATATACAAAAACCAGTGGGATTTACTCCAGGTATGCAAGGCTGGTTCAACATTCAAAAATACATTAATGTAATCCATCACATCAACAGGCTAAAGAAGAAAAATCATATGATCATATAAAAAATTTAGAAAAAGCTTATAACAAAATCCAACACCCATTCATGATTAAATCTCTCAGTAAACTAGGAATAGAGGGAACTTCCTCAGCTTGGTAGAGAATATCTACAAAAAAACCTATAGCTAATGGCATTCTTAAAGGTGAAAACTAACCTCTTTCTCACTCAGATCAGAAATCAGGCAATGATGTTCCCTCTTAGCACCGCTTTTCAACATCACACTGGAAGTGCTAGTTAGAGTAGTAGGCCAGAGAAGAAAATAATAGGTATACAGATTAAGAAGAAAGAAAATGAAAGTCGTGTTTGCAGATGACATGAGTATGTATAGAAAAAACCTGAAAGAATGAACCAACAAGAAATAAGGAGGTTTTTTTGTTCATTCCAGGAGGGACTAGTAAGTGATTATGGCAAGTTTGTAGGACACAAGATTAATAAATGCTCATTGCTTTCCTATATATCTGCAATGAACAAGTGGAATTTGAAATTAAAAATACAGTACCATTTACATTAGCATGCCAAAATATTAAATATTTAGGTATAAAGGTAACAAAATATGTACAAATCTGTACAAGGAGAACAACAAAACTGGTGAAAGAAATCAGAACTAAATAAATGGAGATATATTTCATGTTCATAAATAGGAAAACTCAGATTCAATACATTCCCCATCATAATCCTATCAAGTTATTATAAGAAGATGGATAAACTGATTCTAAAGTTTATACAAACTGGCAAAAGACTCAGAATAGCCAATACGATATGAAAAGACAAAAATAAGTTGAAGTGCTAATGCTGTTTGACTTCAAAGGAAGGTAAAGCTACAGAAATCAAGATAGTGTAGTAGTGTTGTAAGACCAGAGAGATAGATGAATGGAACAGAACAGAAAGCCCAGAAATAGACCCACATGAATTCAGTCAACGGATTTTTGGCAAAGGAGCAAAGGCAATATGACAGAGAAAAAAAGTTTTTTCAGAAAATGGAACAGAACAACTGGACATCACATGAATCTAGATACAGATGATACACCCTCCACAAAAAAAGTTAACTCAAAATGGATCACAGATCTAAATGTAAGATGCAAAACTATAAAGCTTTTAAAAGAACATAGAAAATCTGGATGACTTTGTGTTTGGTGAAGACTTTTTAGATAAATGCCATAGGTACAATTCATGAAAGAAATGATAAGCCATATTAATTAAAATTAAAAATTTTTGCTTTGTAAAAGACACTGTAAAGAGAATGAAAAGGCAAACCTCAGACTGGGAGAAAATATTTCTAATAGACACATGAAAGAAAGGACTATTACCCCAAATATACAAAGAAATCTTAAAACTCAATAATAAAAGCACACAACCTGATTAAAAGATGAGGCAAAGATCACTGGAGGAGATGTACAGATGGCAGATTAGGGTATGCTCCACACCGTCTATCATCAGGGAACTACGAATTAAACTAACAAGGAGATGCCACAGGCATCTATTAAAGTGGTCACAATTCAGAACACTGGCAGCACCAAATGCTGGTGAGGACATGAAGTAATAGGAACTCTTATTCATTGCTGGTGGAAATGCAAAATGATACAGACACTTTGGAAGACAGTTTGGTGGTTTCTTACAAAACTGAATTTGGGCATACTATATGATTTGGCAATTACACTCCTTGGTATCTTGCCAAAGGAGTTGAGGATTTATGTTCACACAAAAACCTGCATACAGGTGTTTATTGAAGCTTATTCATAACTGTCAAAACTGGGAAGTAAGCAAGATTTCCTTAAGTAAGTGAATGGATACCTAAACTCTGATATGACAGATAGTGGAATATTATTCAGTGCTAAAAAGTAATGAGCTATCAAGCCATGAAAAGAGATGGAGAAAACTCGAGTACATATTGCTGAGTGAAAGAAGCCAGGCTGAAAAGACTACACTGCTTGATCCCAACTGTATGCCGTTTTGGAAAAGGCAGACCTGTGGAGACAGTAAAAAATGTCAGTGGTGCCAGGGTTTAGGAGGAAGTAAAGAACAGATGGAGCACAGAGGATTTTTAGGGCAGTGAAACTATTCTGTATGATACTGTAAAGGTGGGTACATGTCATTATACTTTGAAAATATTCTGTATGATTTTATAGTTATGGATATGTATCATTAGATATTTGTCCAAACCCATAAAATGTGCAACACCAAGTGAACCCTAATGTAAACTGTGGACTCTGAGTGACAGTGATGTGTCAGTGCAGGGCCATGGGCTCTGACAAATGTACCGCTCTTGTGGGGGATGGTGACCATGGGGGGCTAGGAGTGTGTGGGACTGGGGGCATATGGGCAATCTCTGTACCTTCTGCTCAATTTTGTTATGTACCTAAAACTCTTCTAAAGAATAAAGTCTATTTTTAAAAAAGGGCATTTTTGCACCAGATATTTAAGACCTTAAAATATATATATACCTTTTGTCCTAAAAGACTGTTTTTGAACTTATCAGAAGAAAATAGAGATGTCTGTTACAGGATGTTAATCATAGACTTATCTGTACAACAAAGTAAGTAGTCTACACATATAAAATTAAGTGGAAATTGGTTAAATAAATTATGATATCCACAATGCTTCCCTTAAAATTCTGGTGTAAAATATCTGTGACTTGTTAAATTAATTCAGCAAACACATGTTCATTGCCACAGGCGATATGTGTTTATTTAACAGGTATATTGCAAGAATGAGATTGGCTATAATGTCACATAGTGGAGATGTTATTGGTGGAGATGATTAGTGTTAAAAAATTTTCACAACCTTTCTTAGAAGTGGTTCATTCTTCCTTATTTATTATTCAACTGTTCATTTAGTTCCTGAGTTCCTGGGGTTTTAAAACATGTTTACAAACTTTTAAATTTTTTTCAATTGCAATTTACATTTAATATTATTTTGTATTAGTTTCAGGTGCACAGCATAGTTGGTTAGACAACCATATACTTTACAAAGTGGTCCCCCTGATATTTCCAGTACCCACCCGGCATCATACATAGTTATTACGATACTAATAGCTGTATTCCCTATGCTGTACTTTACATCCCTGTGACTATTTTGTAACTACCAACTTGTACTTCTTAATCTATTTATTTTTTTCACCTCATCTCCCAGCTCTACTGTTTCCCTCTGACAACCATCAGTCTGTTCTCTGTACCTCTGAGTCTGTGTCTGCTTTGTTTCTACTGTCAGAAACTCTTTGACACTCCCTCTAGGAAGGTGAATTCCAGTTTACCTTCCCCATGAATGTAGACTGGTTCTAGTGACTCATTTCTAATAAATAAATGAGGTAGCAGTGATGCTGTGTACTTCCAAGGCTAAGTCATAAAAGGTGATACAGTGCAAAAGCCTTGGGAAACAAGTTGACAGGTAAGAAATCCAGCTCACCTGAACCTGCAGTGCTGGAGACACTGTGAAGACAAAGTATGGAAAACAAGAGATGTCTGAGGACACCCCGTTGTCCAGCCCCAGCTCTTTGTCTTCCCCCTGAGACACTGGGCAGCTGAGCAAGGGAGTCTTCACAGCAGGCCAGCCCCAGCCTTGGAGCCACCTGCCCTGGCTGACACTGAACAGAACAAAGACAAACTGTCCCCATCAAGCCCTGCTCAAATTGCAGATTTGGGGGAAAATACATATGGCTATTTTAAAAGCCACTGAGTTTTGAGGTGATTTGCTATTCAGACTTAGACAGCTGGAACAAAGTTTTACCTGCCAGGCAAGTTACAATCATGTGTACAAACCTACAAAAGTACAATCTCTCTCTCTCTCTCTCTCTTTCTCAAAAAAAAAAAAAAAAAAAAAAAAGGCCCCTAGAAGTACACGAAATAAAAACATGTTAGTAGGATTATTTTTGGGTGGTGGAATTCTGCAGAATTTTTGGCTAGTTCTTTGTGCTTGTCTGTGATATACACATTATCTGGTATTGATAATACATTTATTCTGTCATTAGAGAACAAATGGATAGTTGAATAAACAAGTAGAAAAGGATGAATCACTTCTGCCGGGGCCGTGATAATCTCCTAACAATAATTACCCGTGTATAGGGTGACACATTACAGGCCATCTCATTCTTGAAATATGCTCGGTAAAACACACATCTTCTGTGACAGTCACAGTGTGCTGAGCTCACTGGTTCACAGAGGCTACGTTCTTAACATGGGCAGCACGGCCTGGGGGGAGAGAGACACAGCACCACGCAGCTGTCTAGTGAATGTGCCCACTGGCGCTGCCGTCAACCCTATTTTCATCAACGTTTGTGTGTTTTGAAAAAATAGCTGGACTGTCTCTGGGTTCTGGGTGCTATTTATGGTCATGTTCTTTATTTTTCACATAATGACCCATGGAAAAGAGAAGTCCACAAAGCTCAGATGAATGTCTGCAGAGCTTTCCCCAGCGTACAAACGCGAGGAGAAGACTGCTGGGAAGATGATCATTGGTTCACTTTATATGCATTTCAGATGCTCCTTGCACAGAGGGGAAAATATGAAAATAGCTGGAGCTTCTTGGCTGTTTGGGCAGCGATTGTGCAGAGTGTTTGGTTGGTGATGACATTTGCTTTCTATTTCCACATCAAATAAGGCAGTCAAACATGTTGGGGAAGCTGCTCTTAGTAAAGAATAATTAACATTTTCGTCCCCGGGGAAAGATGTCATGGACAAAATAGGCCTGGATTTGGTCTAGAAACATCAGGCTATTCTTGTAGTAACCTGCGAAAGTGTGTTGCATCTTATTACTGTGTCAGGATGAGGGCCAAAAGTAGACAAACAAGAGTATAAAATTTATCTTTGCTTTCAGAACTCTGGAATATGTCCATTTTAATAATGTTTGAGGCGAGGGAGAGCTGTTTCCCAGCCCAGCTATAAATAGCTTGTTCTTTAGTTCAAATTCAAGCTGCAAAAGATCTTTGGGCAACCTCTGACCAGCTGTGCCCACCCGCTCCATCACAGCAGTGAGTTTCCCCCCTTTCATTTCCTTCTGTTGTGAAAATGTTGGCTGTAGTGTGATATCAAGTGCTTTGGGGAATGACAGCATTCACTTTCACTCATTTAGTGATTACTATGTGCCAAACACTATTTTGCACATACTAAATCCTTACTTAATTTTCCCACTAGCCCTGTGAGGTAGAAAACACCTGGATCACATTTTAGAGAAGAGAAACCTAAAGCAATGAGAGAATACTGCCTAAGATTACCCAGCATGTAGAAGAGATAGTATTATAAAGATAGAAATAATAAATATGCTGTCATATTTTCAGTACTTATTTTGTAGCAGGCTCTGTGCTGAACACCTTATGTGTATTAAAGAAAATTATCCAAAACTTGGAAATAAGGCAAAATGATGACTGCATGTCTTTTCATTCTTGGAGCATTTTCTAATGGGATGGGACCACCAGGCATTACCTAATTTGAGAGCAATGCCTCTTTGTCTGACTATTTACTTTTGGTTCATGCCCAGGTGGAATAGATGCCAACTTGTAGCACACTGATACATTTCAAATAATTTTGGGGTGGTAGAGATGCAAATCATTTCTATAGAAAAGATAACCCCAAGTGTTAAGTTTTATTACCTGAGAGGATAGTCAACAGTTTTTATAAATAATTTGGCAATCCTATTCCATCACTTCTTTCACTTATTATGTGGATTAGTCTTTCCCATACTCCTTTAAATCAGCTTTGTCATCCTGCTCATTTCCTCATTAATGAGTTGAATAACTCTTTATCCTATGCCCACTGCAGGTTTAGGGGGCAGCTCCCACAGAATCCAGTGAAGTAGGCAATGTTTTCTCTCCGTTATACAAAGAACCTGCAGACTGAAGAGGTAGAATAACCAGCCCAGGGTTTCCCGTTAGTAAGGAAGGGAGCTGAGACTCGGACTTGGGCTGCCTGATTCCTCAGACCATGTTTTACTCCGTATGCTCAGCTACCCGTGTGCTGAGTCACTGAGGACAGGACCTTGTTCTGTTGATTTCTGTAAAAGCCAAAATAAATTTTTGTGCCAAAATAAATTTCAGAAATAATCTCAAACCTTATTGGAATAAGGTGGTGTATAAAATTTAAAAAAATAATAATTTAAGGAAATCTTCAAACTCCAGATTTGATCTGAAGATGTGGCTTTGAACTCCCATTTCTGGTAAAGGCTTCTGAAGTTCTAGAGGCCAGAGTTTTCTTTAAAATTGTTTGGAGTTGGGAAAGTTAGACATATTCAGGGTAATGGTCTAATTAAGATAATGTTCTTATATAGTTCTTATTAAGGATAAAAACTCTGTGGTCACTAAATTCTTACTCTTGATTCCATACTAGTAACAATCTTTCTATTAAAAAATTAAGATATTTTCTCTCTTTATTTTCCATATTTGATTTTGCTTGGCCTGGAAGTTCTCTCCCGAGTGCTTTTGAACCTATAACTAGTTGCCTATGGAATTACTGTTCTTAGATTCTATAAACTAGAATAATCTGAAGTGCTGTTAAAAATGCAAATTTTTGGGTTTTGCCTCAGTTGTTTTGAATCATAATAACTGAAACCAGGAATCTGAATTTTTAAAAAATTCTAGGTGATTCTTATACACACTCAATAACTTGTTTGGTTAAGATTCTGAAGATCTAGGTTCTAGTCCTTTATTTTGGGAAGAATTACTGCTCAATTCTAGGTTCTAAATTTCTCATTTATTTAAAGCAGGAATGATGGCATTTGCCATACAGACAGTGGACAGTTGTAGCCTGAATTCAAATATGCTGATTAAACTTCCATGAAAGTTGGTAGAGCTGAGGTCCTGGTATCTCCCGGAGGGGTGTAATTGAGGGTCGGACTTTGGTCACTCTGGACCTTGAGAGCTTGTTCGGAAGTTCTAGCAGGGGAGCACAGCTACTCGTATACCCTTGACCAAAGACGAGTCCTCTTTTGTAGTTGGGAAGGTCATCTTCTTAGACCAAGCACGCAGCTTCGGGAGGGACGCACATGGATCGGTGAGGGAGGAGGGGGACACCCGCCTAGACAGCCAGATCAGCCGTATCAAGCCTGGTGATCAATGGGGTGACAGATGTCACAGCCAGATCACCTTCACATCTGGGCTTTGGTCACTCTGGAAGGCAGAACTGAATTGCCGGGTTTAGAAAAAGGAATCAGCCAGAAGTGATGCCAAGAACTGTTCTTATAACAATCCATTGGAGGAATTCAGCAGAGTTTTTTTACTGGTAGGAGAGAAATATGTGCAGGCTTGAATCTCGATCAATAGAGATTATGAAATCTAAAGATACAAGTAGCTTAACAATGAAAAGATAGTGTGCATTTTTTTACAGCATATATGCACCATTTTTTCCACACCAGTTCTCCAATTCTCTCAAACCACCTGGATGTCCAACAGTTCGATTCTATTCTGACACCACGTAACTAGAGTTAGCATCAGATCCCACAAGTTACAGAGCTTAGTGCCACAAGACTGCTGTACTTCAGACACCAGCTGCAAGTGTGGGTCCCAGGCAGACCACATGCTCGCCTAACTAACAACAAATTTGGGGCTCCAACAACACCTTGCTATCATCTCACATTTGATAATTCCTGAGAACAACTCACAGAACTCAAGGCAGTGTTCTACTTACTATTACTGTTTATTACATAGGACACAAACTCTCAGACGAAGAGGGGCATGGACTCGGGTCTGGAAGGGTGACACACAGGCTCCACCCCCAGGAGCCTGTGTCCCCATGGAGTCTGGACGTGCCACCGTCCTGACACACAGATGTATCCACCCACTCGGAAGCTCTCCAAACCCCATAATTCAGGGATTTTTATGGAGATTTCATTATATAGGCACAATTGGTTAATTTATTGGCCATAGGCAATTAAATCCAATCTCCAGCTCCTCTCCCCTCCCCAGAGGTGGGGGTTTAGGGGCAACAGTTATAACCCTCTAATCATGTGGTTGGTTTTCAACAACCAGCCTCCACCATCTCATTAGCATACAAAAAGACAGTACATTACAAGGGTTTCAGGAGCTCTGTAAGAGGCTAGAGAAAAAGACCAAATATTTATTTTTTTATTACACTACAGGTAGAAACAGATATTTCATGCAAACAGCAACCCTAAGGGAGTCAGAGTATCTATACTAAGATGAGATAACATAGACTTTAAGACAAAAAGTATTGCAGAAGACAAAGAAGGACATGCTGTGATTCCTTGACATCCTGTGAAGAGAGGAGGGTCAGACGTGAGGATCCTTGCCTACCCCTGCAGGGCTAGTTCAGAACTGTGACAGCCCACCAGGGTAAAGGAGTTCCAGGCACATGAGGTGAGGAAGTCCAGACTGGCAGCAGACGATGTTTCCTCTAAATCTGTTCCTCACGAACCTCTCAGTTTAACCTTTAACTCTTCTCATGGCCTCCTTATGACCTCTCTGTGGAAATTGTTTCATGATCAGGCTGAGTCCTAGGAAAAAAATGAGCATTTTATATCTTATTCGGAGTAAGATTGAAAGAATATAAATTACTTGATTGGATGGCAATTCAATTTAATGGTTGAATGGAATGTGTGCCTCCAAGAGGACTAAGCTAAGAAAAAGAAATGAGGAGCATCAGTAAAAGAATGGGAGAGAAGTGCTTGAGAAAATGAAAGGTGTTTGAATATAGCTTATGAAGGGCAAATCCTTCAATTCTTCTGTTATCTTAATGACTTAGTGACGATAGAACCACAGGATTTATAAATCTTCCAAAAAGACAGTTTTGTAGTGACCGGGTGGGTTTCAGTGTATGATCTTGTGGGGTTACCATAGCACTACCTAATTGTAGTTATTTACCATTAACACACATGATAAAATTGTTACTTTTATTTACAAGTAGGTGCAGTTCTTGTTTGTTGAGATTATTCTACTTAAACCTATTTTATGAATTAGATTCATTCTTAAATTGTTAAAGGATTGAATAATAAACCACCTTTGTTCATTCATTTGTAACTTTGAAGAAGCATTCTTAATGAAATTGTTTTGACTCTAAGTTATGAGTAAGGTACATTTTGAAGTGTGTCAACTTTTGTGTTTTTCTATAAGAATAGAGAAGTCAGAACCCATATTAAGGAAATTGCACCTTATAAAATCTGTTAATCCTAATGTAACCTTGGTCCTTCTTATCGGGAAATTATGTTATTTTTGAAACACAACTTTTACGCCTTTTATTGGGGGTTGGCATCGATTTATTTCCATTGTGCAGACTGAGAAATACTTCCATGTTGAACCCATATTATCATTTTGATAGGACAATGGCTTACTTAGGGTGACAAATCCCTGGCACTGTGAAATGTTATGAAAAACACAATGATTTAGGGGCTACCTTGGTTAAATTAATTACCTAAATTAACAATTAGTTTTGAAATAACTAAGTTAAAATAGTTTCCATTTAAATTTTATTGTGTCTGAGTTATCCTTGCAGTGGGAAGGGTTTAGTCTTAGAAATAGTTAAAGTATGTGTGCAACATACTGAGTAAATTTCACCTCATAAACTCTTTGATATTTGCAAGGCAAAGTCACTTAGAGAAAGAAAGTTAATGCAGGAAAGCACGCTGGTCACATGACTCCACCCTTTTACTTTTTGGATGAGGATGGCGGAGTGCTTTGACTTCTCCCTTTCATCTGACCCCTCTTCCCCCATTCAGCTGGTCCCAGATTCTGACAATTTTACTTTCTAAATATTTTCACAATTTGTTTTTTCTTCCCTTTCCTACTTCCATTGTTCATTCATGGCGTTATCAGATTTAACCTAAAAAACTGGTTTTCCTATCTTGTTTTCACTCCCTTTTAAATCTACTTTTCACACAACCTCCAAATTCAGTTATTTAAAAAGCAAATCTTAAAAAGATACTCAGTATCATTAGTCCTTAAGAAACCCACAATAAGATACCACCTCAAACCAACTAGGCTAGCTCTCACACACACAACACACACACACACACGCACACACACACACCCCAAAACCAACACCAAGCAAAAAGGAAAGCAAGTGTTGGCAAAGATGGGGAGACTGGAACCCTCATACATCGTTGGAGGAAATGCAAAATGCTGAAGCTGCTGTGGAAAACAGGTTGGTAGTTTCTCAAAAGTTAAACAGAGAGTTACCATATGACCTGCAATTCTGCTCTTAAGTATATACTCAATAGAACTGAAAATAGGCACTCAAAATTTGTACACAGATTTTCACAGCAGCACCACTCACCTTAGCTAAGAGTGGAAAGAAGTTGTTCATCAAAGGGTAAATGGATAGATACAATGTGGGATATTCATACAATGCACTTTTATTCAGCCATAAAAAAAGAATGAAGTACTGATAGACGCTACAACCTTGAAAATATCATGGTAGGTGTAAGAAACCAAAGGTCATGTATTATATGATTCTGTTTATATGAAATATCTAGCATGGGTATATATTGAGAGAGACAGAAAGTAGATCAGTGGTTTCCAGGAGCTGTGGTGGGAGGTAGTAACTACTTATGGATACAGGGCTTTCTTTTGAGGTGTTTAAAAAGGTTTGGAACGTGATATAGATAGCAGTTGTACAGCATTGTGAATATACTAAATGCCACTGAATTGTCCCGTTTGTAACAGTTAATCTATGTTATGTGAATTTCACCTCAACTACAAAATGCTTAAAAAAAACCCCTAATCAACAAAGTAAGCAAACAAGCAAGCAAAATATAACCAGAGGCGTTGAAATTAAGAACAAACTGAGAGTAACCAAAGGGGAGAGGGGAGGGGATAATGGGGGCAAAAGGGGGGAGGGTTTTCAGGAACTTCTATAAAGGACACACGGACACAACCAAGGGTGGGTGGGGATCAAGGGTGGGAAGTGGGGATGGTTGGGGTTGGGAGAAAATGGAGACAACTGTACTTGAACAATAATAAAAAAATGTGGAAAAAGTAAGATGTGGGTAAAAAAAATCCAATATAGATGGAAAGAATAAATAACAATATTTTCTGATTGTCATTAAAAAAATAAAAAGCACATGAGAAAGGCAGGAAAGGAATTAACAGTGATGCAGTGTGGAAGGACTTGCATGCCTGTGCTGGCCTTGAAGACTGAAGAAGGGGTCATGAGTGAGGGACATGGTCAGCGTCTAGAAGCTGGAAAAGACAGGGAAATGGATTTTCCTTTAGATCTCCAGAAGGGAACTCAGCCTGCCAATACCTTGATTTTAGCCTAGTGAGACCTGGGTCAGACATCTGACCTGCAGAACTAGACAGTTATACATTTGTGTTGTTTATACTGCTAAAAAAAATCTTAGCATGTAATCCCTCCTCCCAAAGCTGTTCCAAGAAACTTCATTGCTACCAGGAGACAATGCAAGTTCACCGTGGAAGGTAACCTGCACTGGGGTTGGATCCTGCCAGCCTTCCCAGGAGCCTCAGCCATCATTCCTGTTGCTAGTGCTGCCTGTGCAGCACTGCCCTTCTAGCGCCTTGGCCTGGGTGTCCTGCACCCTGCAAGGCGGGCTCAGACTCTCCCCTCCAGGCCATGTTAGGTTCCTCTCCTTGGTGCTCCAAGCACCTTGGGTTTGTGCTATCCCTGTAATTGCATCCTTTGTCTCATGTATTGGTTATGTACAACTGATGTCAAGGCATATTTTAAGCCCCAAGACTTATACTACAGATTTCCCCCAATTCCTGAAACCTTATAAAAGTTTGTTGAATTCATAAATGGACAAAAGTTAGCTCAGATTGGTGAAGTGGTTTACAGGAAGTTACAGCTGGGAGTGAGTCTTCTGTACAGGTCGTGCAGTTGTAAGCTTCCTAGTAATACTCAGCAAGGAGAGCTTGCCTAAAATTGTACTATATCCGATATTCCCACTAAGGACCTGTTATTTGTGGACCAGGATAATTGAGGAAAGTATTGCTTTTTCTCTGTGTTTTCTCTTTCTCAGGTCACAGTGTAACCAAGCTCTTCATGCTCTCTTGGCCCAGAGGAAGTTTTTGTTATTGGGCTGGAAGCAGAAGTTTTCAGTAAGATATTTCTCTTCCTGGCTTTTGTTTTTCTAAAGCCTCAGCCTTGACAAATTCATGTGAAGCACTTTTCTGGACAATCAGAGGAGAGAGATTCATTTCCTTAGATCAAATGAAAAGGTCAGGAAAGAGAAGTGGGGTATGAGAGGTGGTTTGTACATTAGGCGTTGGACCCTGGTCATGGTACAGAAGCAAAGAGATGCCCGTTCAAGGAAGCACTTGCCCTGTGGCCTCACCAGTGAGGACAGTAGGGGCTACTGGGAGAAACTGACCATTGTGGGGGTCTTCCCTGCCCCCCCACATCCCGTTTTCATGTACTACCTTGCCTCTTGAGTTCTGGTTTGATGGCATGCTGAGAAGGGGCTTTGAGGGATGGATGCACCACCAATTAGCAGGAAAGGGGCTAGGAGTTGTATTTATTTTAATCTAAGGGAAACCATTTCAACATAGGTGTTCTTGCATCTTTGAATTTGTGGACTGAGATTCATAGTCACTTCAATATGTTAAATGGGATAAAAGTATCAAGTTATAAGGAAGATGGTCTAAAAGGTTGGATTGCCCTCTAATATCTCTTCTGGTAACCTGCTTCAGTGTCTAAAATGATTACATCTTAGCCTTTTGAAGATTATTATTGTTATAAAGTCACTGAAGGAGGTAGCTGTGCTGGAAGGACTATTAAATAGGAAGCCAAAAATCTGGGCTATTTCCCAAGAGCTAGGGACAAGAATATGAAGGAGGTGGTTTCCCTTGGATGTTAACCTTTATGATGGTCCTTCTTAGGACCATTTTCTCTGCCCAGCTCCAGAAAAGCTCAGGGTTGTCAAGTTTGTCTTGTGCTTATCAAGATCTTGGAGGAACCAGGACAAGTTTCAGGAGACCTGCTCTGGCCTTAGATACCTGGGTCAGGAGACAGGTGGAATGAATATGACCTCACATCGTTAGCAGACATTGACACCATATCATCCAGTCACCTAAGAAATCATGGCACCAGGGGAACAGGAATCAGAAAGGAAGGGTTTTGATGAATTGGGAGGAAGAGAAAGGAAGTTTCTGGAAAGGTTAGGACTGTGGGTGCTGCTGAGGCAGGGCTTGAGGATGGTGTGGGGAAATGTGTGGCTATACACAAGGCTGTTCAGAACCAACATAGAACCTCAGACCTCCTGAGTCAAGGAGAAGCAGTGCCTTAGTTCAGGCTGCCATAACACAATACCACAGACGAGGGAGCTTAAACAGCAGATGCTTCTATTCTCACAGTTCTGGAAGCCGGAAGTACAAGATCAGTGTGCCGGAAGTACAAGGTCAGGTTCTGGTGAGAGCTCTCCTCCCAGCCTGCAGATGGCCACCATCAGGATGTGTGATCACATGGCCTTTTCCTGGTACGTGCGTGTGGGGAGAGAAGGAGGGAGCAAGTGAGAGCAAGAGTGCATGTGGGGTGGGGAGGGCAGACCAGGTCTTCCTCTTCTTGTGAGGCCACTGGTCCTATTGGATTAGGGCCCCATCTTTATGACCTCATTTAATCTTAATTACCTCCCAAAGCCCTATGTCCAAATTCAGCTACATTGAGGGATAGAGCTTCCAAATACAAATTTGGGAGGGGGTTACACAATTCAGTCTATTGCAGGTAGAGGTGGGTGGGGGAGAATGAAAACTATCTCCTGACTTCACTTAGGCAATACCTGCTTCTTCCTTAAAGAAGACAATGCCTACCTTCTTTAAGAATAATAGCAACAAATCCACTTGATTTGCCTATAGAATTATGAGAATGTGAGGACAACACAGTGCTTCTGTTTCATATGAAAGACAAGTATTTTGGAATAACCAATGGTGAATTAGAAGAGAGAACTTAAGCACTCCAAATGCAGTTCTAAGGCAAAAAATACGGTATTAATCACCAACAAACCGAAAATTCAATGGCATTACTGTACAGATCATATATAACAAAGCTGACCAGCTGTTACAGGTATCGTCTGCTTACTGCCCTAGTGGCAGTAAACTTGATTGCTTGTCAAATCAGATGTTTTTGTTAGTTTCCCCTTTATAGTTCTGTATCCATGTCATCAGGAATAATTTGCATGTAGGTCACAGATTCATATCTGTTGCTGAAGTCAAATTACTGGCAAAAAGCACCATGGGCAAGGGCTAGCTCTTGCATGGTTCCATTGTGAGGGTGTCGCTATCAGAGGCTGAAAATCAGGGATCACCTGAGATCTCACACGCTGAGGGGCTGGATGTGCTAGTTCCAATTTGGAGTCAGTTTGTCACTTTTGGCTTCATGAAAATACAACTTTTGGACTCTTAGCTGATAATTGACAAAATACTCCTCACTTTGCTAGAAGGTAGTTTTTTGTTTGTTTGGGGATGATTCCACTCAAAATTAATTAAAGGAAAGTTTAATTATGTGTTCGTCAAGCAACTTTTGTAACTTATGCTGGGTGAAGGTTGACGTAACACCAAAAATATTAAATGTTCCTACTGCAAATTTTGTGAAAATAGAAGTGAAAGTTTTCATGAATCTTTTTGTCACTGGGGCCATGGGCTCATTCTATCCCCAGATAAATATTTCAAGGATGAAGTGAAATAGTACTCCTGGGAGTCTAATTGCTCCCCTTTGAAGTAACAGTCACATAATCTCTCTCTTCCTCTCCATCAGGTAGGCTTTAGTTAAGTGGATGGAGAGATAGCTTATTTCTGCTTGGGTGGAGATCCATTGGCCAGATGGCAGTTAATACCTGGGTTCAGGTGTTTATTCCCCTCATTCATTTTTCCTTTCTAACTAAATCACAATAGCCATAGGTGTATAGTAAATATTAATTTCATAAACTTGACCACATGGACACATAAAATGTATATCCTTGCCAAAAGAGAAGTGAAATCAAAAGACAAATAACAAACTACATGCAGTAACCACAACTTACAAAACAATCAAAGAGCTAAGTCCCCAAGTGGTTGTCATTATTCACGGTAGTTCTGTTCTATAAAGTCACTTTGAATGCTGAGTTAGCAGATACGAACCATGGCTCCTGGGGGAACAGTGTAATTTCCTACGATCCTTTGGTCACAACATTTTTGTCAACCGATTAATACATAACCTCATTTTATGTGTGCTTCTGTTTAAAGATACCTTATTTAATGTATATTATTGGTTCATTAACACTGAACTCACAGCTAACAGCACCATAGATCATGCCTTAAGAAAGTTTAAGCACACATGTTTTCTCCATAAGGCACATCACGACCTTCTTGCTCTTAGGGACACTAGACAGCGCTTCAGCAGTGGGCTTGCGGAGACCTTTTAAACAGCCAAATCACCAATAAAAAACACACAAGGGGGAAATGTGGCACTTAGCAGACCATGAAAAAAACTCTTGTTTACAGTTTGAAAGCTGAAACAAGGAGGCAGAGTGTGGCCTTGTTCGAACTCCGCTGGGAGCCTCACACCAAGTGCCTCGCGTTTCTCCTCTCGCTCTGTGTATGTGACCGGCCATGAAAGCATGCAGTTTGCCAATCACAAATATACTTTAGGAAGTGGGTGAACTTGCAAACATGAGCATCTGTTGTATATACAAAAGTTTACAAAAATCAATGAGAAAAAGACAACTGCCTAGCAGGAAATGGGCAAAGGCAGTGAATGGGCTGGTCTTACAGTAGGAAACACAAGTGACTCCTAGATATATGAAGAGATGCTCAATCTCTCTCACAGTAAAAGAAATACAGATTAAATTAAAATTGCATTGAGATGCCATTTTAAAACCTACCAGATTAGTGAAGATAGAAAATTTTGTTAAAATACCATATTGGAGAGGTCATGGGGAAATAGGCATACTTGTATCGTCTGTGGGAGTGTAAAATGATAGGATATTAAGCTCTAAATCACATGTCCTTTCACCTAGCAATTCCATTTTGAGTTCATTCTATAGATATATTTGTGTCCATGCAAAAGGCCATACATAAAACATTATTTTCCCTGCAGCCTTATTTATAAAGGCAAAAGTCTTGATAACATTCTAAATGTCCACAATAACTTTCTGGTTAAAGGGATGATGATACAGATACATCAAGAGTATGAAATGTTATTCAGCTTCTTGAAGGAATGAGAAAGCTTACTGCAATGTATTGAAAGTATACAGTATCTTACTACTGTGTGTATACAGTCTAAATGTCATAAAAAGTTTAACATTTTAACTTCCAGTTTATTTAAAATATATATTATGCAATTACATCTATGTACTTGAGGATACAGGAGCACTCTTTTCCCCCTGCCTCTAAACTTACAGTTTTAACTTTTATGAATATAAATTTCTGGGAAGGAAAGTAGACTGAGAAGGTGGGATACTGATGAGAACAAATGATCTTGCCTTAGCCTACTTATTTATATATTATATACATTCATCTATATTTTGTCTGTGTTCAATTCTTTCTTTCTGCTAAAGACTACTCCCCTGGGTCTTTAAATATAAAAAATTTAGGTCATGCATCCTCCACCTCTTAACCAGTCTTAGAGTGTTTCCAATACCACTTCCCTTTTGGTTCTCTATCCAAAATCTGCTAGACCCCTATTTTATTTCAACGCCTCACCTCAGATTTCCATGCTTCCTAGTTTATGGAGAAAATTGAGGCTAGACGATATACAAAGGTCTCTATTTGATGCCCTTCTCTGAAAGATCTGTCTGCACAGCAGCAGCTCATCCTTATTTCCCCCTATTCTACATGAGGGATGAGGTTCCTTCTATTCAAGTTCAACTTGATGGACCCTGCCTCTTCTTGGTCTGTATAGGAGGAAATTTTTTCTTTGTACTCAGTAATTCCCTCTGCAGATAAAGATGGTCACATTTCTCTCCTTTAAAAATTGCTCTTTCCCCCCTTACCCGTTTTTCCCTCTGGTTACTGTCATTTCTTACTCCGTCTTCTTTTGTCATCCAAGATGCCCTGAGCCCAAGTTTCTACACCTGCCTCCATCTCCCAGCTTCCTCTGCAGTGTGGGGTCCCAGCTGCTGTCCACAGTCCTACTCTCTGGAAACTGCTCTGGCAAGCTTATAAATGTGTTCTCAAATGCCACAGCCAATGTCACAGTCTCAATTGTTACCTTCAGAACTCTTTTCTTAGATTCATGCTATTAACCAGTCAGTTCTTTCCTCTGAAAATGCTGACTCCTGCTATTTCTGTGACATCTCTCTACTGTCTTATGCCTGCTTTTTGCCTGCCACTGCCAGCCTCCCTTCTCCCTCCTGTGCGCACACTCGTGTTCTGAGGAGCCTGTCAGCTGTCTACAGCTCTTCTCACCATGATTTCTTCTCTTTTGAAAATCACTGTTGAGGTGTAAATTTTGTATAATAAGTAGTATCCTCTTAAAGTGTACAATTCAAAGAATTTTGATAAACACCTATACTCATGAATCCATCATAATTCAGATGCTGAATAATTCCATCATACCCAAAATTTCCATTTCTGTCTATGTCTCCATCTGATCCCTGACTGCAGCAGCCAATGGAATCCACATTTTTTCACTGTAGATTAGTTTATAATTTCTAGGATTCTATTTAAATAGAATAATATAGTGTGTACTCTTATTTCTTGCTACTTTTACTCAGCATAATGTCTGGAATGACTTCGTTGTATGGATATATCATATTTTGTATATCCATTCAACTCTGATGGGTATTTATGTTTTTTAAACCCTGTTTTGTTGTTTTTTCCACCAAATCTTGTTCCAAGTGCCACCTGCTAATTGTCTTGCATTCTTAAACTTAAATTTCATTCCACTTTGCCATTTACTATCCTACTTTGATATATAGTTTCTCTATATACTGTCAGGAAACAAAAAGATTATTAAAAGTATATTAAGGACATGTGTACGTAAGAGGAATTACTTAGGAATTATAAAAAAATTGATTTCTTGATGGTTTCTTTCCCAAAGGAAATTGCTTCTAATTAAGAATCTGTAATCTTTTCCTTCAGAGGTCAATTTTATGTCTCGGTCATTTTGTCAACTTGATGGCAGAAATGATGAAAATTTGTGCAGAAATGTGACATAGACTGGAAGTTCTCTGACAAAGCACTTCCTTGATTCAAAGAATAAAAAAAACCCAGGCAAACAGTACATAACATTTACAGGTATTTCAGTTATAAAAGTTGATAAGTGAAATGTAGGGTTTTCTGTTACCCATTTGAAATTTAAGCTCTTTGGGACTTTCAAAGTGACAAACATCTCTTCTCACCCTGTTATTGTTTCCTGAACAACCTCACATACCTTCCTCGTTTCATTAACTACCTACTTGTGAAATTTCCTGAACCCCCATCCCCAGCCCCACGTACGTGTTTGACATCTCTGCTTCATGCAGTATAGAAGCACATCTGGCTGAATGCGGCACATCTACTATTCTCATTCCCATTCTCTTTTCTCTCTTCCTGTCTTTGCTCCCCTTACCCACCCACCCCAAGCCATATGGGGTCAATCATTAAGTGTTTCCAAAATGTTTTCATTGTGCATCGGTCAGGGTCCCAGCAGGAAACTGATGGTATATGCTCAAGCGACGTTACTAAGGCATATAAAAACCACTGTGTGAAGGGACTATTTACAAAGTGTGACCACGGTTAAGGAAAGCCAACCAGGGAGAGAGCAGTGCACTGGGCCTAGGGCAGCAGAGAGTACCACCCACTCTGGTCCTGAGAGGGTGCAGGGCAGGGACGTGAGTAGTGAGCAGTAGTGAGAGAATGGCTGTGTAGAAAAGACTGCTGATGGGAGCTGTGGTCTTGTGGGGAGAAAATCGGGGAAGTAAAATCTCAGACCTCACTTTCCTCCCACTCATCTATCTTCCCTGGTGACTCCCTCTGGTTGAACCCAGCTGGAGGCAAGCAGACAGACAGACAGACAGCTGATTAATGCAGTTCATACAGCTCGTCAGTGAGCAAAATGGAGAAGCAAGGAGAGCAGATCTGGAGTTTCTAATGGAAAATAACCAGCACAGGCTCCTTCTGCTGGGACTCAGCATACAGCTGTCACTGTTTATATTACAGTTTTGCTGACCCTCGTGCAATTCGTACATGTCCTCCTTTTCACTCTCTAACATTCTTTCTATGCTATTCCCTTTGGCTCTGGCTTTCTCCAACTTTTCTTCTAAACTGGCTTTCTGCCTCCAGCTGAACCTATACTTCCCAAGAGTTCTAGCAGTGTGTAAGACTCTACGGCAGTTCCACTGCTGGGATTATACTCTGAAACACCAATCCAAAAGAACCTATGCACCTCAATGTTCATAGCAGAACAATTTACAATAGCCAAGTGCTGGAAGCAACCTAAGTGCCCATCAGTAAATGAGTGGATCAAAAACTATGGTACATTTACACAATGGAATACTACACAACAGAAAGAAAGAAGGAACTTCCACCCTTTGTGACAGCATGGATGGAACTGGAGAACATTATGCTAAGTGAAATAAGCCAGGCGATAAAAGACAAATACCATGTAATCTCACCCATAAGTGGAACCTAATCAATAAAACAAACAAGTAAACAAAATATGACCAGACATTGAAATAAAGAATAAACTGACAGTAACTGGAGGTGGGGAGGGGGATAACAGGGGAAAGAAAGTGAAAGGTCATCAGGGAACATATATAAAGGACCCATGGACTAAGCCAAAGGGGGTAGGATTGAGGGTGGGAGGTGGGGATGGGTTGGGAAGGGGGGGTGGTATTGGGAAAATGGAGACAACTGTACTTGAACAACAATAAAAAATAAAAAATTAAAAAAGGTATTTTATCTTTTGTAAAAATAAAAAAAATATCTTTTCCATGTTTTTTGCCTCCATATAGGATTTCAAATACACATTATGCTAGTCCTAAAAAAAAAAGACTCTGCTTGGCATCTGGTGGAGTTCCTGCTCTTTGGGACACAGTGACACTGTGTGATAATTGAAGTTATTTCCCTCAGCAAAGACTGGTTTTCTGGAAAACTTTTTCTAGAGGATTCAAATTTCCATAAGACTCTGAAGAATCTGAATTGTGTTTAGGTGAGCAGAAAGGGATAGAAAGTGGGGTGAGGATTTTGTTTAAAAGCAGTGGTTTCCTTATAATGTCTAAATATTACTGAGAATGTTTTCAACAAACTTTGCAAGGGTCAGAGACAAGAAAACACAGTATATCTATTTTGAGAAATTCCACACATAGGATCTCGGCTACTCATGGCATTTCTTGGTTTCTTCGGTTTAAGGCAGGGGTGTCAAACTCATTTTTACTGGGGGCCACATCAACCTCACAGTTGCCTTCAAAAGGCTGAATGTAATTTTAGGACTATATAAATGTAACTACTTCTGAACAGTTAAGTGAGAGCTTGGCACTGCCACTGGGTAGAAGCAAGGTTCTGGCTGGATAAAACAGGGTGGAGGGCCAGATTCAGCCCTCGGGCCTTGTGTTTGCCAGCTGTGGTTTAAGATGTCACACTGTAGTTTGTTCCTCTGAGGAACTGGGATGAGAAAACAATGTTTGTTCTTGTAGTTCTTCATGTTTGATATTTGTGCATTTTTAATCAAATTTATTGGGGTGACATTGGTTAATAAAATTAAATTGGTTTCGGGTATTTAATTCTATTAAAGGGCTTGTGAACAATTAGGGAAAATTCTGTATGAAAGGTAAATGTTTATTGACAGCTATTTCCACTGGAAATGTCATGTCCTCCATTTCATAAGGTCTTTGAGAGATTGTCATTTTTGAGCTCCAGTGTCCTTGGCTGTAAAAATGGACATTTCCCACAGGTTGGACTGATCATAAAGTCCTATTCTTCTAAAGTGTTCAACTTTCTGGTGCCTCTGTGGCACACTGGAAGAAGAGTTGTCTTGGGCTACACATTAAATACACTGTGACATATAATCACACACAAAAAATTTTAATGTTTTAAGTAAATTTACGATTTTGTTATGGGCCACATTTATAGTCATTCCGGGCTGCATGCAGCCCATGGGTCGCAGTTTGAACACCCCTGGAACATGATTGGGGTAGAGACGGCATGTGATTCCCTAAAGACCAGTAAGAATTATCACCTGGATGGATATACACATCTAGAAGAGGGAATCTGGGTTGTTGCGCTGGAATGGTGTGACTCCTGGGCAGCTCTTTGCAGTCGGGTTCTCACTGCAAGCTGTAGAAACCCACTCCGGATGATTTCAGGGGAAAAGAAATTTATGACAAGGTTACTGGCTAGCAGAAGGAATCCCTGGGACGGCCGCAGAACCAGGTGCTGTGTTCAACAGCCAGGAACACGGCCCCGAATTATTCCCCAGGACGGGCCCAGCGAGGACACTGTTGTCACTGTGGCTGAGCACGAAGCCCTGTGCTCAGCTGACCCTGTGACCACAGGACCCTACCCAGGACCGTGAGCTTGTCAGGGAGAGGGGCTCAAGGTTTCTGATGTTTAAAAAAACTTTCCTCTTCCTTTGCTTTTGTGTGTCTGGTTCCAAATTTAGGAGGGCTGTGTTTGGCTGGCGTTGCCTGGGTTACGTGCCTGAGCCCCAGCTGCAGAGGAGTCTGGGAAATCAGGCCTCTGACATTTTTCCTCTTCTGCAGTGGAAGGGCACGTGCCCCACCAAGACTTATGAGGTGGGAAATTCCCAAACACAGAAAGGAGTTCCAGATGCTGTGGAACAAAAGAGTGACCAGTACCGTTACAACAGCTACTTTTCCTAGTGGTGGGAGAACTGGTCTGCAGAATTAAGCCAAGGTAGAGAAGGGAACGCCAAGAAATGATGAGACAGACAAAACCCAGATGATATTATTGAAGTCTCTGAATCGAGATGTGCCTAAGCCTTTTTAACAAAACAAAAAACCAAAACCAAAAAAACACTGGCCTGTTTATTTAAGCTGATAAATTCCCCCATTGGCTTAAGTTACAAACTCCCTTTTGAGTAAGCATCTGTCACTTGTAAACAGGAGATGCCTGCCTTATATGGTGCTACTTTCGTTATTAGTGTTGAAATCATATTCTTGCTTCTTTAGTGGGACATTTTTACTGAGTTTCCTCTGCCAGTACTTTCCGAATGCTCTTGACATGTTGGCACACGGATGAGCCTGGGTGAGGAGGGAGAGAACCACCATGCCTGTCAGTCAGCCTTCTCCTCTGTCCATGCTCCCTCAGATAAAATTCCCAACTTTTCTGTAACTTTTCTTCAGTCTCCCGTATTTTAAAGAATATTATTCTCCTGAACAGCTGAAGAGACTGTGAGAGCCAACTCTGAGTCCAATTGTAGGGTGTACATGTCTATTTTGACTGACTCTAAAATTTGTAGATTTGTACAGGAATCCATTGCTAAGCACAGGATCAGGGGCTGAATCCTTCCCCTTAGGAACATACCTGGGGTCCTGTGGAATTAGTTTTCTGGTGTGGGACCCATCCCCGAGGATTTTTCCTCTGGAGGAACGAACACCTGGAGTTGTCTCCTCATTCCCCAGGGCACAGTGCTTCTTGTCTTGCCTTGTTCGCCCTCTGGCCTCCTTGCACGGCGTTCACCCCGATCACAAGGGAACTCACTTCAGCTCTGCTGGGCAGGGACCTGGGGATCTTTGCTGGACTCTCTTTTCTTCTTGTTTGATGTCTTCCCTTCTCTGAAGGTCCAGGGGGCTGGGACCTTTAGGGCTTTAGCTCAGGAGAAAGGAGTGAGAGTCAGGAATTTAAAGAACTGAAGAAGGGGATCTCTAATGTCTTCTTGATGTCCCAAATGGTACTCATTCCTCCTGAATGACTGAGACACCCCTGTGGAGAGTGTGGCTGTCTCACTTGATATCACTGAGAGGCTGGACTGCAGATTCCACGTGTCTCTGGCACTTTGGGATCTGTGAGAACTAGACCCTCAGCACAAACTGTCATTTCCTAGGGAACTGTGATAAATTCCAGGCTGCCAAGAGCTGGTGAACTGTCAGGAGAGGAAAGGACGATCAGGGTGGGTGTGATAAATCTGGGCTGTAGCTAAGGCAAGTGAGGCCTCTGACCCCGGGCCTGGCCGCACTCAGCTCAGGCCTTTATCGCCAGGATGCAGCAGTTGGCCTGTGATGCTCTGTCGTTTAACTGAACTGAAGTCAGACAACCTTTAAGACAACCCTTCTCTTACCCCTCTCAATATACACATTTAGACTCTAAATCCTCTTTCTGCATTAGAATTTGCAGTGAAGCTACTGAGTAAATAGCAGATGCTGAAGGACTGAGTGGTGATACATTTTTAACTTTTCAGGCACGGATGGCATTTAACTTCTCTTGAAGCTCCCAGACTCTGGGATATATCACACTTGTTGGCTAGATTTCTCTTTGAACCTGAAGGTTTTCAGCAGACATGAGTAACTGGTGAGCAGAGGTTGTGGTCAGCATGTGCTTGCAGATCCTGGGGGAAGTGAAAGCAGGTTTGTAAAATGACCTTTCAATTCTTTAAGGCATTTCCTTTTCTCCTAACAAAATTATATAGTAAGCTGATTAGGAATATGTAAATAAGCTGCCTCCTTCCTCTCATTTTCATCTGCTGCTCTGCAAAATCTGTTCTTTCTCTGGAAATGGAAGGAACTGATGTAATTGTTCTGAGTGGAAGACAGTGAGGAGCCACGGGATCCCTGCCAACGACATTTCCTGCCAGGGCCCGCTCCTTCCCGCAGTTTAATTATGAGCGATTGTTTGGGCTGCGATGTGAAGAAATATTAGAGAATGGAAAAAAAGAGGAACAGAGCTCAGAATATTCTGCGGCAACTGATTCATGTTTTGGCAAGGACTCTTAACTAGATTTTATGCTTTCGCCTTGTGACGGTATCATAGGGAGCAACCTTGCCATATAAGCACATGCAGCCCAATTCCACGGTTTATGCTGAAAAGGTCTGGGTAAAAGCATTTGAAAAATGCAGGAATAACATTAGCCATCGGGTAAAGTTCTGTGTTAATCAGTGCAGTGCCCTTGTAGAGGGACCGAAGTTATTTTAAGCTGGATGTTAGCACCCCTATATTTAGCTGGTGTGTCAAATTTTACTGCTTAATTTTCATATACTTGAAAAATCTCACATTTTACAGAAAGGCTGTGATTAGTTCTCACTGTGTGTGCTCGGGGATGGACATAAAACCATGGGAAGCTGAACCCTGTGAGAAAGGCTGGGAACAGGGACTGTTTTTTTTGAGATCCAGATCTGAGTCCTGCAATGCCAAAGCAGAAGTATCCTCAGGTGGCTGCTGTGGGAGGGGACAGCAGCGAGCAAGAGTCTGGTATCAGATACCACAAGGGGCATTTTGTGTCTCTGTTTTTTGATTAATAAAGTAAAAGACAAATACAAAAAAGCACAAAAAGAAATTTAAAATAACCTTGTATCCTACCACCTAGAGATAAATCCAGTAAGCCTTCAAGTCTTTTCCTATGCATGAATTTACACGTAAGCATAGAATTTTGGATAATTAACACACATTCAATGTAAAGTATACTTTGTAATATGCTTTTCCAATAAAATGTATCATGAGCATTTCCCTTGCTTTTAATGAAAAGGAAACAAGTTTTAGAGGCTATGATTACATTATGGTTGTTTTAATTTGTGTTCTTTTCATATTTATGGCCATTTATGAAATTGTCCTTTGGTGAATTGCCTATGTCCTTTGTCCAGATTTCTATTGGGGAGGACATTGAATTCATCCAAATTGTTTTGAAAGATCTCCCTGTTAAACATATTGACCCTTCGAGTATACATTGCAAACAGTTTTCATAGTTGTTTGCCTTCTTTTTTGTTCAGAATTTTGTATCTTATTTTACTTTTAATTTACTGACTTTTTAAGAGAGAGTGGGGGAGGGGAAAGATAGAGAGACCGACAGATATCAGTTTGTTGCTCCACTTATTTATGTATTTATTGGTTGCTTCTTGTAGGGGCCCTGACCAGGGATCAAACCCACAACCTTGGTGCATCAGCACAACACTAATCAACTGCACTAGGGCCAGGATTTTATTTTAAATAGGAAGATTTGCATGCTTATACAGTCACATACATCCGATTTTTTCTTTATGTATGTATGTATGTATGTATTTATATTGTTATTCTATTAAACTTGTCCCAATTTTTCCCCCTTTGCCCTCCTCTGCCCAGCCCACTCCCTGCTTCCACAGTCAATCCCCACACTGTTGTCCATGTCCGTTGTCATTCATACATGTTCTTTGGCCTGTCCCTTCCCCTTCTTTTCACCATTATCCCTCTTCCCCTCTCCCCACTGGCCAGTCAGTCTGTTCCATGGTTCTATGCCTCTGGTTCTATTTTGCTTGTTAGTTTATTCTGTCCTTTACATTCCTCTTATAGGTGAGATCATATGGTGTTTTTCTTTCACCAACTCATTTATTTCACTTAGCACAATACTCTCCGGTTCCATCCATGCTGTTGCGAAAGGTAGGAGTTCCTTCTTTCTTTCTACTGCATAGTATTCCATTGTATAAATGAACCAAAGTTTTTTGATCCACTCATCTATGATGGGCACTTAGGCTGTTTCCAACACTTGGCTATTATAAATTGTGCTGCTATGAACATTGGGGTGCACAGGTTCCTTTCAATTGGTGCTTAGGGATTCTTAGGGTGAGTTTTCTGCTTTTATGCCCAGAAAAGCCTCTGGGCCCCAAGATCAGATATTTTGACCCAAGTTTTCTTCAGTTCTTTCATGGATTTATTTTGCATTTAACTCCTTCTTACATCAGGAACTTCTTTTGCTGTGTGATGTGCAGACGGGTTTCTGATTGCCCATGCTGTGGCTGAGTATTCTTGTTCATTCTGAATTGATCTGTGTCTATTCTCATACCATTACCATAGTGATTGAATTATTATAAGCTTTATAATGGGCCTTTATAAGACCATCCCCCATTTTTTTACTATAGCTTCAGAATTTGCTTGGCTATTTATGCTAGTTTAGTTTTTAAAAATAAATTTTAGAATTATTTTATTAATTGTGTTTGAGAAATTTTCCCCTTCAGGAATATAATGTTTCTCTCAATTTATTTAAGTACTCTTTTATATTATTCCTTGATATTTTGTAGTTCTCCTCATAAGAGTCTTCACACAGGTAATCTGTTAAAAAAAACAAACTTAATTTGTTAAAAAAAACACTTCGATGCAAATAAAACAAAATAGCTATCAATTTCCTGTTGTACAGATCACCCATGCATTCTTGAGATATTCCATACATTTGTAGAATACAGGAAAATTAATTCTAGTATCTGAATAATATCAAATCGGATATTTTATAAAAACAAAAAGATTTTTCTTTTTATCACTTATGTCAAACAAGGTCAGATATTTAAAACTCTCTATAATTTAATGTGTTTACTGAAAAATTTCAATAAGCTTTCACCTTATGACCTTGCATATCCAGTCAGAAAGTGAAAGCTATCATAATATTAGTGAATTGTTCTTCTTTACAAAGCTATCAATGATTAAAATAATTTTTAAATTAATTGAGTGTTTTTAATTGAACCACAGGTCTGTTGGCTTTAGTTAATGAAGATGACCAAAGCAATTATTTCTTGATATTCAGCTAATAGTTCACATCCTGGATTCAAACCTAGCACCTTCTTGCACTGACTTCTAAGTGACCTGTACTCAGCCTAGTTTATTTCCAAAGATGCAAGAAAATACTGTGCTGCTCATTCTATACATAGAGTTCATCCCAGCAAGTAACAAACTCAATTTATACTAGAGAAATTATGTTGACTTTTTTTTCTACCAAAATAATCACAGTTAAATGAAATGAATGGTATATCAGCTCATACTTGAAGACTGCTGTGGAGGATTAAAAAGTGAGAGACCATTGGAAATTTCTCTTCCTCAGCACTGTTGAGAATATGAACAGGAAATGCCCTAAGTGACACTCCCTGACAGGGAATTAATGGTAGGAAGTGACCTTGAAGCTAAGCTCCCAAAAAATATAAACACGCTTTCCCTATCAGCTGAGGGCAGACAGTTCTTAAACAAAGGAAAGTGTAAATGAATGTTAATGGCAGTGAGAAGGAGCCAGTGTGGAGTGAGGACCTGGTTCCAACCATGACATTCCAACCATGACCGACTGGGATTTTCATCCAGCAGCACTGCTCTCCGCCCCACATGCCCACTCCTGCACTCTTAACCAGCATTTCCTCCCAGCTGCAGAGAAGTCCAGCTACTTAGTACCGAGTTTGTTCCATTGCAGTAAGTCAAGTTGTATGTTTCATCATCTGTCCAAAATCACTATGAGAAAAAAAATACCATTTTATTTCTTCCTTATTAATCCACATACCTAAACAACATACCTTTAGAGACTATAAATTCCAAGATTTAAAATTTTATTTTTCCTAGTCTGTTAGTCAGAAATTATAATAACTTAAAAGGATAAATTTCTTCTAAAATAATTTACCTTAATTTTTAGAATCATTTATAAAATATGGCAATACAAATACTCTGAAAATACCGACCCCATGCCCACCTAGGGAGAGATT
This sequence comes from Tonatia bakeri, assembly GCA_004024845.1. Taxonomy (NCBI): domain Eukaryota; kingdom Metazoa; phylum Chordata; class Mammalia; order Chiroptera; family Phyllostomidae; genus Tonatia; species Tonatia bakeri. The sequence goes on from PVIA01000855.1 coordinate 81,025, forward strand.
GTTGACCAATTCCTGATTAAAGTTGTTGAGATAAGTACACATTGAAAATGCTTCATTTCATTGCATAGTTTTTAAAATAAAGTGATTGTACTTAAATGATTATGGGTATTTATGATGTACCTTTAAAAATTATTTCACTTCCAAGTAGTAGAAGACTCTGGATGAGTGGGCTTAGACAATAAGGGTATTTGTTATCTCAAATAACAAGAAGTCCAGTGGTAGATGATCTAGAACAAGGCCGATTCATTGGCTTGGTCACCTAGGTTCTGCGCTCCAGCATTCTCAGAGTACTGTAAGGGATCGGTCATCTCCCCTCATTGTCTCAGAGCATTATTTTCAGACACAAAGTTAGGTGTAGAAGAATGTGACTGTTTCCTTATTTCTGTTTTATGAGAGGAAGAAAATATTTTCCAGAAGTCCTCAGAAGACTTTCCCTCGCATCTCATTGGCCAGATCCGGACCACATGCCCACTCCTAGATTTATCACTGGCCAATGTGGGTCAGACTAATCAGGGTCTCTACTCTGAATCACATGGGGAAGTGATAAATAAGCAAGCAAATCTGGGATTCTACTAGTGAGAAAGAAAGAGAAGGCTATTGAATAAACAACTGGCATTAGAGAGTGATTTCATCATGCATGCAGAGTAATCACTGGATGACTTTTTAATCAGTTTAAAATACTTTAGCATCTTAAGTAAAAAGGAAAAGCTACTAAATTTATATTTCTGATGTGCCATTAAACTTTGTATTTATTTGTAAGATCACAGAGACATTATGTAGTCTTGAAATTTTAAACTAATCTAGGTGTAACTTTGAGATTTCTTGTCAATAAACTAAGGTAGAGCATCTACAGGGGCATTTTTAATAGTACAAAGGACATCCAACAGCTGTAAAAGTGTCATTCATCTTCCACGGGTGACCACTTCTCCCCCTAAACACAGATTAACCCATTGGGAATGAAACTTCTAACAAGCTGTTGCTTCATCGGCTGCTAAAATCACTGTGGCCTTTTTCTTGCTATGAAACAGTTTCCGCTTGTGGCGCAGTGGAAACACTCATCTGGAAGAAACCTTCATTTGTCCTGAGAGGCGCTAGCCTAGTGTTCAGACCAAACCCCATCGACCTAATCGCTCTTGCCACATGGCCTCAGGAGTGAGGAATTCTCCCTTTGTTTGCAGCCTGCCAGAGGGCAGAGCTCCTCAAGATATATTGCAAGAGAAGAGAGAAATATGACTTTTTATGACATCCTCCTCTTAGGTAGTTGCTTTTTTGGCACTGCTTGGTTATACACTTGGATGTTGCTACACTTAAAAAAAATGTAAGTCTTTTCAATTGGGCACAGCCCATTCTCTCTTCTGATACTCAGCTTCTGAGAATTGACATGATCTCAGCCAGACATGCATCAGAGGTTCCTGTTGTGAGACTTGATGGTCCAAGCTGAAAGCCTACCCCTGCCCAGGGCCCATGGTCTCCACAGTTGGCAGAGGGAGGTGTTACTGGAGCACCACCTAGGCTCAGCCTTGGCGAGACTGTGCCATGATCCAGGTTCTGTCTGATAAGCCAGACTGCCTCATCTTTTAGTCCTTTTTGTATACTCATCTCCCCTGCTGTGTCAGCTTTTGTCTCTGCTTTCTTCTTTATCCCTTTGCTCCATTCAAAATGCCATCTCAGAAAAAGAACCCAATAATCTCAATAGCACACAGAGATAAATGCTATAAGGTTAGAGACACATCTGCATTAATCCTTCCCTTGAATGTTCAAGTGAGACAAATATCTAGGTCAAGGGATGCATTTCTAACTGTGGCATTTAGTCTTTAGTAAAAGCCAGTAAGAAAGATTTCTTTCTTGCTATTATTGCTTTCCTTTTTAGGGGTTGGAATTTTTCCTGGGGACCTCAATATCCTCTCATACCCCAAGGTGTCTTCCTAGTATGAGACAGGGGGCTGTGGGGAAATGAAAACAGACTTGGAAAGAATGGATTGCTTCAGAGGATGTCAAGGTTTAGACTTAAGTCCATCGTATCAAGAAAACTGCTGAATGACAAACCAGCTTCCCCCCGCCCCCTCCGTGAAGCTTTGGCAAGTGAGAGCTGGGAGAGCGTTTTACCACCGTGATGGGTTCATGGTCTTGTGTCCTTCGGTGGTCCTCTGGCCTTAGTGAACTAGACTGTCAGGAATACATTTGACTGGAGTAGTTATTTGAATAAACTAAACTATTGGAAATATCTTAGAAAATCCCAAGCACCATATTTGTGTGGCTTACACGGCCACAGCAGAGGGAAGGCATATTGTACTGAAACACTGCAAGAACTAAAAAAGCAAAACCATTAAAACAAGAAGAAGAAAAAAGATTCAAGAACCAAGGAGTTAAAGGATGAGTAGTTTTATACCACAACATTATTTATATGAAACAATTCTTTGATGGTTAAAACTTCGCATTGCCTTTAGTATTAAGGGACAGTTGAGGGTACACAGGTCTTATTATCTCCCTTGTTCATTCATTTGGAGAGAAAAAAAATTCTTCACTCTCATTTGAAGAACCTTTCATGTAGAATTTATGCGGGGGACACTGAGCAACACAGAAGATACGGTGGTTTATTACTGGTGAACCAGGTGGGTTGGTCAAGGGAGGATAGCTATTTAAGAGTATTAGCGATTCGAGAAGGTTGGGGAGAGGTTTGTGGTGAGGTGTAAGTGGGTTTTCATGGTAAATTTGACTCTTGACTGTTTACAAGATTAAGCAGTCTCAGATTTAATCCTGAGATTAAAAGAGGTACCAGAATCTATTTCAGGAACCTCAAAATATATGTCTTCTGGAATCATTACCTATGAAGCAAGGTTCTAGAGAGATAACATAAGGACCCACATCCTCTCCTGGGGAAAGGGCTTTATACAGCACCACAGGGCTTTCACAGTATTCAGTTCACTGGTGACTCAGAAACAAAGAGGGGATCAAAGTACTTTCTTGGAGCTCATATAGTCCCTCTTGTACAAGCCTGAAAAGATGCCCAGTGATAGCCATGGTAAACCATTTTGCCCTCTCCAGGAGAGATCAGACTGCTTGAATTTCTGAATCCTCTTTTTCTGGGCTCTTTAAAGAGAGAGATAACATCTAGCAAATTGGGTAGAATAAGATCTGAGCTGCTTTTACCCTGTAATCTTTACTCAGGGAAAAGCAAATTGTAGCCCCAAAGCCATCCAAGAGAAAATGAAAGGAGCCAAGTTCATCTGTCTGAGAACCAGGCACGGCTTTGGATGGGAAAAGCAGCGCAGCACAAAGCCCCTTTCACCAGCTGCTCCTGTGATGCAGATGGTGTGCTATGGGTGGAGATAAGCTGGATTTATGGGAGGGGTCTCCCCAAAGGGTCTAGCACACAGTCTCCTCTCCTAGTCAAACAGGAAAGCTCATTCATCTGTTAACAGCATCCAGGAGAAAATGGCTCTTGAAGATGATATCTGTAAACAGGCATTGTGTGCTAGTAAAAGACAGTGCTTGTTTCCATGGAGGCGGAGGAATCGTCCAGGCTTCCAGTTCTCGTCTGCCTCTTCTCTGAAAGGTCGCTGCCTAGATGTTCTCATTCAGAGCACCTGACGCTGCGGCTTCTGCCAGGATCCATTAGTTCCGTCTCGATGGCTCCCTTGGCGGATTAGAAAGAATTTAACATTAATGAGGGTCTGGGACACTAAAGCACTCCGCATCAACAACTCAACTGGGAGAGACACATACTTTGTCAAAGATATGGATATTTGTTTTTTTTTCATTCTAATGAAATTATACAACACTCATTATGCTTGTAATGCATTTATCTTGGCAGCCAACCTATTGAATGCTTGTTGATTACATCAACCATCAACTCCGACGTCCTGCGCACACTACGAGTCAGTCCAGCTCAATCCAGTTCAATTTATCTGCCCTGTTCAGTAATTATCTTTCTGTTGATCTAATTAATGTTCTGCATTGTCACCTATTAGCAATATAGGCATTGCTTTTAAGTCAGAGGTTCTCAGATTCCCGCGGTGGTTTTCATCCTGGGAAGGCATAGCTGCCTGGGGAGCATCTGGAAATGTGTGTGCGTGTCAGGGGTGGCATTGTGGATTGCTCCAATCGGATTTTTTGTAGGTGGGGACCCAGGATGCTAAACACCCTGAAACGTGTATGACAGACCCTTCCAGTGAAGGACTCACCCACCTAAAATACCCAAGTTGATCTACAAGCAGAGAAGTATTGTCCCATATCCATCTCTCAGACCCAGGCTGGCCCCTCCTCAGGCATTCCACTCAACTTGTCTGAAGCCAATCTCCTAAAACACACAACTATCAGCAGTGCCACAGGTGATCAATCCCAAACCCCTCCACAGTGAATGGTGCTACCACAGAGACCACCTGGTGCAAGGTCAAAAGACCGTGCTTCAGGCTCCTTCAAAGGTTTGCCAGCATCTTAACCTCTGTAAGCCTCAGTTTCGCCATCAGTCAAGTGAAGGCATCAGAAGTACCCAACACAGATGTGAGCATTAAGATGGATGAGGAGTGTGTGATCACTTTGTAAATAAGAGGGATCTGTACACATGATACCTATTATGTTGTGTGGCCTGGTGTTTCTGCTGCCTGTGACACTTAGGGAAAAGAGGCGTAAGCCTGGTCCCCAGAAGTTCAAGAAAGTGAGCCTTTGGTCTTCCAAAGCAGGTATTCCTTTATTAGTTTAGGGATGCCCTTTTTTCTCTACTCAGGGCTGCACACATAAAAGGTGTCGGCCATCACGTTTCATGAAGGACTGCGCCAGAGCAGTTAGGAGCAAGTGCTAGTCTGCTCTGGCCTCTGGTCATGACTGACCCTGGTAGGCGTTCAGGGCAGGGAATCAAGAGTGAGGGCAGAGGCAAGGCTGAGGTAAGCCCTAAAGACTGGCGGGGTTGGGGGGGCAATGTAGGGCAGGGTGAGTTTCAAGGCTGATCTGCCACGTGGAAGAATTGTACCACCTCCCAAGAGGCACTGATTTGGGATCTTTGTCCGAAGGTGCGGACACCTAGGGACTTGCACAGTCATGGGGGTAAACTGTGGTCCTTCCCGGAAGGGCCGGGAAGCTGGGGGGCTAGCTGGCGGGAGTGGAGCAATCGTGTTTAAAGGTCAGAAGGATGGGGGTCAGGGGGTGGTGGATGGGGGGGTCGAAAGATACACACTTCCAATTATAAATAAGTCACAGGGATGCAATGTACAGTGTGGTAACTGTAGTTAGTATGCTGTTTTGCACATTTGAAGGTTGCTGAGAGGGCAGATCTTAAAAGTTCTCATTGCATCTTGGCTGGTGTGACTCAGAGGGTTGGGTGTCCTCCTGCAAACCAAGGGTCGCCTGTTGGATTCCCAGTCAGGGAGCTCACCCGGGGTTGTGGGCCCGGTTCAGGTCAGGGGTGTGCAAGAGGCAACTGATCGATTTTATTCTTTCTCTTTCTCTGTCTCCCCGTCTCTTTCCCTCTCTCTAAAAAAATAAGCAAAATCATAAAAAAAAATTCTTATCACAAGAAAAATATTTGTAACTACACATGGTAACATGTTAGCTAGATAAATTGTGGTCGTCATTTCACAGTGTATGCAAACACTGAATCACTATATTGTACATCCGAAACTAATATATTGTATGTCGATTAAACCTCAATTTAAAAAATCAGCAGGAATGGAAGGGGCTGTGCCCAAGTGTAAAGTCAAAACACATTGGGTTGGCCAAAAAGACTCTTACTTTTTTCCCCTAAAAAAGATACATTTTTTATTTTCACTAATAACTTTATCAATTTAGGTATTTTGAGTATGTCGGCTCCCTTCTGCTATTGCCTTCTAGTGGGAAGAGGCTGGGGGTACTTCTAAACCTCTTTCAATGTGTGAGACAGCCCCACAGCAAAGAGTTATGTGGCCAAAATGGCAGTAGTGCCAAGAAACGTCACAAACCACTTTTGACACGTTCAGTCAGTCACACCACCTTCTCTACACATGGTACTTTGAGTTTCAGTTGTGGTTTTTTACCTTTCTTGTAATAATTAAGCATAATAAGCCAAAAATGTTGCGTATTTTCTTCCATCTTCAATATTAAAGTGGCTGCACAAAAAATCACCAGTTTTGATAAACTTTTTTAAAATGCACACTGATATGACAGCTGTCACAATACAACCTAACAAAATTGTAATGAAGTTAAAGACTACTAAGTGCTACTAGAGCCTTCTTATGGAAAAAAAAATGTACTGAACTTTTTGGCCAGCCCAGTGTCTTGGTGTGGGGTGACTGTGGGGAGGAACAGTTCAGTTTCTTCAAGGAAGGGTCCCAGATGGGCCGTCAGCGTGGTGAGAGTCAAACCTGGCTGCCTGCAAACCCAGGGTCACTGCTACTGTGAATAAATTTATTAAAAACTGCAGTGTTTTAAACCAGTCAGTCCTTTAGAGATCTATTACCTAGGTGGTCTATTGATAAATATGGGATAATTTGAGAATTATCAGCTTGATTAAATGGACAAAATAGTTCATTTAACAAATTATTAAAAATATATATTGTAGAAAATTATAATGAGATAAGCAAAAATTTGAAAATTTAAGGCACTCATATTTGGGTGAATTTCTTTCATGTGTTATTACTGTTACACGTTTTTGAAATAAAAAAAACTGAGGTCACACTTTATATAGTCTTTTCTTTTTTTTTTACTTGTAAGACTGTATCTTTCTGGTCCGTCTGAATCTGGCACCTGTCAGTGTTTCGTCCTCTAGGGAAACCAGGGGGCCTGTGGGAGGTCAGGCGGGCTCCAGCAGCTGGGGCTCATTGTGCTGCCTTGGCCTGGAGACCTGATTCATATCCTCCCAGGGACCAGGAAGGTGGTGCTCCTTGATGGGAGGCCAGGCGGTCAGTGAGCCAGAGGAAAAGGTTACGCCTGCTGAAACAATGCTCGGTGTCCTTGTGGGTGAGCCCCGGCACACGGGCACACCGAGCAGTTTCCTTGCATGGGCTTCAGTAGAACTGGGACTTTTGGACTCTTCAAAAAGGCATTGGTTTGTTTGTTTTGTTGATTAGGTTCCACTTGTAGGTGGGAAAGTGGAGACAACTGTATTGAAACAGCAATTTTAAAAATGATTTAAAAAGGTATTGACTGTCTTTCTGTTTTTTTTTTGTGTTATGGAAAAACATATTCAGAGTTGAGCTAAAAAAATAAAAATAAAAAAGAAAAACACATCCACACACAAAACCCATAAAAATCATTCATAAGCCCACAAAGCAGAAACTGTTGTTGAATTTTTATTTCTGTGCTTTAGTCATATTCGTTCATTTAAAAAATCCAGCTGATCAGAGATCAACATCGTTAACATTTAGGTGTC